>OZ014519.1:710047026-710647026 GCA_963966055.1 Lathyrus aphaca
GCATCCCGGCGAGTCAAAAACAGAATAAAAGACTCGGGCAAAAATAAGGGAAAATAAATAAAAAAATGTACACCCGCTGAGTTGAAAAGCCGCATTGGACAACTCAGGCAAATATGGGAATCCCGATGGATTGAAAACCCGAAAGGGAGATCCATGCAAAATAAGGGAATAAGCGAACAACTGCATTCTGAATTCGTCTGTATCACTTACAACTTGGCAAGCTTCGAAAGGATCAAGTTTCTTTCAGAATCAGCCTTCTTCAGAAAGCAAGACGAGAAGAACGTCAAATGTCATACGAGTCATAGCAAATGGGGAAGCTCCTTGAAGCGTCGTCAACATTGCCAACATTTTGTTTCTCAATTTGTAACAATCTCCTCATTTTAGGGGATCTGTTTCTCTGACTGTATCTCGCCAATTCAGGGTGTATAAATCAATAAAATCAGATTTTCAGTCATCGCTTTGTCTCGTACATTTTATTTTCATTTGCAAAATGTCCGATGTCCTTAAGATACTGATTGCATAAATACAGATGCTTCTCTTAAAACACATGCTCGCAGGAAATATACTTACTCCCGGGGGTGTCTGAACTCCTACGATGGAATCCGGTAAGGGATACCTCGGAATTACTTGTACGTTTCTCTATCTTTTCAGGATTGCAGGTATTCAAAACACGACATGGGGCGTGAAAACTTCACTCCTAGCAGGCTGGAAAATCAACACTCACCCAGTCTTAGCACCCAAGTGCTTGCTCCCCAGCTGAGTTGCCACTTGTTGCTTCTCCCCAGCCGAGGTGCCAATCATTCTTCCTCCTCAGCCAAATACGAAAGCCAGGGAACCATCTCCCCACAGAGTCTCAGCCTCTATCTAGAAGAGCAGCACACGAAGGAATCACAACAGAGTGACAGAGACTTCTACAAACCCCAGCTGGGTCCCTCATTACGGGAATAGGTCTATCATTGACCCATCTCCCCAAGCAGAATCATCTCATCAGATCTACCAGCGATCTCATCCCCATCTGGGATGTCCACTTCAAACAGATCGACCAGAGATCTTCGCGGCAACGGGATCCGAATCCCGGATTGGTATCTTTGCATAATCATAGCATTCACATCATATTCGCAAAGCGTAGCATTCTGTCTAATACGGAGCATTACGGCAAAAAAAAATCAAACATGTTGCATAATCATAAGCCATTTTCTGAATCAAACACTTGTGAATATCAACAATCCATCAACAATATACAGAAATGCTCCCCAGATTCCCCAGCGGAGAGCTAAAGCTAAAGCAGTTGCCCTACACCCACAAACACCAGTACATACCCCTTGTGACGCCCGTCCGTGTCACATCCCCAACAGAAAGCCAAAGTATCCCCTTTGCACTCAAAGATACTTATATATAACTTTCTTGACACCCGTCCGTGTCACCACCCCCAGCATATTTACCTAAACACTTTGTAAAGCACATACTTGTTTATAATATACCTCTTGACACTCATCCGTGTCACTCTCTCCAGCAGGTTGAACACTCAAATATACACTACTCACACTTATTTTACTTATACAGATACTCGTCCGTATCTTGTATATACCATTTATATCCCCACAGATTCGACACTCGTCCGTGTTCTTTGTTAACCAGTTGATACTCGTCCGTATCATCATCTCAAAACATGCGTCTAGCGTTTGTTTCTACTTGATGCTCGTCCGTATCATAGTCTTGAGGATGCTCGTCCGCATTTTTAATCCATACACTGTGTCAAACATTCTTGTCTTCTCGAATTTAGACACTCACCTGTGCCTACTATTCCCCAGGAGAGTCCCCTCAGAATCAACACTCGTCCGTGTTCCTTGTTAACCAGTTGATACTCGTCCGTATCATCATCTCTGAACACGTGTCAGTATTTGTTTCTACCTGATACTCGTCCGTATCATAGTCTTAAGGATGCTCGTCCGCCTCTTCAATCTATACACAACGCCAAACACTTATACCTTTTATTTCTTGGATATAAACACTCGTCCGTGTTTTCTATTCCCCAGTAGAGTAAAATTTCTTTTTATCTGACATTCGTCCTATGTCATGATAAGCCCTGAGAGAAGCCGTACCCTGCTAGGTGATCGTCCTTCACCTCTTGATGATCGTCCTTCATCATGCTCATCCGATGGCCGTCCCCATCATTGACCTTTTCTATCCGACATTCGTCCTATGTCGTGATATTTAGCAGCCGTCCCCTGCTAGGTGATCGTCCTTCATCATTTTATCCGATGGCCGTCCCCATCGTTGATCTTTTTTGTATGACATTCGTCCTATGTCATGATAAACCTTGAGAGCAGTCGTCCCTTGCTAGGTGATCGTCCTTCACCTCTTGATGATCGTCCTTCATCATGCTCGTCCGATGGCCGTCCCCATCGTTGACCTTTTTATCCGGCATTCGTCCTTTGTCGCGATATTTTCGGCAGCCGTACCCTGCCAGGTGATCGTCCTTCACCTCAGATGACCGTCCGTCATCTTAGCCCTTTCAGAGCAGCCTTCCCCTGCTAGGTGATCGTCCTTCACCTTTGATGACCGTCCCTCATCATTATTTCATTTATTCTTTAACCCGATGGCCGTCCCCGTCGTGGTCCCTTTTCCTTTTCCTGATGATCGTCCTTCATCAGTTTAGCCCGATGGCTGTCCCCATCGTTGCTTGCATTACTTTATGAACTTGATGGCCGTCCCCATCATTTTTCATTAATCCCCAGAGAATCTTAAAACTTTACTTGATGGCCGTCCCCATCATAACCCCTTTTATATCCCCAGCATGTCGGCCGTCCCCGTCATTGCTCTTTCCCCAGCAGTCGTCCTCTGCTCGATGGTCGTCCTCCGTCGCCCGCACTTTATATTATACTTTATTTTCCTTTACAATCTATATCCCTTTTCTTCTTCATTCTGTGAGTGCAAATTTTGGACTGTCTTTGGTATTCAACCACAAGTTATCTTGTTTGCCTGTTAAGCCGTTGCTTACATCCTGCACAGCTAACTCATGTTTGAATAGGGGCAGCTGTAAACACCCAAAATTTTCCCTCACCCATTCACACCATGGCTTGTGATCATTTCATATGCATAAACTCAATCATAGTATCTCATACCACATTTTTGATTCACTGCATAGATTCAAAGTCATCTGCACCTAGTGTTTGTGATCTGAGCAATCCAAGAGCCTCTTGAGCCACTCCAAGGGCCATCAATCACTTCAAAGGGGTCCATGCATGTTCAAATATCATATTATATCCTCTCAAAGTCAAGAATGTCAAAAATCACAAGAACTGAGAATGGTATGGAAGCAGAGCCAAGTTTGACTGCACAGATGACCTAGAATTAGGGTTTTGGTTTCAGAGGCCATAACTCCAAATTTTTTGGTCATTCTTGTTTCTATTGGTCTCTATATGGTATAGGGAGTATGCATATCAATTTTCATGAAGAAATTCCATGAGGAAGTCATCTGATCAAGAGTTGACTTTTCAGGAAAGTCAGTGTAAAATCAGGGCATCTGAGGCCCCCAATGACCCAACCAAAGGGTGTTCTTCATCATTTTGATTGTATATGATCTTTATTTGATCATAGAAGAAGTTGTAAGTTCACAAAATTGAAGAATTTCAAGTCTTTTGCAAAGTTGACTTTTTGGGAAAGTTGACTTTTTAATGAAATTGCCATTTTGGGAAACATTTTCAACCCTTGCTTTTTATTTCAAAATTGCTTCAAATGGAAATACTTTGGTCATGAAAGTTGTACAATAGATCATTCCCTTTTCAAAAAGTACAAGAACATGACCTAATTCATTTTTGATCAAAAGTTATGGCTTGTCAAAGTTGGCAAAATCACAAAATTTCAAGGTTTCTACCAAAGAGGCAAAGTTGCAAATTCACTTGTCAAGGCAAATTGAGCTATCAAACTAACTTCTAATTTTCACACAAACATGTACCAAGACCTAAAAGTCAGATTGCACCAAAAGATCTCTCATTTTTATGGCTTATGGAGCAAGATATCTCAAAGGAACCAAACTAGAATCAACTTGCAAAACTCATCATAAGTTACAAACCACTTGCTGCCTAGCTTCTAAACTATTTTCACAACATTCCTTGATTCAAGCTGAGCCCAAGAATGCCAAGAAGCAAGTGGTACCATAGCCCATACCTCAAGTACACATCAAGTTGACATTTTGGCCAAAGACCCATACCAATCACCATAGGCCACCAACAACTTTCTGACCTATCCCTTTTTGATACATGGACCAAAGCCAGCATAACACACCACACATTGCAAGCTGAAACAGACCCAAGCCATAGTTATCACTTCTTGCTCCAAATTGCAAAAGCCTTTGAAACTGATTGCACAAGTCTCAAACACAAAAACCAATTCCACAAATCAACTTAACACACTTCCCTGATCACAAAGCCCCCATCACCATAGCCTAAAACTCCCAGAATCAGAAACACGATTTCCACCCCACTTTGAGCAGAACCTTTGCTATTTTCCAAACCAGCCACTACAAACTTCTTCTAAGCATCAGGACTTCATCAGGGGCCTAAGAGGAGTGGTTTGCGCAAAGAGAGAAGGTCAGAAAGTTACAAACTGAGAAAGCTCAAAGCTCAGGTATATCAAGAACTTTTTTTTCCAGAAATGAATTTTTAAGTTCCTAAGTTGTTCCTCATGCTTTGCTGATCACTCTGATGTTTTTACTTTTTGAAATGGTTGAGAAATAAGTATTTAATCAAGTTCTGAAACTTTTCTGACCTAAACATGTTTGGCTTCGATTCGCATGATTAATGAATGAAAAATGAGTTTTGTTTAGGGGTTTTGATTCAGTGTTGTATGGGGATGATTTCTGGGTGTTTAGTTTTCATTTTCATGGAGTTTTGAGGATTTTAGCAACTTTCAGGTGAGGGTCTTGCCGGAGAAGACGACCGGAAGTCTTCTCCGGCCACCTGAAAGTAATTAGGGCTAATCAGAGTAATTAAATGCAGTTTGAATGTGGTACGTAGGATAGGTTGACTTTGCTTGACTGGCGCGTGTTTGGAGGGTCCAGATCCACTCACTTAACCCTAATCCACGTCATTAACTTAATTAATTGAGTTTTATATTTAATCTGGCCAGTTTGAATTTCCACCCTTGGATATGGCGCCAGTCAACGCGCGTGTTTCTCAGTTTAAACCTCAGCCTTAGGATCAGCATACTTTCCATTAAATTCATTTTATTTTGTATTTTATTTCATTTGTTTTGTCCATTTAATTTAAAATAGTAAAACTTATTCAAAAATTCTGAAAATTTTTATACAAACTTTTATTAATTTTCAGAAACCAAAAACATTTATATTTTTATTTTTTGCATTAAAAAATATTTTTAAATCATTTAAAAGTTTATCTTTATTTAATTAATGAGAATTAATTAATTAAAAATACTTTTAGGTATTTAAAAATCACCAAAAAATTCATGAAACCTTTAAAATCATTTAGAAACATTGTCCAACCCTCAAACCAAATTTCTTTTTTGATCTTGATGTCTTTTGACAATTTTTCATGGAATTAAAATCATTTCAAGGCAATATTTTGATTCAATCTTCCAAAATTCATTTCTGCCTAACCATTGAGAGTTGGACCTTGATTCTTTTTGCATTGTGTCTTGCATATCATGTAGTTTGTAGGATTAAATTGGCATGATTTGATCTTGCATTTTCATTTTGTTTGACAATTTTCTTGACAAGGTACCCTAAACCCCTCCTTTGGGCAGTGAGTTTGTATAGGTTTAGGGTTCCCTTGGATGCATTTTCAATTTTTTATCTTGATGTTTGCTTCTGGTTTTGGTTTTTGTATTCATCTTGCATTCATCTTGCATTTGCTTGCATACCATGACTTTCCATGACATTTTATGCATCCATTTGATTCATTAGACATCTTAAGACATATTAGAAACATGTTTGATCATTGCATCTTGCATTTGCCATGTTATATGCCATTTGCACTTCATAACTTTTCATGTATGATCATGGTTCTAAGCTTGCTTCTCTTGCACTCATATGTTCATATAATCATCCCCATGCCTTGTTTCATGTTTGCATCATCTCATAGCATCATTATCATCACATTTATGCTTCTGGTTTTAGTTTGCATCATCCCATTTCATCTCATTTTGCATTGCATTGCATTCCTTTCACTAACTTTTCAGGTGGTAAGTAACTTTGAGAAGTGAATTTGCCTTCACTTCTCACAATCTCTTTTCATCCCTCTTATGCATCATTGCTGCATTTTGTCTTGTGTTTGAGATTAAGCTTGCTCATTCTTCTTTATCTTACTTTCTTACTTCAAGTGACTTGCCTTCTTAAATGAAGCAAGTTACTTTGCTTCTCTTGGCTCCTTTCATCTGCTTCCTGGTGGTTCCTCTGAAGATTTCTCTTGTAAACCTCACAAACCTTAGGAACAACCAAGCATGACAATGATTAGGGTTTTGATTAGTTCCCCATTTAGTTTTTACCTTTGTGTCTCATTGAGTCTTCTCTTCTCATCTCATAATCAAGGACTAAACCCTAAAGGCTTTAAGGCTTTGTGATTAAGCTTATGTCTGCATCCTTCTATTAGGATGGAGTGTATAACTTTAATCCTAAGTGTTAAACCCTTAATGTGTTTAAATCCTTTAATCAATTCACTTAATAATCATCAAGACATCAAGCTTGTAACTTTTGCCTTGCATTAGGGTTCTAATTCTTCCTTAATTGGTTAAGAAGGACTAACCCTAGTGTTAATGGACAAGTCCTCCTCAAGTTGTCTTACAAACCCTAAAAATCACTTCATTATCTTATCTTTAACTAAAATCCACTTAATAAAGGTTTTGTTTTGTCATGAGTTTAATCCCTAATCATGGATTAAGTTGAGGAGCTTTCCTCAGCTTAAACATTCTCATCTATTATCCTTCTATTAGGATGGTGTAATGAGTCTGTTTAATCCCTGATTATGGCTTAATCTCATTACTTAACACTAAACAAAAACACCTAAAACATATAAATAATCACAAGTGGGTTAATGATCTTAATCCTATATCAGGGTGATTAAGTGTGAGAAGCTGACTTCACACTTAAGGTATTCTCATTACCCCTAATCAGAGGGAAGATGTGATGAGTTTACTAACCCATTGGTTTAGGCTTAAGCTCATTAACTTACGACAAAATTTCAAAAGCAATAAAATATTGAAAACTCAAAAACAAACAATAATCGTCTCCTCCAGGATTCATTTCTCATCTCATTCACTCATAAACGAGGACTTGCTTCTTCCGTCTAATGCAAGACAGTTAGCACCTGAGCCAGACAGGTCATACACTTGAGCATAGATAAGTAAGCAGTTCACAAGTCAATTTATCTTTCAGTCTCTTTGGGTCGAACTACGGTGTTCTCACTTCCTCATTGCACGAGAGGATACGTAGGCATAACTTAACAGTTATCGAGCAAAAGTCTCTGTATATTCCCCCTCCTTCCAGCATCATTCTTTTGGCCTCATGATCTTGGGCATCTTATTCCTTTTCTTACACTGACACTTCACTTATACACTTCACTTCTCTTACACTGACACCTGCACACCCTTTCCCAGCTCTTTGATACACAAATTGCACTGACACTACCCCTTTAAAACACAAATCTTTTAAGCGTGGATCCCGTCGAGTACGACGGACAATCTGGGTGCTAATACCTTCCCAGGTTGTAACCAACCCCCTTTCTCAGTCTCTCTGGTTCGCAACCGTCTTATCCATATCTTTTCTAGGTTTATGCAGCATTACCTTTTCCCCCGGGATAAAAATGCCTAGCTGGCGACTCTATTCATTCCCTGTGAGTTCACTCCTGTGTGTCCTCACTTCCTCCTTTCGCCGACCGTTCGCGTCTGTACCTTTACCTGGGCCAGTCCCATTTATCGGGAGCGACAGTGCAGGCATTTCTTGAATGGCCTTGACTTTATCAGGTTCAACTTCAATCCCTTTCTCACTTACCATAAATCCCAGCAGCTTACCAGATCGCACCCCGAATGTGCACTTGTTGGGGTTTAACTTCAGTTGGTATTTCCTCAGACGCTTGAATAACTTCAACAGATTCACCAGGTGGTCTTCTTCTGTGAGGGACTTGGCAATCATGTCATCCACATAACATTCAATTTCTTTATGGATCATGTCGTGGAATAATGTTACCATAGCCCGTTGATAAGTTGCACCAGCATTCTTCAGTCCGAATGGCATCACCTTATAACAGAACGTGCCCCAGGGTGTGATGAAAGTTGTCTTCTCCATGTCTTCAGGTGACATCTTGATCTGATTATATCCTGAAAATCTGTCCATGAAGGAGAACACCGAGAACTGAGCCGTATTATCAACCAATACATCAATGTGAGGTAATGGGAAGTCATCTTTCGGGCTGGCTCTGTTCAGATCCCGGTAGTCCACACACATCCTCACTTTGTCGTCCTTCTTAGGCACAGGTACAATATTAGCAACCCATGGCGGATAGCTAGTTACAGCAAGGAAACCGGCGTCCCACTGTTTTTGTACCTCTTCTTTTATCTTCATTGCCATATCTGGGCGAGTACGGCGCAACTTCTGTTTTACCGGTGGGCAATCTTCTTTTAAAGGCAGCTTGTGCATGACAATATCGGTGTCCAACCCGGGCATATCCTGATAAGACCAAGCAAAAACATCCACATACTCCCGAAGCATGTCAATCAGTTGTTCTTTTACCGAATCCTGTAGGCAGGCCCCGATCTTAACTTCTTTTATGTCTTCCTCCGTACCAAGATTAACCGTTTCGACCTCCTCCTGATGAGGAGTGATAACTTTCTCCTCTTGCCTTAACAACCTGGCTAGCTCTTCAGGTAGCTCATAATCTTCTTCAACCCCTTCATCAACTTGATTGATTGGATTGTCAAAGTCATACGAAGCCATAGCAGTGTTGTTGTCGGTGCAGTCTGAAAGGCACTCTCTGCAAGGGTTTAGATTGTTCATTTTAGTGATCAATTTTAATCTTGTTTAGAAAAAGTGAAATGAAGTTATCATTTTGGAAAACATTGCCATTTTATTTTTGTACAAAAAAGAAAAATGGAAAACAGTGAGCGGAAAAGGAAAAGACTCATTTGCAAAAGATGTCCGATATTCATTGATTGATCTGTTTGCACAAAATTACAAGATGGCCCGATTACAAAATGAGTCTTGTCATCTTGGGCAAGATGCAAGACTTGATGCATGCTTAAAAATACAGGAAATAATAATTACTCTGCGGGAGTAACCCTTATAATTTCCTGGGAAGACCAGTTAAGGACTTGGCTCCCCGGGATCCTTGGACGTATCCAGCTCTCCAGGTTGCGGTCGCTTTCTTCCTCGTCTTCCAAGTTGTTCACTGCATCTGGGGTGAGCATTCCCCCGCTGACAAAATTGGGCTTCTTGGCAGCCTCTGATTGATCTTGTTGAGTTGGTCTGTAACCCAACCCAAATCTGTCTTCCTTCTTTTCCACGGGCAGCAGCTTGCCCCAGCCTTGGGCAGTCCCCTCTTCAACAACCTTCCTGGCTTGCTGATAAGACGTCATGGAGGTTCCCAGTACAACAGATGCTTCATTTATGTTCAGGGCCTCAAACCCTTGGCTCATAGTTTCATGGATCTCTCCATCCATTTCTATGTACTTGTACGTAGCCAGATGGCTAACAAAGATGTCTTCTTCACCACAGATGGTGATGATCTGGCCTTCCCACTCGAATTTTAGCTTCTGGTGAAGGGTAGACGTAACAGCGCCAGCGGCATGAATCCAAGGTCTACCCAACAAACAGCTGTAGGCCGGCTGAATGTCCATCACATAGAAGGTAATTTTAAAAGTCTGCGGGCCAATCATCACAGGCAGATCAATCTCTCCAAGCACTGATCTTTTAGAGCCATCAAATGCTCTCACCACCAAATTACTTGGACGCAGTGCCAAGCCATCGTACTCCAGCTTCACCATGGCTTTCTTTGGTAGAACATTGAGCGAAGACCCAGTGTCCACCAGTAACTGGGATAGAACAGCACCCTTGCATTCTAGAGTGATGTGTAAAGCCTTGTTGTGGTTACGTCCCTCAGTTGTTAAGTCAGCGTTGGTGAAACCCAGTTCATGACTGGTATTGACATTCGCCACCACAGTTTCTAGCTGATTAACAGTGATCTCCTCTGGCACGTATGTTGCGTGCAAGACTTTCAATAATGCATTCCTGTGAGCTTCAGAACACATCAACAGGGATAATATGGAGATTTTTGAGGGAGTTTGGTGAAGCTGATCCACCACCTTGTAATCACTTCTCTTTATGATTCTCATAAACTCGTCTACATCTTGCTCAAAAGATGTCTTCTGAGTTTCTTTGATAATTGGTTCTTCAGATATCACACTCTTCCCCTTTGCTTTGGCAGCAGCTTCTGCTTCGGCATTAGGTCTTTGCAATTGTGAGGCAAAAAGGCGTTCGCTTCTGGTGAAGCCTCCGCCTCCCCCAACATTATCAATCTGTGGAGAAGAAGTTGAAGAGTCCAAAGTGATTTTCTCCCCGTTGCAGTAGAGGTCAGAGCCATAATGCCAAGGTATGGCATTACTGCTTTCATATGGAACTGTCCAGGCACCGTGATGGTAACTGGACTGACTGCTGCAGAGGAGGGTACTGAAATGGTGTGCGGATCGTAGTAAATGGTGACTGGTGACCTGGCAGGAGGTGCCACTGTTTGTTGCTGGAAATTGTTGTTTGGAGGAACATTTGACGGATCATAGTAGATGGTGACTGCTGAGATATCTTCATTAATTTCTGTTGGTGTTGTAGAAGATTCTGCTGAATAAAGGGATGCTGATGTTGTAGAAGAAATGGTTGTTGACATTTGATTTGTTGAAGTGATGGATGAAGCCATTGTTGATGATATTGATGAATTGGTCGGAATGATTGTTGCTGCAGTTGTAGAAGAGTCAGGAATTGTGGTCAAAGGAATTGCTGGATCTGTAGGCGCCGTTGTTGTGATCTGAAGTATACCACTTTTGATAAGACCATCTATGCCTTTTCTCAAATTATCACACCCGTTGACCGAAATGTTGCAATACCCACAACCGAGCTCACACCCGGGGAACATCTGATATTCTAGGAGTTGAGCTTTAATCTCGACCAGAGGTGTCCGAATCTGTCCAACACTGGTGATTAAGAAAGATGGCTTGTCTTCCTCAATGGCATTAATTCTTGGTCCTCCATGATTGGGCATGGGATTCTTGGTGACACTTGGAGGTGGTGCGAAGTTGAGGGCTTTAGAATCCACCAGATCCTGTACTTTCATTTGTAAAGCCCTGCATTTCTCAGTATTGTGGCCAGGTGCATTTGAGTGGAAAGCACACCTGGCGTTGACGTCATAATTTCTTGGAAGGTTGGAGGGATCTGGTGGTGCCAATGTCCTTAATTCAACCAAGTTGAGTTTCAGGAGTTGTGGCAATAAGGCGGCATAAGGCATAGGGATGGGGTCAATCACCCTATTTGCCTATGATGGTCTTTGCTGAAAGGGTCTTTGTTGTTGATTGCTGTTATTGTTGTTGAAGGTCCTTTGTGGCGGATACTGAACTTGCTGCTGATAATGTGGTTGTTGTTGTGGTTGATATGCCGGTTGCTGAGGAATCGGAGCTGGAATAGTGACAGCTGCCACTGATCTATGAACATACTGAGGTCTGCCCCTGCTGGTATGAACGACATTTGTTTCACCAGTTCTTCTAGGTCCCACAAAAGGCTTCTTGGGGTTACTAGACGAACTTGCACCGTTATCAGAAATCTTACCCATCTTCAACAGGCTTTCAATTCTTTCCCCGGCTATTACTACGTCTGCGAAGCTGGTGGAAGAAAAGGCAGCTAGCCTATCAATATATGTTCCTTGCAGGGTATTCATAAACATGTCGGCCATTTCTCTTTCCGACATGGGTGGCTGGACAGCAGCAGCAAGCTGTCTCCACCTTTGGGCATATTCCCTGAAACTTTCTCTGGAGGACTGAGACATTCCCATCAAGAGAGTCCTGTTAGGAGCCATGTCCAGATTGTATTGGTACTGCCTGATGAAGGCTTCAGCTAGGTCCTTCCATCATCTGATAGTAGCTCTGGTCAAGTGCGAATACCACTCCCTTGAAGCCCCAGTCAGACTGTCTTCAAAGTAGAACATCCACAGCTTCTCATCCATAGTATAAGCTTTAAGTCTCCCCAGGAAAGACTGCAGGTGAGTTCGTGGACAAGAGGTGCCATTGTATTTCTCGAAGCACGGGGGTTTAAACTTGTGGGGAATCCTTACCCCATCCACTAACCCCATATCCATGACATCAAAACCCAGGGAATTTTGAGACTCCAGAGATCTCAACTTCTCAGCAATTTCATCAAACCTCCTATCATAAACTTCATCCCCAGCTCCCATTATAGTAAACTGCTCTTCTTGAGGATCTTCTTTCAAGATCCTGCCTGCAGCAGTATTGCCCGGTACATTCCTTGGGATGTTGGCCTCTGGATCTAGATGAGGTCCAAATACTGGTGGGTTAACATGAGGCTGACCTCCCTCATTGTTGTTGGTTCCTCTAGTGCCAGGATGATGTTCTTCGGGGGTCTGTCTTTCTACCAATTCCCTTAACCTCTCTTGGCTCTGAGCCAAGCCAGTCATTACAGTCATGAACTGGACCATTTGGTTCCTCATCTCCACTCTTTCATTAGCCATCTGAGTTCTGACCTCTGTCAGATCTTGTTGTACTTGATCCATTTGGATACCAGGAAGATTGTTGCGAGTAGGATACCGGTGCGGGCGGTTGAGAGGAAACACCCGGCGGCGAGCAATAATTCCTGAATCACAACAGAGTTAGTAACAAACAAACCAATAACAAAACCCTACAAAACAAAACAAAAGTTAGTATGCAATGCAGTATGCTTATTTATTTTCCAAGGTATCCGGCTTGGTTCTTGGTTTTGACCTTTCCAGACCCTGAGGAAGATGCTTTGGATGTTGCTTGAGAGGAAGAAAACAAAATATATTACAAATGGTGGATCATACATAGTTTGTTTTTAAAACATATGCCCCTGAAGGGTCAAAATACAACATAAAAAGAAAAGTACATGAAATGGAAATAACAACAAACAAAGAAGTCAAACATCTAATCCAAACTCATCCTCCTTAACTTCCTTCAAAAGTGCTTCAGTTACAGGACCAGCCGGATGCTCTGTAATGTTTCTGATGAGAATGTTTCTGGTGGCAATAGCAGTGGTTAGCTTCTTGTGCCTGTTCTGGTCCTTTGACCTCTTCAAACCAGCCCTAAGCTTCAACTCTGAAATCTCCTTCTGGGCTGCTAGCAGAGCTTCCTGTTGTTTCTTTTCATTGGCCTCTAACTGCTCAATCCTGGCTTGAGTTCTTTTATCTTCTTGAGTACGAGCTTCGGTGATCCTGACCCACCTAGCTTGACTTTCTTGTAGATAGAGATCAGTCCTAGCCTTCTGAAACTTGGCCTCCTTACAGGCGTTCTTCAATATTTGCTCCCCATCTCTTGATTTCTTGATGTAGTCCTCTGTTTTCTCAATCTTGGCCAGATGCTCTACCCTAAGCTTCTCCAACCTCTCAATGTCCAGACGACCATCACTCCTCTCCCAGAGGGTCTTCTTCAGAGCTTGAGACAGATTCTCATTCCTTTCTTTCAGTTTCTCAAATTCCTCCAAGCTGAAAATTGCTGTTGGCTGTATTGTGGAGGGTCCAGGTGTGTCCTCAATGGTAAAAGGCATTCCAGTGATCTGAGCTCTGGCATGGGATCATTCATAGTACTGGGCTGAAGCAACATTATTACACTTCCCAAGAATAGCCACCCCCTTTGTCTGGATGTTGTCCCAAGCCCAGGATGCTTGTCTAACAACAGCTAGATTAGGCTTTATCTCACAATACAGGGTCTCAGCTAAATCTTGTATTCTAGGAGGGTGGACCAAAGCATAGCCCAGTTGTCTCTTGAACAGCAAAGGATTGTAGTTGATGCAACCCTTTACTCCTACCAGAGGTACATTTGGGTACTGTCCACAGCTAGTGATGATATCTTTGCCTTTGGTGCTCTGGGTACACCATCTGATGTCATCTGAAGTCAAAGCAATAAGTCTCTTAGCCCAATTCTTCTGTTGGTGGGATTCAGGAAGGCATCAGTCTTGGGCAAGTGTTTGAGCAGCCAAGTATGAAACAGAGGAGCACAACATCTCACAATACAGGGTCTCAGCTAAATCTTGTATTCTAGGAGGGTGGACCAAAGCATAGCCCAGTTGTCTCTTGAACAACAAAGGATTGTAGTTGATGCAACCCTTTACTCCTACCAGAGGTACATTTGGGTATTGCCCACAGCTAGTGATGATATCTTTGCCTTTGGTGCTCTGGGTACACCATCTGATGTCATCTGAAGTCAAAGCAATAAGTCTCTTAGCCCAATTCTTCTGTTGGTGGGATTCAGGAAGGCATCAGTCTTGGGCAAGTGTTTGAGCAGCCAAGTATGAAACAGAGGAGCACAGCATCTCACCAACTTTCCTCTTTGCTTCTCATTTCTTTGGTCAACAGAATAATAGAAATCCCCCAGCAATGTGGGTACTGGGTTCCTCAAAAGGAAGAGATGAATGGCATTCTTGCTGATAAACTTGGGCTCATCTGCAAATAGTATAACCCCATATATACTGAGGGCTAACAATGCACAAATTGCCCTTCATTCTCCCAAAGAGGCCTTCAGGATAGCCTGAGAAATCAGAAAGTCTAAGTGCAGACCAGGGATCCCAGCCTTTGTTGTCATGTTCTGCTCAATCAAAATAGGTTCCAGGTACAGTGCTTTTGCCACTTCTCCATTGCTGGGAGCAGTCATTTCTGGGTTGAAGGGGATATCACCCCTGACAGGTACTCCAATCAATGATGAGAACTCCTCCAGCAGAGGTCCTAGCTGAAAGTTCTGGAAAGTGAAGCATCTCAAAGGAGGGTCATAAAACTGTAGGCAAGTGTGGATCAAACTCCTCTGAGAAGGGTCCAGGTCCATAACCATATCAAGGATGCCTCCACAATGCTCTCTGAATAGTGGGATGTGGTCTGGAGTGATAAGTGCCTGGACCTGTCTGATGCCAGTCAGCACAGGCTCAAAGAAATGGTATGAAATGTTGCTCTTCTTGGGTGCCATGACTGCTGGTGGAGAGCTGAAAACAAGTGCTGATGATGAAGACTGATACTGGAAATGAGCCACTGATAGGTTGAGGCTGATGATAAGAGTAGCTGAAGCAGGTAAGTGATGAAGACAGTTGAAGCAGATAACTGATGAGTAGGGGTCTATGCAGATGAAGGGGTCAAAACCAAGCCAAATATGATGTGGATACCCTGAAAGACAAATAAGCAAATATTAAATGATGCAATGATGATGTATGCAAATGATATGCAAGGGTTGTGATCAAGCTGGATCTGATTACTGCCTTGATATAAGTCCATGTATGTTTAAGAAGTCCAGATGGAGGTTCAGAAGTCCGGTAACCAAGGTGGGGGACTCAAATAAAGAGTCACATGTCTAGGGTTTAAATCACAAGAACTGTCCAAAGTGAGGTACTCTTAAACCAAATGGTAACAGGGTATGATGTGGCCAATGGTACCTGCAAACCTGTAAACAGCCTAACCCCCTCACAGGTAGTGTTCTAAAACAAGGATCCTCAGACTTGGATCAGTTATGAGAAGTGTAAACACTTCTAACCCGGAGGTACAGTGTTTACAATAACCATAAAAGATCCTCCTCTAATTCACCTCAGTTTCTGAAGGTCATAATAAAGGTCATCCAGACTTAGCAGGCTTCCCAGATAGCCCTAGCACCACAGGAAATCTGTAGCACAAAGTTCTCAAGAAGAAACCCACATCTGAACCGTGTTTCATATTCCCGCACCAGACTGAAATGGAATGGGAAAGAACATGAACCACCCTAGCCTAGGTGTCACTCAGGTCCCAGGTATAGGACCTTAAACTCTCAGTAGAACCCCACCCACCAAAACAAAAACCAGATCCAGCAAGATGACAGTATGACAGTATGATGTATAAAGCTGTAAAGAAAGCAATAAATAACTGTACATAAAGCAGTAAATAAAGCAAATGTATAAACACAATTAGCACATAACACCCCAGTAAACACAAATCAGACAAGCGCTAGGAGGAACCCACAAAAAGAACCAGAAGCCCTGGTTACAGTATAAGGGTCCCCAGCAGAGTCGCCAAGCTGTCGCTCCCACCAAATGACACCCGGCCAAGAGGGGTACAGACGCGAACGGTCGGCGAAAGGAGAAGAACACACAAGGGTGGACTAAAAAGAAAAGAGTCGCCAGCTAGGCATTTTTATCCCGAAGGAAAGGTAATGCTGCATAAACCTAAGAAAGATGGATAAGACGGTTGCGAACCAGAGAGATTGAGAAAGGGGGTTGGTTATAACCTGGGAAGGTATTAGCACCCAGATTGTCCGCCGTACTCGACGGTATCCACGCTTAAAAGATTTGTGTTTAAAGGGGTAGTGTCAGTGCAATTTGTGTATCAGAGCTGGAAAAGAATGCAAGTGTCAGTGTAAAAGAAGTGTGAAGTGTATATGTGAAGTGTCAATGTAAGGACAAGAGTGAAATGCTCAAGACTATGAGGCTCAAAGGATAATGCTAGCAGGAGGGGGAATATACAGAGACTTTTGTTCGATAACTGTTAAGTTATGCCTACGTATCCTCTCGTGCAATGAGGAAGTCAGAACGCCGTAGTTCGACCCAAAGAGACTGAAAGACAAATTGACTTGTGAACTACTTGCTAGTCTATGCTCAAGTGTATGACCTATCTGGCTCAGGTGCAAACTGTCTTGCATCAGACGGAAGAAGCGAGTTCTCGTTTGTGAGTGAAGATGATGAGAAAAGAATCCCGAAGGAGACGATTATTGTTTGTTTTTTGAGTTTTCAGTCTTTTATTGCTTTTTTGGAGTTTGTCATAGGAAAATGAGCTTAAGCCTAAACCAATGGGTTAGTAAACTCATCACATCTTCCCTCTGATTAGGGGTAATGAGAATACCTTAAGTGTGAAGTCAGCATCTCACACTTAATCACCATGGTGTAGGATTAAGATCATTAACCTACTTGTGATTATTTAGATGTTTTTGTTGTTTTTGTTTAGTGTTGAGTAATGAGATTAAGCCATAATCAAGGATTTAATGGACTCATTACACCATCCTAATAGAAGGATAATAGATGAGAACATTTAAGCTGAGAAAGACTCTTCAACTTAATCCATGATTAGGGATTAACCTCATGACAAAACAAAGCCTTTATTAAAGTGGATTTTAGTTAATGATAAAATTAAGAAATGGATTTTTATGGTTTGTAAGACAACTTGAGGGGGACTTGTCCATTAACACTAGGGTTAGTCCTTCTTAACCAATTAAGGAAGAATTAGAACCCTAATGCAAGGCCCAAGTTACAAGCTTGATGTCTTGGTGATTATTAAGTGAGTTGATTAAAGGATTTAAACACATTAAGGGTTTAACACTTAGGATTAAAGTTATACACTCCATCCTAATAGAAGGATGCAGGCATAAGCTTAATCACAAAGTCTTGAAGCCTTTAGGGTTTAGTCCCTGATTATGAGGTGAGAAGAGAAGACTTAAAGAAGACACAAAGGCAAAAGCTAAATGGGGGACTAATCAAACCCTAATTATTATCATGCTTGATTGTTCCTAGGGTTAATGAGGTTTGCAAGAAGATCTTCAGAGAAACCACCAGGAAGGAAGCAGATGAAAGGAACAAAAAGCAAAGAGAAGCAAAACAACTTGCTCCACTTAAGGAGACAAGTTGCTTGAAGAAAGAAAGTAAGAGATGAACATGAATGAGCAAACTCACTCAAATACGCAAGATAAAATGCAGAAATGATGCATAAGGGAGATGAAAAGAGATTGTGAGAAGTGAAGGCAAATTCACTTCTCAAACAACTTACCACCTGAAAAGTTAGACAAAAGAAAAGAAATGCAATGCAAATGAGATGAAATGGCATGATGCAAGACAAAGTCAGAAGCAAATACATGATGTTAATGATGCTAAGAAAAGATGCAAACATGAGGCAAGACATGAGAATGACCAAACAAGCATAAGGATGCAAATGAGGCATGTTTTGAACCAAGAATGTACATGAAAAGTTATGAAATGTAATGGACATACAACATGTCAAATGAAAGATGCAATGATCAAACATGGTTCTAATATATCCTAAGATGTATTATGAATCAAAAGAATGCACAAAAAGTCATGGCAAGTCAATGGATGCAAGCAAATGAGAAATGGATGCAAAAGAAGGCACAAATTAGGGTTACATGCATCATGCAAGGCAAAAATCCAAAACCAGAAGCAAATGACTTAATAAAAATTTGAAAATGCAATCAAAGATACCCTAAACCTATACAAACTCACTGCCCAAAGGAGAGGATCCCACTCTTAACCTATTGAAAGTTATGAATTTCCTAAGATTGCTAGGGTTTTGGGGTACCTCATCAAGAAAAATGCTAAACAAATTGAAAATGCAAGATCAATTCAAATCAATTTTATCCTATAAACTACATGCCATGCAAGATGCAATGTCAAAAGAATCATCATCTAACTCTCAAGGGTTAGGAATAAATGAATTTTTGAAGATTGAAACAAAATATTGCCTAAAAATGGAATTAAATCCAATGAAAATGATCAAAAGGTATCAAGAACAAAAAAGAAATTTGGTTTGAGAGTTGGACAATGTTTCTAAATGTTTTTAAATGCTATGTGAATTTTTTTGTGATTTTTAAATACCTAAATGTATTTTTAATTAATTAATTTACATTAACTAATTAAAAATAAACATTTAAATGATTTAAAAATAATTTTCAATGCAAAAAATAAAAATAAAAATATTTTTGGGTTTTAAAAATTAATGAAACTCTTGACAAAAAATTTCATAATTTTTAAAGATCTTTTGCCATTTTAAATAAAATGCATAAATAAAAGGAAAAGAAAATGAATTTAAAATGAAAATAAATGAAAGTAATTCAAAGGGAAGGCCAGGATTTGATCTGGGCTTGGACTGGTTGACTGCGTGCCAGATCCAAAGGCCCAGATTCAAATCTGGCTAATTTGTTTTATAAATTAATTAAACAGGATTTTAAATAATTAAACAAAGATTAGGGTTTTAATGACACATCCTGGCCACACGTTCACGCGGGAGTCAACCCCAGTCAACCCAATCCACGGCCTACATTCAAAGTTGCATTAATGACACAATTAGGGTTAATGAGTTTCAGGTGACCGGAACAGTGGTTCCGGTCATCTTCTCCGGCGAGCATAAACCCTAGATTTCGCTACAGGTTACCAAACGTGAAATTTCTTCCACCAAAATGATCCTCTCCTCAATCTAAACCTAAACCCTCTCCCAAAATTCATTTATTTTCACTCACAAGCCTGAATCGAAGCAAAGTATGAAACACGGGCAAATATTCAGAGATACCATACATGCTGGTTTCTTCATCATTTTAAAAACTAAACACATATTCATGATCAGGGGAAGACATAACATCATAAAAGAACTTAAAAATCAGTTTCTGGAAAAAGGTTCTTCATGTTACCTGAGATGGAGCTTCTCTGATTTTGAGCTTTCTGGCCTCAAGCTTTGCGCAATCCTTCTCCCTTGATCCTCCTGATGATGGAATGGAGCTTAGAATGCTTTGAGAGTGGCTGGTTGTGACTGTTTGGTTCTGGTGTAGCAGGAAATGAAGTTCTTGTATGTTGTGTTTCAGATCATTGTGAGGGGTGGGATCTGTTCTATGGATGATTCTTGGTTGATTGGTGAAGGAATTATTGAAGTTTGATGGCTGTGTTGTGTGTTTCGAAGAGGGAAAGGTTTTGACAGATTTTGTTGGATGCTACAATGTGGGAGGATTCAGCTTGTGTATGGTGTGCTTTTTGATTGCTTGAGGTCCACATATCATGCTCTGGTTGGGCAGAGAGTTTGTGTGTCACTGTGGGATTGGTATGGGTCTTTATGCAAAAAGTCAAGATATTGTGTACCCTAGGCCTGGCTCGGGTCAGAGGCAATCTAGAGGCTTGTCCTGCCTCAGCTTGAGTCAAGGATGGCCCTTAGATGATTCATAAAGGACTGCAGCATTTGGATCATGAGTTGGAAGGGTTTTTGCAACTTGACAACTTGTTACATCTCATGATTTTTGGCTATGTTTATGTGAGAACTCTTGCTGAATTTTTGGTGTGGCGTGCTCCATTAGGTCATGGCAAAGTTTTGAAACCAGCTAGAGGTCAAACAAATCCTTTGAGAATCAATTTGCAAGAAATCCCTCTTTGCACTTTCATGAAGAATGGCTTATGGTTACTTGAAAAACAAGGCATAGAAATGGGAAATTCTTTGGGCCAAACTGATTTTTAGATCATGCATTGCATTGGTATGATAATTAGAAGTCACATTGAAGTCACATAAAGGCTTGTCATGAGAAAATGCAAGTTTTCCATCTTGTGCAAAAGTGAAATTTCAATGATTTTATCCAACTTTGCAAGGCCATAACTTTTGATCCAAAATGAATTAGAATGAGTTCTTGTACTTTTTGAAAAGGGAATGATCCATTCTACAACTTTCATGACCAAAGTTTTCACATTTGAAGCATTTTTGAATCAAAAAGAAAGGGTTGAAAAAGTTTCCCAAAATGGCAAGTTTCCCTTACAAGTCATTTTCCCAAAAAGGCAACTTTGCAAATGGCTTGAAATGCTTCAATCTTGTGAACTTCTAACATCTTCTATGATCAAATAAAGATCATACACAATCAAAATGATGAAGAACACCCTTTGGTTGGGTCATTGGGGGCCTCAGATGCCCTGATTTTACACTGACTTGCTCAAGAAGTCAACTCCTGATTAGATGCCTTCCCCAAGGAATTTCTTCATGAAAATTGATATGCATGATCCTTATAACATATGGAGACCAATAGAAACAAAAATGACCCAAAAATTTGGAGTTATGGCCTTTGAAACCAAAACCCTAATTCTAGGTCATCTGTGCAGTTAAACCTGGCTCTACTTCCATGCCATTCTCAGTCCTTGTGATTCTTTGGCTTCTTTGACTTTGTGGGGATATAATATGATTCTTGGACATACATGGAACCCTTTGAAGTGATTGATTACCTTTGAAGTGGCTCAAATAGCTCTTGGATTGCTCAGATCACAAACCCTAGATGCAGATGACTTAGAGGCAATGCAGTGAAGCAAAAATGCAATATGAGATGGTATGTTTGGACTTATGCATATGAAAAGATCACAAGCCATGGTGTGGATGGGTGAGGGCAAATATGGGGTGTTTACACTCCCCATTCGCAACATAACTCTCCATCACCAACAAACACTCTTCATCATCAACTCGGTAAGCACCTGAAACACATTCAAATTGCAAGAATAATCAACAAAAAACGATTTGTGAAAAGGAAGAACGAGAGAATTCGGATTTAATGCATAAATGAACCTCTTCATCATCATTTGTGTTGCCTGACTTCATCAATTCGATCGATTATCTTCAATCCACGCGCTCGACAACCGGCTGAACTCTTCATTCACTCCGAGCCGAAATTCTCATATGCATATTGTAGCAGCCTTATTCTTCAACTGGAAGGGAAATTAACATCGCAGCGGCTTTGCAACATCATCTTTGACACGCGACTTGTCAGGTACGATTTCGGCATCCTTCTCTTACGAAAATGATGCTTTAACTTCGTTGTGTTCATGAACTTGCGAGTCTGATTTAGGTTAAGGATGAGTGAGAAGCCGGTTAAACGATGGCGGCGGTGCTAGGTAGGTGGTTTAGGAAAGGAGGAGATGTCGCCGGGTAGGAGAGTTTCGTTGTGGAGTCTTTACATTGGCCGGCGGCGTAGGAGTGAGGTTGACGACGAAGGAGGAGAGAAAGAGGCTTGTAAGATGGGGTTCTTGTCGTGGTGATGGAGGAGAGGTGGATTTCGTGACGGTTATGACCGGTTAGGTGTTCGCGGCGGCGGATTAGGGTGGATTTGGGAAGAAGCCACGAAAATTAGGGTTTGTCTTGAGGGAATGAATATTTGAGAGGAAGATAGAGCAATGCGATTCAATTTTTGTTAAGTTAGTATGTGATTAAGTTTTATTCTAATATTAATTAGTTATTAGGAATATTAAAGACTCTTAATCACTTGTTAATTGCACCATTAGGGGATTTGAAAGGAAAAATAGGAATTTTCAATTTCATTAAATCCATAATTTGAATTCCAAGGAGAAATGAGATAAGATCCGATTCTAGAGATTCCCCAACCACACCGGCGGTGACACTTGTCACTGTTCGGTAGGCTCTCTGTGCGGTCAATCTTGTGTAGGCAGCACACCGTAAGTTTTCATAAGCATGCGTTTGTAATCCGTTTGATGTGAATACCTAGATCATGTGGTCCTTAGAGAGTCAAAGAAGTTGACTAAAGGTTCATCACATGCACCCTCAGGGTCCTGCGCAATTGGGCTTAGAACTTTGCTACCCGCACCCCTGTATTTAGCCCATTGACATTATAACTAGTAAAAAACACTATTTTCACCCTCTCCCTTTTTTTCATTTAGAATTTTATTTTTGTCTTAGTATTGTTAGAAATAAATCCATAAAAAATAGTAAAATGCATAATAAAATTCCACAAAAATTATAGTAGGTTTATAATTCATTTTAGAAATTTGTGACCTTTTTACTTTCTAAATTTTGGCTTTTTTCGATTTAATTTTGATTTTCCATTTAATTAGCATTTTATTGAATTCTTTTAGTTACACATAATTGTGTACATTTTTATTTTTTCCACTTCCTGTACGATTTTTAGCTCATTCTTTTTGCTATGATTAGAGGACTGATAATAGGACCTAGGATATTTTTTGGTATATTTTTAGACCATTTTATCCACTCTTTTGGTAGCTTAATTCATGTAAAATTGTGATTAGTTCTTAGGTAGATTTAAGTGACTTTTAGGCATAGCTAGGTTCTGAATTTTTAGGATATTTTTTAGCACAATATTATAGTTAGGTTAGGGACCCTAGAGAATTAATTTCATATTTTTTCCAGGAATTTTACTATTTTTAGTGCATTAATTTTTAGTCCATTGTTACATGGTAAATCCACCTAGTTTAGCTTAGGATCTTATGGTTCGTTAAGGATTAGCTTAATTAGGTTTAATCTTAGGATTTTAGAATGATTTAGTATAATTTAGTTACTGATTTTAGAATGATGATATTAGATAATTTCCTTTAATTTTAGGACTTAGGCTTAGAATTTTCACTAAGTAGGTTTAGATGAGGTTTAGCCTTGTTTTTAGTGTTATGCTTTAACATGAAATTTTTGGAATTAATTTCTTCTTCATATTTTAATGTGTTTGCCTCAATATTTGAATTTTCCACTTGTATAGGCTTCCCCATGTTTCTTAGAATCAACTTAACTTCCTTAGGAAGTAAGTTGAGTTCTAGTAGTTTTTAGTTCCTTTTCTTCATTAGGATTAGAAAATTCCACAAACCATTAGGACCACTTTTGAATAATAACTAAAATTAGGGTTGAGTCTTAGTCCCCTTAGTTTTTGTCTTTTGCAACTTGAGTCCTTCTTTCTCACCTCATGAAGAAAATAATAAAATACTTAATAAAAATCGAACGTTCTTATACGCCATGAGACTTTGTTGCGGAGTACTTATACGCGTCCTGTTTTGGGGCGAGGTGTAAGTATTTACCATGATGGATAGGTCTTAGTATGAGAATGTTCACAAACAAATTCAAAACATTTCTCATAAAAGACAAAAACAAATAATAAGTGACTATCCTGCGGGAACTTCTCTTCTCACCTCATTCATTCTGAACGCGAACTCGTGACGACTTGTCTCGCATGCAAGACGGTAAACGCACTCGTACCAGACGAGCCTGCAATACCTGAGCATAGACATACGCAGTTCCAGCTATAAAAAACACAAACAAATAGTTCCCTCCTTAGTTAGGCGAACTACGTCGACTCTAATCCTCATTTTCCCGATGAGGTACGTAGGCAGCGGGGTAGGGCCCATTCGAGCACATTCTTTATTTTCCCTACATTTTCCCCATCCTTTCTTTCCATTCCAATTCCCTTTCTCCTTTTCCATTCTCATTCCAGTTCCAGTAGCAGTTTTAATCAACAAAACTCTATTTTCTCACCCTTTGAAGCAAACAAACAAGCGTGGATCTCGTCGGGTACAGCGTACGATCTGGGGTGCTAATACCTTCCTAGGTCGTAACCGACTCCCGAACCCAGATCTTTGGTTCGCAGGACCTTGTCCTTTCCTTCTCTCTTAGGTTTTTGCAGCATTACCTTTCTTCTTTCCTTCGGGATAAAAATGTCTGGCTGGCGACTCTACCTTTTCGACACCACTTTCACGTTTGTACTAGGATGAAAATCCCGGGAGCGACAGCTGGAGACTCTGCGGGGGATAGACCCAGAATCTCTGGTTCCCTTGTAGAGTCAATCTTAGCGTCTGTTTGGTTTTATTTCTTTGGGTGTTTATCTGTTTGCTGTTGTGTGCTTTAGTTTAGCTTTACTGTTTTTATTTACAGTTTTTACTTTACAACTTTACTTTACCGCATTTATTTACTGCTTTCAATATTAATTTCCATGCATCATATTATACTGGACTGTCTGGCTGTGCTGGTTTTCATTTTATCTGTGGGATGGGAGTTACTGTGAGATAAGCCAAATACCCGACTTGAATGCACTATAGGATTAGCGTGGACAGACATTGTACTTCCATGGTATCTCACCATGATGAGTGGCGATAGGCTCCACACCCAGATTGTGACCGTCTTGGAACTATTTTGTGTGGGGATTACCCCACTTCAGGGTACGACCTTGATAGTTATGTGCATCTGGTGACCGATCTTCGAGGACCTTAATGGAAACAACCCTCTCCAGTTATGACAGTGGCAGACCACATTTGTTGGCAAACCCACTCGCATTCGAGGGTCCATTGGGAACTCGCATAGGATGGCCTGGTTCTCTCATAGGAATCCACTTAAAGCAAACTGTTCGTATGACGATAGTATTGTACCCTTCGGGATGAATGTACTATTGTTTCTCGATTCAGTGCTTGAAGCTGAGGACTTATGAGGGATGCTTGTTTTTTCCGGACTCAGCTGAGACCTCCCTGAGTAGTACATAATGCCAAACCGATTCCCTGATTTGGTCATGAGCCATTTCTCGGAAATGGTGAACATATTATTGCTATTCGGCTTTGAGAGTTCGTGATGTTGACCCGAGTAGCACACCCGCGAGATTGGGAGGGGTTTACAGGTTTGCAGGAACCCTAAGACCTTTAACATACCTGCTTTTCCGTTGGTTCATTTTTGTGATCTGGTTCTCTTGTACATTGGTTCTAAGATATGGATCCCGGATCAGAGGGATTATTATTGTGATATGTTGATATTGTGGCCTTGCACTGACACCTGATTATATGATTGGCACATCACAGACACTTCACTGATAACATTCCTCGCCTTGCATAAGCATCAAAACATCATTAATCATTTGTGTTCTTTTTATTCTCAGGGTTTGCACTACTCCTAGTTCCTGGTCGTATACTTGCTTCAAAGATGGAAGATATCAGAAAGAAGAATGTTTTCTACAAATGTTTTGATACCAAGGTGGATTTTCTCAAACAGATGGTGTCTCTTATTACCCCGGGTCATTTGGGATTTTTCAAAGAGTGATATGGTGATATTCTGGACATGGTGTTCAATCTGGATAGTTCACAAAGGAGTGCCATCCATACCTTGCTACAGTATTATGACCCTAGACTCTGATGTTTCACATTTCCTGATTTCCAGCAAGGTCCATTGCTAGAAGAGTATGCTGAGATTTTGGGAGTGCCTATCAAAGATCAAATTCCCTTTAATTCAGAGATAACAAGACCGACCCATGCTAACATCGCTAAAGCTCTTTATTTGAGCTCATTATAGATATCTGCTAATCTAGCTGCCACCAAGGTAGGAGTACTTGGTTTTCCATTAGAGTTTCTGGTCAGAAGAGTTGTAGAACGTGCCGTGGAAAAATAGTGGGATTCAGTTTGCGCCATCCTGGCATTATCTGTATATGGGATAGTTTTGTTTACTGACATGGAGAAGTTCGTGGATATGAATGCCATTCATTTGTTTGTGATGAAAAATCCCGTACCCACTCTCTTGGGAGATTTGTATTATTCAGTACACTATAAGAATGAGAAGAGACGAGGTGGCCTGGTTAGGTGTTGTGCCCCGTTATTCTACACATGGTTTATGAGACACATCCCCATTACTGGAGTATTCACTGATCCCAAAGTAATCTGGTCGCAAAAGCTAAACACGCTGAATGCCAAAAACATTAGATGGTTCACCTTAAGGCTAAAAGGGAAAGAGCTCATCTCCAGCTGTGGAGAGTATCCTAATGTTCCCCTCTTAGGAGTAGCCGGGGGAATTAATTACCACCCCATACTCTTGAGAAGACAATCAGGATACGCTCTAAAGAATGTGCCCAAAGATTCAGAGCTGACTCAGACTTTCTATTTCCCCGTGAAAGACAATTTCCCATTGGTTCGAGAAGCTGCAGGTGCTTGGAAATTGATTAATAGAAAGGGTATAGAGTGCTTGGGCAGGAGTAATAATCAAATGTTTCCCGAATTTGAAACTTGGGTAATGGAGAAAGCTCAAGTAACTCTAATCCCTTTCTCTGCACCGTTACCACCACCTACCACAGTGCCTTTGGAAGATTACCAAAAATTGGAAGTTTTGATCAAGCAGCTTAGAGTTGAGAATCAGGAGGCTTACAATTCTTGTCAGAAATTGATGATTCAGAACTAGCATTTAGAAGATAGAGCTCTCCGAGCTGAAGAGACAGTTCGGCTTAAGCAGAAGAACTTTGAGGAAAGAGAACTATACTTTAGGAAGAGAGGATTGGTTGAGATCCACAAGGCGAGTCAGCGCCGGAGGGATAAGAAAGAACTGAATGAGGCTAATGAAGTTATCACACTTTGGCAAGAGAATTAGAATGATCACCAGAAAAAGCAAAAGGAGGTAGAGGCTGAATTCGTGTTGAAGATCAAAAACCTTCAGGATGCCCTGGTTGAGCAAGGAAAGTTAGTTCAGAAGTCCCAAGAGCAACAAAGAGAATACCTTCATCAGATGACAAAGAGTCAACAAATAGCTGAAGATGTCCAAAAAGAAGTTGAAGAGTTGAAGCTTCGAGCTGATGTGAAGAAGTCAAAGGCCGAGTCGGGTCCGAGCAAAGAAAATGAGAAGGCTTTCCTGCAGCAGATTGAAGAGTTACATGTTTCCTTTGATCTAAGGGATCTCCTCATCCAGAAACTCATCCAGGAGCCCGATCATCCGGATATAACTCAGTTGTTCCAGAATGTCAAGCGCCTTAGCTGGAGGCTGCAGGACTTAGAGCTCCCTAGGGTTTAGTTTCATGCTATTGTACTTGGATTACCCACAAGCTTGTTGTGGGATTCCTTTTATTGATATACTTTGTTGTTCTTTTAATTGGCACCTTTCAGGGACTTTATTGTTTCAAACTGCAGTTTATGTAATTGACTTGCTTTGAATCTCTTGTTTGTTATCTGTTGCACCGACACGGGGTAATAAGCACCAATTCTCCACAGCCGTCACGTTATTTGAACATCATATGGGTCTTCTTCCCAATTATTATTCTCCTAATATCAGGATGGGAAAGGAAAAAAAACCTTGAGGATAAAAGGAATAAGTTGCATTGCATACACATCATTTGCATTTTCTTCTTTGGTTTTGCAGGTTTTCTACAAGATGCTTAACTTATTTGTGTTACAGGAAAAGATTGCGAGAGCTGCCAAGACCCGACATCTCCGACAAAATATCCCACATTGCTACGCAACTCGCAGTAACCAGAGGACAGTCATGGACACTATGCAAACTGAGCTTAATGAGTTTCGCACCAGAATGGGAGAATTCATGGTCATGATGCAAGGGATGGCTCAGGGACAACAAGAGTTAAGAAATGCAATTCAAGGGCTCAACCCTCCTCAGACTAATCCTCCTGTAACCACTCCTGACGTGCAAGTGACTCCTCCTAACACCAACAATGGCCCAGGCGGACCTCAAGTTCTAGAACATGGCACGACAACTTTCATTCTGGTACAAGACAGGCAGGAGGATCAGTTCTCTCCTTTTAACAATGACATGGGGTTCGGCGGAGAAGGAAATCTTCAAGACTTTTTTATGCTTGCTGAGAAAGTCAAAGCCCTCGAGTGTAGAGACACTTTGGGGATAGATGTGTCTGACATGGGCCTAGTCCCCGGGGTGGTTATTCCTCACAAATTCAGGATGCCTACTTTTGACAAGTATAACGGTAGCTCTTGCCCTAAAACTCACTTGCAGGCATTCTACCAAAAAATTGATGCCCATACTAGGGATGAAGCTAGAGAGAAGCTCTGTGAGAAGCTGGAAGGAATTGGGAGAAGCATTCCTCAAGCAGTATCAGTATAATATCGACATGGCGCCCAGTTGCACTCAACTTCAGAGTCTGGCTCAGAAAAACTCTGAGAGCTTCAAAGATTACGCACAAAGGTGGCGTGAAGTGGCCGCTAGAGTGCAACCGCCTTTGTTGGAGAGAGAAATGGTGGACCTGTTCTTGGACACCCTCCTTGGGCATTTCATGGAGAGGCTAGCTGGATGTTCCTCATATGGCTTTTCAGATATCATATTGACTGGCGAGAGGATAGAAAGTTGGATCAAGCAAGGGAAGATTCAGAACGGGGGCGCTTCAAATTCGGGTATCAAGAAACCCTTTGTGAAGAGGAGAGAAGGAGAGACCGGGGCAGTGTACATGCAGAGGGGAGGAAGTAACAGAGGGTTTTATCAGCAAGTGGCCCCTGTCACTATCTCAGCTCAACCTGTTCAACAACAATTCCAACAACCACAACCGCAACGCTCACAAGGGTATCAACAAAGAGCTCCTCGTCCATATTATTCTTAGAGGACCAGAGAAAGGCAGTTTGAAACTCCGCCTATGTCCTATTCACAACTTCTGAAGAATATCCTCCAACTCCAGCTGGTTCAGCTCAGAACTTTGCAACTCCCGAAGTCGGGGCAACTTCCTGAAGGTAATGATACAAACGCTAGATGTGAATTTTATTCCGGATCCCCCGGACATACCACGGAAAACTGCAAAGCCTTGAAGTATGTAGTCCAATACCTAGTAGATTCCAAAGCAATCAACTTTGCTCATACTCCTAACGTAATTCAGAACCCTGTGCCTCCTCACGGAGGTACGGTTGGGGCAGTTGACGATGGGGAGAATCTAAACTTGGTGTGTGATGTCAACGACCTGCAGACTTCGTTGAGTGTTGTTAAAGTTTGCTTGTCACAGAGGGGTGTTTTTCCTGGGTGTGAAGATGATTGTCCAGGGTGTGCTAAGGCCCCAAATGGTTATGAGTAATTGAAAAGAGGTATCCATAGCATGATTAATGAAGGGGTTTTAAAGTTTGACAAAGTTGTAAAAGAAAGTGAAGTCTCTACAATAACCATTTTCTAGGATCCATCTCAAGTTCCTCCGCAGGCCAGAGTGGCACCGATAACCATCACCACTGCAGGACCAGTAATGTATCAGAGTGATAAAGCCATTCCTTGGAATTATGGTGGCGAAGTATACTGTAACGGCCAGAAGCAAGAGTTGGCCACGTCTAGTACGACCCCAACTTAAGTAGAACACGTTGGAGTAGGGGGCTTTACTAGATGTGGAAGGTTATTTGCGCCGAAAACACTAAGAAATAGTGTGATACCACCCAGGGACACTGCAGAAGCCCAGGTTAAGGCAAGAGGGAAGCAGCCAGTGGTTATCAATGAGCCCATACCTGTGACTGATCCAGACATCACCTTTGATAAATAAGCTGAAGAATTTTTGAGAATTATCAAAAAGAGCGATTACAAGATTGTGGACCATCTGCAGCAGACTCCGTCAAAGATTTCCATCTTGTCTTTGCTAATGTGTTCTGACTCCCACATGAAGGCTCTCTTGAATATCCTGAACAAGGCGTATGTGCCTCAGGATATTTTGGTAAATAAATTAGAAGCGGTGGTATCTAGTGTCAATGCCAGTCATGGACTGGGTTTTACAGACATGGATCTAACATCTGAAGGGCGTGCTCATAATCGGGCATTGCATATCTCTTTAGAATGTAAGGGTGCAGTACTTTCTCACGTGTTGGTAGATACCAGATTATCATTGAATGTTCTCCCCAAGAAGGCATTGATGAAGTTGGATTATGATGGAGTAGTTCTAAAGCCCAGCGATCTGGTGGTTAGAGCATTTGATGGGTCGAGGAGATCAGTGTTTGGGGAGGTGGATTTACTAATTAAAGTAGGTCCACAAATCTTCAATTCCACATTCTACGTAATGGATATACAGCTTGCATATAGTTGTTTGTTGGGAAGGCCCTGGATACATTCAGCAGGAGCAGTATCGTCCACACTTCATCAAAAACTAAAGCTCGTCTGGGAAGGCCAAATTGTAACAGTCAGTGGGGAAAAGGACATTTTTGTCAGTCATCTAGCTTCATTCAAGTATGTGGAGATGGATGGCAAGATAGTTGAGACTCCATGTCAGGCTTTTGAGCCCCTGAAAACTGAACAAGCGTCTGCATTGGCAGCTTCTTCATAAGAACCAAAGAAGGGGGTTTTCGTGGCCTCTTATAAGCAAGCTCTTAAGTTGGTAGAGTTGGGGATGCGAGAAGGCTGGGGCAGTCCAGTAGAAGTGCCAGAAAAGAAAGATATGTTTGGGATTGGTTACCATCCTGGGCGGTCATCATCTAGACCGAGTGCTAGAGGTCTTCAAAGCCCGATTACTTTCATGAGTGCGGGAGTGGTGGATTACGGAAGCATCAGTGTCGTGCAGGATGACGTAGTTGATAGTGACTGTGACTTAGATGAATGGATCAGGACTTCTGTTCCAAGGACTCAACTTAGCAATTGGACATCTGAAAGGCTTATCTCAGTCACCTCTTTCGAAGATTAATAATCTTTGTTTCTGTTTTTTCTGTACTCAAGCACTATGTCTTGCCCGGGGCATAGTAGCTTTTTGTAAGGGTTCTTTTGTACCTAACACAATTCATAATCATAAATAAAGCTGACGTTTCACATTCATCCATGTTGTTCTTTTCCTTTCATTTTTGCTTTTGTTTTTCAAAAAGAAAGAAAAGTTTTAAAATGGCAATGTTTCTCATTTTCTCAAGCCTTTTCTAAAGCCTTGCATGAATCACCATTCATGCAAGTGCCCGTCACTGGATCTTATCAATGACAACCCTATTATGGCTAAGTATGACTTTGACAATCCAATTTATCAAGCCGATGAGGAAGTTGAAGAAGATTGTGAATTACTTGAAGAATTGGCCAGATTGCTTAAACAGGAGGAGAAGATGATTCAACCGCATGAAGAGGTCGTCGAAGTGATAAACCTGGGTACCGAAGAAGACAAGAAAGAAGTTAAGATCGGGGCCGCATTAGAAAAATCTATCAAGACTCGTCTAATTGCCATGCTTCGAGAGTATGTTGATGTCTTTGCATGGTTTTATGATCGCGGTAAACTATACGTCTAACGGTTTCTAACTGCAAGTGCACAACCTATCGCGTAGTAATAAAGATATCGAACCCACGGAGACCAATGTCAACCTACCGTTATCTATCGTTGCGTTGTAAAGCTAAGGCTAATGATATTTTTATGGTTTAAGGGAAACTAGAACTGAAACTAAAATAAATCAAAGAAGGAAAATAAGAATAAAACGAGGCCGGGATATGGATTCCGCGCTCCTAAGGGACTTTATAGAATTCGGTACTAATTACGACTATAGCTAGTTCCGTAGAATATATCAGCTTAAAGACTCCGCCTCACGCTCTCGCGGTCTTAACTAAAGCCACACTTCCTAATCCCAAGATTTTGCTCTCGCTCGCCCGGTAACTAAGAAACGTGTTTTGAAAGCTAATAATATCCTAAACGTCTCTAAAGTGCTCTCGCTGTATTTAGATAAGTTGCCTAATTTCTACTATCCGGTTCGATCCCCACGCTCTCGCTATGCCGGTTCTAACCTTAATTAGTTTCTCACTCTCGTGACAAAACCGTGTTAAATAACATCTCACTCTCGTGACAATGCTAATTAAATTACGCATAGAAATTATAACCAAAACAGAATTTTAATCGTTAATTCGCACCTAGTATTTTCTACCGAGTCCCGTCGGTAACGACGGTCCTCATACGCCGGACTCTAAACTATTTAGCTAGACATAGAATTAAAAATAAACAAACCAAACATGATAATATCAATTGAAAGAAACATGATAATTAATTAAGGAATGCAAGAATGATAATAATAATAATAAATGCGATAAAAACCTGTAAAAGCCGAAGATAAATTGCGAGACTTTGGAATAAATGCAGAATTGAAATAACTTGTATAAATTGATCCAAGCAGTTACATAGATCGGCCTAAACACTAATGGTGGAGTAGTTCCTCAGTGTAAGAAACTACTCCTTTTACAATAGTAATTTCTGCCTAAAAACTAACAAAATAAGCAGCGCTTTCGCGCCCAAAAACTTGGATGATTTCTCAAAACTACGAAGACTCTATTTATAGAGAGAAGCTTCCTCTTCTGTAACTTCCGTTGGAGAGAAATAAGGAGTTGTGGGCACAGTAGGAAGTTGAGAGAAAATAGGAAGGATGACTTGGTATGAAGTAGTAGCTTGGTCTTGGTCGTGTGAGACATAATAGGAAGTGTTGAACGTGTGAGGAAAAATAGGAAAAGTGGAGGACTTCGTAAGCTTCTGTTGGCGTTGTTTTGTTTTTCCAGATTTTGTCGCCGTAACGGTCATGACAGGGGTGTTACGGGCAAATTTCTCATATTAAGCGCGTCACGGTCGTGAGACCATTGTGACGATCGTAACACATCAAAAAGGCGCGTCACGATCGTGAGAGCCTTGTAACTACCGTGACACCTTCTTAACTTTTCCAAAAATGTAGATCTTTCCGTTAGCTTTCCAGCGCTTCGAACGGGGCGTCGTTTCGATTTACGGTTCAAAAGTTATGGCCATTTTCGTCGGATAACTCCTTGTATGCGAATTGTTCCATTTCTCGCCTGATTTGCTTCCTTTCTTCGCATACGACTCTTAAATGGTTGAATACCTGAAATAAACAAAATAAACAGAATACCAACATAATATGGTGCAAATGAAAATCAAAACGAGTACAAAATATGCATTAATAAAGTCAAATAAATGATGTATTTTCATGTCATCATTTTACCAGGATATGCCTGGTTTAGACACTGACATTGTGGTATACAAGTTGCCTTCGAGAGAAGACTGCCCTCCAGTGAAGCAGAAGTTGAGGCGCACACGCCCTGATATGGAAATCAAAATAAAAGAGGAAGTACAAAAGCAATTTGATGTTGGTTTCTTAGCTGTGACCAATTACCCTCCTTGGGTTGCCAATATTGTGTCGGTCCCTAAGAAAGATGGTAAGGTCAGGATGTGTGTAGACTACAGGGATTTGAACAGGGCCAGCCCCAAAGATGATTTATTTCTGCCTCACATAGATGTGCTTGTCGATAATACTGCTTAGTTTTATGTGTTCTCTTTCATGGACGGGTTTTCAGGTTATAACCAGATTAAGATGTCTCCCGATAATATGGAAAAGACTACCTTTATCACGCCTTGGGGCACGTTCTATTACAAGGTCATGCCGTTTGGTCTGAAGAATGTTGGGGCCACTTACCAACGGGCGATGGTGACGCTATTTCACGACATGATTCGTCATGAAATTGAGGTTTATGTTGATGATATGATAGCAAAATCTCAAACAGAAGAAGAGCACTTGTTCAATCTAGCAAAGTTGTTTGACAGACTCCGTAAGTTCAGATTGAGGTTGAATCTGAATAAGTGCACCTTCGGGGTCTGTTCCGGCAAGCTACTTGGCTTCAATGTTAGTGAGCGGGGAATTGAGGTTGATCCAGCCAAAGTAAAAGCCATCCAAGAGATTCCTGAGACAAATACTGAAAAGCAAGTGCGTGGTTTCTTAGGGAGACTAAATTACATTGCACGGTTTATCTCTCACCTAACGGCCACGTGTAAGCCCATCTTTAAGCTTCTGAGGAAGAATTAGGCAATTAAATGGAATGAAGACTGTCAGCAAGCTTTTGACCGAATCAAAGAATACCTTCTAGAACCTCCAATTCTCATGCCTCTAGTACCAGGGAGACCTTTGATCATGTATCTTATTGTGCTTGAAAGATCAATGTGATGTGTGATGGGGTAGCAGGACGAGTCTGGTCGAAAAGAGCACGCCATTTATTACCTTAGCATAAAGTTTACCGATTGTGAGACACGCTACTCACTACTCGAGAAAACTTGTTGCGCTTTGGCATGGGCTGCTCGCCGACTAAGACAGTACATGCTGACTCACACCACTCTTTTAATTTCCAAGATGGATCCTGTGAAATACATTTTCGAGAAGCCGGCTCTGACAGGAAGGGTGGCCCAATGGCAGATGATACTAACAGAGTATGATATCCATTACACTTCGCAAAAAGAAATTAAAGGAAGTGTATTGTCAGAATACTTGGCTCAACAACCAATCGACGATTATTAAACCATGAAATTCGAGTTTCCGGATGAGGACATCATGTTCCTCAAGTTGAAAGACTGTGAAGAACCACTTCCGGAGGAGGGGCCAGACCCTGAATCTAAATGGAAGTTGATGTTTGACGGAGGGGTCCATACACCTTTAGCTGCTCGGTTGACTTTTGAATGCACTAAAAATGAGGCAGAGTATGAAGCTTACATCATGGGGGTTAAAGAGGCAATCAACTTGCGAGTCAAGAACCTCGAGATCTTCGGAGATTCTGCCCTGGTGGTGAACCAAGTCAGTGGCAAATGGTTAGTTCATCAACCTCACTTGGTTCCTTACAGGGATTATACCAGGAGGCTGCTAACTTTCTTCACTAAGGTCAAGTTGAATTATATTCCTCGAGATGAAAACCAGTTTGCCAATGCTCTAGCAACTTTGTCGCCTATGATTAAAGTTTGTCAAGAGAATTTTGTGCCTCGAATCATGGTCTCCTGTCTTGAAAGTCCTGCTTATGTCTTTGCAGTTGACAGTGGTGAAGATAACAAGCCTTGGTATCATGATATCAAGCAATTCTTGAAGGCTCAAGAATACCCGGCTGGGGCATCCAGTAAAGATAAGAAGACCCTCAGAAGACTAGCAGGTGGTTTCTTCTTGAATCAAGATATGTGTTATACAAGCGAAACTTCGACATGGTTCTGCTCTGGATAGACACGAAGCAGACATGTTGATGCAAGATGTTCATGAAGGCTTCTTTGGTACTCATGCTGGAGGACATGCTATGGCCAAGAAATTATTGAGATCGGGATATTATTGGATCACCATGGAATCCAATTGCTGTAAATACTCCTGTAAATGTCACAAGTGTCAGATTTATGCCGATAAGGTCCATGTGCCTCCGAATCCATTGAGTGTCATGTCTTCACCATGGTTGTTCGCCGTGTGAGGCATTGATATGATTGGCAAGATCGAACCGACAACTTCCAACGGTCACCGTTTCATCCTGGTTGCTATAGACTACTTCACGAAGTGGGTCGAAGAGGCATCTTATGCCAATGTTACTAAACAAGTGGTAGCCCGGTTTATTAAAAGAGACATCATTTGCCAGTACGGAATTCCCGAAAGAATCATTACTGATAATGGTTCTAATCTCAACAACAAGATGATGGCTTACTTGTGTCGGGATTTCAAAATAGAAGATCACAACTCTTCTCCATATCGCCCGAAGATGAATAGCGCCATCGAGGCGGCCAACAAGAACATCAAGAAGATCGTGCAGAAGATGGTTGTAACATACAAAGACTGGCATAAGATGCTACCATTCGCTTTGCATGGGTACAGAACATTAGTGCGTACCTCAACCGGGGAAACACCGTTCTCACTGGTGTATGGTATGGAGGCAGTCCTACCAATTGAAGTGGAAATACCCTCGTTAAGGTTAATGACGGACATTAAGCTAGATGAAGCTAAGTGGCTCCAATCCATATATAATCAATTGAGCCTCATTGAAGAAAAACGTCTAGCAGCTGTATGCCATGGACAGTTGTATCAGCGGCGGATGAAGCAGGCTTTTGATAAAAAGGTACGACCACAAAGGTACATACCTGGTGACCTGGTGCTGAAAAGGATTTTTCCTCCTCTTAATGATCACAGGGGAAAATGGACACCTAATTATGAAGGACCGTTCGTGGTTAAGAAAGTTTTCTCAAGTGGAGCCTTGATGTTGACAACCATGGACGGAGAAGACTTCCATTCCCCTGTCAACACAGACGTAGTAAGAAAATACTTTGTGTAAAAAGGACCCGCTGGATAAAAACAAAATAAAGATCCAGGCAAAAATGGGCATCCCGGCGAGCCAAAAACAGAATAAAAGGCTCGGGCAAAAATTAGGGAAATCTTGAAAAAATGTACACCCGCTGAGTTGAAAAGCCACATCAGACAACTAAGGCAAAAAAGGGTATCCCGGTGGATTGAAAACCCGAAAGGGCGATCCACGCAAAAAAGGGACTAACATGAATGACTGTGATCTGCGAAATTCGTAACTCATATGCAAGTGAGGTTATTGTAAAGGTTGAAAACCAGTTCAATCACCTTTCTCAAGGGGCAGAGCAAGCGGATCGTCTTGAAGATATACGAGTCATAACCGGGTTGAAACTTGATGAGATCCACTTCTTACATTGCCAATAGGATAGTTTGTTTTCCTTTTTGGCTATTTCCTTTTTCCAGGGAATTACTTCCTTTGTAATGCCTATTCATGGCCATTTTTCCCGAATCGATAAAAATTCAATTTCAGTCAACTTGTGACTATCTGCTTCTTGTTTTTCATCTAGCATTGATTGATTGCAAAAACGTCCAGCAAATTGTGATTTATATTATGTTGTGAGCATTTGAATGCTTTTTAACTCATGCAGGAGGACAAATATATTTAATACAACTCTGAAAGGGTGTCAAGATGCCCAGATAATGATTCATGCTATGAGCCTGGGGCATACATGTCCCAAAATAACTCTCCATGTTGCAGGCACTATCGACTGTGTTTATGCAGATACAGGTACAAGTGTTGCTAACAGAGCTAAAAGCAGATTTCTAGGAGGAACATTTCTTTATGCCTGAACAAGAATGGGTGTTTTCCAGGGTGTCTCCAGTTATCCCCAGTGGAAGTGAAGTTGAATTTCTTCTCCAACATCAATGGCAAGAGATATTTGCCCTCCCCAAGCAGAAGTCTTCTTTCAATATAGGGGCAATTCCAGGAAGTTCAAGGAGTGTCTTTCCTTTCCCAACAGTTTGTTACCTCAACAGTGACATGCCTTTGGTTCCCGACCAAGTCAGGAGGTCTCCACTTCTTCGTCAGAGTTCGAGAAAGGTCCATCTCCGACAGGGTCTTGGCACTCCAATCTTAAAGTCCAATTTATTTTTGGCAATAGCGGCAGGTCATAGTTAGTGCATCATCAATAGCTTTCCCCGTAGAGTTGTCTCCTCCTCATCAGGATGGATCAGATCAGTGCAGTGATCATCATTTCTCCCCAGTCAAGCCAGTTGGGATACTTGCAGTCTCCTTATCAGGAGATCTCTTTGCATTTGCATACACATAATCATCATTGCATTTGCATCCTCCAAAGCGTAGCATTTCCATCCTCATGGAGCATTACGCCATAAATTCAAACATGTGCATGCTAGCATGGGCCAGTTTTGAGGTGTTACATACAACCTATAACATTTTCTCAACCTTGAGTACTCCTCATAGAAGATACTTATACCATTTTCCAGACATCTTGATCTTTCCAAGTCAATATTGTTTTATTCTTTGTGGCTTGGTCCTGCCCAGCAGTCGCATTGTTGAGTTCCATTCCGCTAATGGTCTCGTTAATCCCTGTTTCGCCAACAGGCACCTTCCGTGGCTTGGTCCTGCCCAAAAGTCACATGTTTTCTTTGTGGCTTGGTCTTGCCCAGCAGTCACATTGTCGAGTCCCATTCCGCTAATGGTCTCGTTAAGCCCTGTTTCGCAATAAGGCACCTTCTGTGGCTTGGTCCTGCCCAGCAGTCGCGTGTTTTCTTTGTGGCTTGGTCCTGCGCAGCAGTCACATTGTTGAGTTCCATTCCGCTAACGGTCTCGTTAAGCCCTGTTTCGCCAACAGGCACCCTCATTGTGGCTTGATTCGCTCAGCAGTCACAATGCAGGTTATTGCATTGTTTCTATTCCACCTGGTTCTATTTCCGCTACCTATTCAGAGGTCAAAAAAAAATATAAATAAAAGGCAGATGGCATTTCTACTATCCACTGAGTTCAAATTTCCAGGTTTTATTCGAGTATTCAATCACTTCACACCTTGAACGTCTAAAAGTTGTTGCAATTATTCGTTCAGGCCTGCAGATGATCGAATAGGGGCAGCTGTAATACCTCAAAATTTTCCCTCATTCTTTTTACCTTAACTGGTTTTTTGCTTTGCATTCATCTACATATTCCACTAGGTCATTAGTATCATAATCATGCACTCCACCGAGTTCCTAAAGCATGGGATCGAAGTACTCTCTGGTGATTTGAAGCAAGGGTTTGAATCCATGTTATCTTGGGCACTTTCTTTGTCAATATTCATCTGGGCACAAAGCGTTCCTCTATCACGATACAAGGTCATTTTTAGAGGCCTCAGGAAAATCAATACTTTCTTATACAAAGTTGAACCTAGGCTCCCTCACGATGTTATTCTTGTGCGTGTTAAGATCGTTGGCCATCTAGACAGACATCCTTCAAAACATGGGGACGTGATATAAGGGACTCATTGTAGACTCATTGTCGTCTTCTCGGTTGCTCATTTGTTCACTACTGGAAGTACACACTGTTTGTGAGGAAAAAATGAGAATAAAGGCTTAATTTGAAAGTTGGTATAATATCACAAGTGGTTCAAGATCATCTAGTACCATGTATCCAAAATCCAATTTGTGATCCTCCATGGTTCAATTATGTTAGAGTTATTGGTTAAAGTACCTCAAAAAAAATTTGATTGGCCTTAAGTTATGGTTTATTTCAAGATATTTCAAGTCGTCGCCAAACTCGGTTCAAAATAATTAGCGTTAAGAAATGTCAATTCAAAATTTGTTTTCAATTTGATTTTTGAGAGCAATTGGCTACATCCAATTTCATGACGGGTTGTGCGATATTTGAGTTAAATTAAATGAAAATCTCGATTGGATATCGGATAATATGAACGAGGCTTATCGTGGTTATTTCTACCGGATTCTAATTATTATTATCACGACCAAATTTATTGTAACATATGGATGTTTAATTGATGTACACCAAAAATAGAGATGGAAAGATATTGATCATTTTCACAACCTCGGTTGAAAAAATTCAATTCATTGCAAAAATAAATGTCACTACAAAAAAAGTTTTCCCATAACAAGGGGTTTTTTGATGGAAAAAATGGAAAAATAACTTATAAGAATTTGGTAACATTGATAACAGATTTTTATCAGAAGGAGAAAACAAAAATCTTCAATATCACATACAAAATTCAGTAGCAAGGGGGAAGAATAATTTTATCAGAAAATTTCAGTTACAACTGAAAATAGAGTCGGTGATGGAACCTTCCACACATTACCATTTTCTCAATCTTCAAACTCTAATCCCTCATCAGTCTTCAATGCACCACCATCACCTTCATCATTAGAAACCAAAAGACTTCAACAATCTCCTGAAAATCTTCAATCATCATTGAAACTCTGCAACTTAAATCTTCTCCCCTGATAATCTTCAAGGTCTCGGTTCAACATTTGTTTCTGTCAATCACCGGAATATTCAACCTTGTGAATGATCCAAGAAGGTAAGAACTAAAATCAACAACGAATTAGAATTCTTCAGTAGACCAATTTCAAAAATTTGCAGCTTCATCGCACCTCATCGATGCATCATTGTCCTCGCTATTTGTTTCGCTACAACAATGAGATTCAACATCAGTTTCATAAATTCACACCATCATCTTTCTCCTCTCCCACATCGTCAATCCCTGTTCATCAAGATTATCTACAACCTACATAGAGGTTCAACGTCAATGACAACAACAAAAACTCGGAATCCAACAAAGAAGTAGGAGAATAGAACGACATTGAAGCAAGAAATACACCAGAGGAAAATTAACAAAAAAAAGTTTGATAGAAAGAAGCTTAGACAACAGGATAAAGGAAAAGAGGCTGAGGCCTGAACTTGCAGACTCAGATCCCAATCTCTCTGTTCTTCATATACCTTCCATTTGTTCATCGAATTCCAGCGAACTCTAAAGCCCTTTAATCTGCAACAATCAACATCCAATTTCAGTTACGAAATTCCAACAACCTAACTGATAATAACCAAAATCAATAACTGAACTCACTAACTGTCATAACAAAATTCAGCTTCAGCATAACAGGATAAAAGCTCATAACAATTCAACTCAAAAAATAGAAAATGAAAATCAGTAATAGAATCATAACAAACTTTTAACTGAATTCTTCTGGAAACTTCACCTGAATTTTTCACAAGGGCCTGGATATTCACCTGTAAAAATCAGAATCTCCTTCATAACTTCATTCTTCTTCACCATTCTCCTTCATTCATTCTTCACCACTATTTCTGATTTTTCTTCAAATCCTCATCTCTCATCCACCATTTTCGCTCCCTTCTTCCTCCTTGAAGTTCTCCTTCCATCTTTATCTCTTGCTCCCCATTCGCAACATAACTCTCCATCACCAACAAACACTCTTCATCACCAACTCGGTAAGCACCTGAAACACATTCAAATTGCAAGAATAATCAACAAAAAATGATTTGTGAAAAGGAAGAACGAGAGAATTCAGATTCAATGCATAAATGAACCTCTTCATCATCGTTTGTGTTGCCTGACTTCATCAATTCAATCGATTATCTTCAATCCATGAGCTCAACAACTGCCTGAACTCTTCATTCACTCCGAGCCGAAATTCTCATTTGCACATTTGTAGCAGCCTTATTCTTCAATTGGAAGGGAAATTAACATCGCAGCGGCTTCGCAACATCATCTTCGACACGCGACTTGTCAGGTACCATTTCGGCATCCCTCACTTACGAAAATGATGCTTTCACTTTGTTGTGTTCGTGAGTTTGCGAGTCTGATTTAGGTTAGGGATGAGTGAGAAGCCGGTTAAACGATGGCGGCGGTGTTAGGTAGGTGGTTTAGGAAAGGAGGAGATGTCGTCGGGTTGGAGAGTTCCATTGTGGAGTCTTTACATAGGTCGGCGGCGGAGGAGTGAGGTTGACGATGAAGGAGGAGAGAAAAAGGCTTGTAGGCTGGGATTCTTGTCGTGGTGATGGAGGAAAGGCGGATTTCGTGACGGTTATGGCCAGTTAGGTGTTCGCGGCGGCGGATTAGGGTGGATTTGGGAAGAAGCCACGAAAATTAGGGTTTGTCTTGAGGGAAGAGGGATGGATATTTGAGAGGAAGATAGAGAAATGCGATTTAGTTTTTGTTAAATTAGTATGTGATTAAGTTTTATTCTAATATTAATTAGTTATTAGGAATATTAAAGACTCTTAATCACTTGTTAATTGCACCGTTAGGGGATTTGAAAGGAAAAATAGGAATTTTCAATTTCATTAAATCCATAATTAGAATTCCAAGGAGAAATGAGATAAGATCAGATTCTGGAGATTTCCCAGCCACACCGGCGGTGACACTTGTCACCGTCCGGTAGGCTCTCCGTGCGGTCAATCCTATGTAGGCAGCACACCGTAAATTTTCATAAGCATGCGTTTGTAATCCGTTTGATGTGAATACCTAGATCATGCGGTCCTTAGAGAGTCAAAGAAGTTGACTAAAGGTTCATCACATGCACCCTCAGGGTCCTGCGCAATTGGGCTTAGAACTTTGCTACCCGTATCCCTGTAATAAGCCCATTGACATTATAACTAGTAAAAAACACTATTTTCACCCTCTCCCCTTTTTTCATTTAGAATTTTATTTTTGTCTTAGTATTGTTAGAAATAAATCCATAAAAAATAGTAAAATGCATAATAAAATTCCACAAAAATTATAGTAGGTTTATAATTCATTTTAGAAATTTGTGACATTTTTACTTTCTGAATGTTGGCTTTTTTCGATTTAATTTCGATTTTCCATTTAATTAGCATTTTATTGAATTCTTTTAGTTACACATAATTTTGTACATTTTATTTTTTCCACTTCCTGTAGGAATTTTAGCCCATTCTTTTTGTTATGATTAGAGGACTGATAATAGGACCTAGGATAATTTTTGGTAGATTTTTAGGCCATTTTATCCACTTTTTTGGTAGCTTAATTCATGTAAAAATTATGATTAGTTCTTAGGTAGATTTAAGTGACTTTTAGGCATAGCTAGGTTCTGAATTTTTAGGATATTTTTTAGCACAATATTATAGTCAGGTTAGGGACCCTAGAGAATTAATTTCATATCTTTTCCAGGAATTTTACTATTTTTAGTGCATTAATTTTTAGTCCATTGTTACATGGTAAATCCACCTAGTTTAGCTTAGGATCTTATGGTTCGTTAAGGATTAGCTTAATTAGGTTTAATCTTAGGATTTTAGAATGATTTAGTACAGTTTAGTTATTGATTTTAGAATGATGATATTAGATAATTTCCTTTAGTTTTAGGACTTAGGCTTAGAATTTTCACTAAGTAGGTTTAGATGAGGTTTAGCCTTGTTTTTAGTGTTATGCTTTAACATGTAATTTTTGGAATTAATTTCTTCTTCATATTTTAATGTGTTTGCCTCAATATTTGAATTTTCCACTTGTATAGGCTTCCCCATGTTTCTTAGAATCAACTTAACTTCCTTAGGAAGTAAGTTGAGTTCTAGTAGTTTTTAGTTCATTTTCTTCATTAGGATTAGAAAATTCCACAAACCATTAGGACCACTTTTGAATAATAACTAAAATTAGGGTTTAGTCTTAGTCCCCTTAGTTTTTGCCTTTTGCAACTTGAGTCCTTCTTTCTCACCTCATGAAGAAAATAATAAAATACTTAATAAAAATCGAACGTTCTTATACGCCATGAGACTTTGTTGCGGAGTACTTATACGCTTCCTGTTTCGGGGAAAGGTGTAAGTATTTACCACGATGGATAGGTCTTAGTATGAGAATGTTCACAAACACATTCAAAACATTTCTCATAAAAGACAAAAACAAACAATAAACGACTATCCTGCGGGAACATCTCTTCTCACCTCATTCATTCTGAACGCGAACTCGCGACGACTTGTCTCGCATGCTAGATGGTAAACGCACTCGTACCAGACGAGCCTGCAACACCTGAGCATAGACATACACAGTTCCAGCTATAAAAAACACAAACAAATAGTTTCCGCCTTAGTTAGGCGAACTACGTCGACTCTGATCCTCATTTTCCCGATGAGGTACGTAGGCAGTGGGGTAGGGCCCGTTCAAGCACATTCTTTATTTTCCCTACATTTTCCCCATCCTTTCTTTCCATTCCAATTCCCTTTCTCCTTTTACATTCTCATTCCAGTCCAGTAGCAGTTTTATTCAGCAGCACTCTATTTTCTCACCCTTTGAAGCAAACAAACAAGCGTGGATCTCGTCGGGTACGGCAGACGATCTGGGGTGCTAATACCTTCCCAGGTCGTAACCGACTCCTGAACCCAGATCTTTGGTTCGCAGGACCTTGTCCTTTCCTTCTCTCTTAGGTTTGTGCAGTATTACCTTTCCCTTTCCTTCGAGATAAAAATGCCTGGCTGGCGACTCTACCTTTTCCGCGCCACTTTCGCGTTTGTACTAGGATGAAAATCCCGGGAGCGATACATTACATCAGAAAACATCATTGACATCAACATCCATTACCATATCATTAACCACATCATATACCTTATTAAATTTATCAAATCATCATGAAATCATCATCAAAATCCAGTTCATCACAAAACCCCATACCCTAAAACCTATACCTCAAAACCCCCAATTCCATTCCCACATTATAATATCGAAAGGAAAATACTCCCCATACCTTAATTTCCGTAAGCTTTTCGATAAACTCCCCGCAAATCTTTCCAACCTTCAAGCCCTAGCTTCTCTTCTTCTCTAGAGCTCTTCTCCCAAAAGTGCAATCGTTCCAAATGTTCGTACTCTCCAACTTTCCCCTCTTTTGTCACTCTTACCCCTAGGACCTCTTTAGTCTTTCCCCATAAAACCCTCACTTATTCTCCATCAAATGACCACATTGCCCTTATCCGCTAATTCCTTTTATATTATTTAATTTAATCTCGATTAATAAAATAAACCCACTAAACTTAATATTTCTTATATTACTAATATATTAAGCCAACCCCAAAACTCCACAAAATCTCAAATAACATCATAAACATCATAATTCACAAGAAACCACATCAATTAAATTAAAATTGACTTTGGTGTGTTACAACTCTCTCCCACTTAAGAATTTTCGTCCTCGAAAATGTACCTGAAGCAAACAACATCGGATACGACTCTTTCATCTGATCCTCTCGCTCCCAAGTCCAACTATCACCGGTTGGTCCACCCTACAGTACCGTCACTAAGGAAATCTCTTTACCTCTCAATCGCTTCATTTCTCTACCATCTATTCGCACTGGTGAAACCTCTACAGTCAAATTATCTCTTACTCGAACATCATCCATCTGAATCACATGCGACATATTTACAATATACTTGCTCAACTGGGACACATGAAACACATCATGCAAATTCGTAAGTGACGTTGGTAATGCAATCCAATATACCACCTCTCTGACCCTTTTGTGAAATCTGATATGGTCCAATGTAACACAAAGTGAGCTTTCTGGACTTCAGAGCTCTTCCTACACCACTCACTAGAGTAACCCTCAAGAACACATGATCTCCCTCTTGAAATTCAAGTGATTTCCTCCTCTTATCATGTTAACTCTTTTGACGACTTTGTGAAGTCTTCATTCTCCCTTGAATCATCTTAATATTTTTCTTTGTCTCTTTCACAATCTCAGGTCTGAGCACAACACTCTCGCCTGACTCATACCTACACAATAGAGTCTTACACCGCCTCCCATACAATGCTTCATACGGAGTCATACCAATGCTCGCATGAAAACTATTATTATAAGTAAACTTAATCAATGGTAAATGACTATCCCACGCACCTCTGTGATCCAACACACAATCCATCAGCAAATCTACTAAAGATTGGATAGTCCATTATGTCTGATCGTCCGTCTGGGGATGATAAGTAGAACTCATCCTTAACTTGGTTCCCAAAGCATCTTGTAAACTCTTCCAAAATCTTGATGTAAATCGCGGATCTCTATCCGACACAATACTCGACGGTATCCCATGCAACTTCACAATCTCATCAATATACATCTCCGCTAACTTCGACATGGAATGATTAATCTTCATTGGAAAGAAATGCACCAACTTAGTTAATCGGTCAACAATCACCCAAATGGAATCATTTCCCTTCATCATCTTGGGCAATCCTGTCACGAAATCCATAGAAATGATATCCCATTTCCATTCTGGAATACTCAACGGTTGCATCATACCTAAAGGCTTTTGATGTTCAACCTTTGATTTCTGACAAACCAACACAAACTTTGCAACATCTCTCTTCATACCCGGCCACCAGAACAGCTTCTGCAAATCATGATACATCTTAGTAGAACCAGGATGAATACTCAATCTACTTCTGTATCCTTCTTCAAGAATACTTTTCTTCAATTCTGGGATGTCAGGAACATATACACGATATCAAAACCTCATCATACCATTCTCATCAATACGAAAATTCCCTCTGTTACCTTGGTTAATAAAAGTAATTTGATCAACCAACTTAAAATAGGATTGTTGTCCTAAATGGATCTCCTCCATAGTATCATTTGTCAATTTCAACATACCCAATTTAACGCTCTCAGACGTAGTTTCACATAACAAACTCATGTCTCTGAATTGCTCAATCATCTCAAGTTCTCTTACCATCAACATCGACATATGCAAAGTCTTCCTACTCAAAGCATCTGCCACCACATTAGCCTTACCAGGGTGGTAACTCAAATTGAAATCAAAGTCTTTCAACATCTATAACCATCTTCTTTGCCTCATGTTTAGTTCCTTTTGATCAAACAGATATTTCAAACTCTTATGATCACTGAACACCTCAAACCTCGATCCAAACAGATAGTGCCTCTAAATATTTAACACAAAAACCACGGTTGTTCATGAGTCAAAGAAATTCTAGGAGTTGTAAGTGAAGAGACTTTGTGGTTGAGTCCAAAGAACAAAATGAAGTTCAAACTCTTATATGTGAAAGGGTGGATTCAACGAGAAAGAGAAAGATGATCATTGGGTTTATGTTCATGAAGCATGTGGAAGGGAGAAGTTTATGTATTCATGTGTGTTTCATGGTGAGTAAATATGGAAGAGGTTGAGAGAGGAATACATGAAGGTTTATGTGGCTTGGCTGATGAAAAAGATTAGATGGAAGTTCGTAGCAAAGTTGAAAGTGGTGTGTTTGTTACTCTTGTTGAAAGAGTGAGGTGGCATGAGAGAATGAGGGAGTAACTTATGTGTGGAGTGGTTTTTGTGAGTGAACAATAATTTTCTGCTATCCCACGTTTAATTTATTATAGGTTAATGTTGTCTGTTATAATTTAAAATTTAAATTTCATTTGACTATTTCCATAGCAGTTTGCAACAACCCTAAATTCCAGCTGAAAGTTAGCAACTGCTCTAAATTTTAGTCCTAAATTTCAGCCATTATCCCATGTTTTATGAAGGGAGTTAATGATGTGAACTGAACAAATTGCTTCTCTTTAAATTGAGATTTTTTTTTTCATTTGTTTTCACGATAACAAAATACAAAGGTTCTTTCTTTCGTCTTTATGAAAAAACAGTTCTGAGGATACCGGTTGATTCAAGTCCTTCGTTGGTGAGAGCCCGCGATCGGAGGACACTGTGGTAACCTTGGGGGTGACGTCGATCTGACTAAGCTTCGGTGGTCGGGGAAAAATCGCTTCTAAGGCAGCGTCGATTATACCGCGACGTAACACGTTTTCGGTTCTATTTTTTTTTCTCTTCAAAGGTTTTCAAAGCAGCCCTATTTTTATTCTGATTCATAACTAATAATTTAGAAGCGATTTCTGAAAATCAGAATGGAGATGTACTTCAAGTCGATGTTGGATCTGTCAAAGCTCGAACCTCTTGACGGGAAGAATTACAAAAGGTGGCCTCAGAAGATGCTAATTTTCTTTGAGCAAATGGAGGTCAACTATGTTCTCCTTCAACAACCTCTAGTTGTCGCAGGTTCCATCGTTCCAAAAGCTCCTGGAATGGATGGTACTCCGTCTAATGGCGCAACACCAGTTTTGCAGATGATGCATCCATGAAGGAGTATGAATCTGACAATAAAACGGTTCGTGGTTATATGCTCAACCATGTTACCAACCCGATCTTCGATTTTCTTGTTGCCCATAAATCTGCAAAGGTGATATGGGATCTCTTGGAGGCTAAATATTCAACTGATGATGTTGTGAAGAAGAAGTACATTTGTGGGAAATTTATGCAATTCAAGATGGTGGACGACAAGCCAATCATGGATCAAGTTCATGAGTACGAAAATCTGGTGGCAAACATCTTGGCTGAAGGGATGAAGATGTGTGAAGTCCTTCAGGCTAACTTTCTGATCGAGAAGCTTCCAAGCTCTTAGGCCAACTACCGCAATCAATTGAATCACAAGAAGAAAGATTTAACCCTTCTTGAACTAGTTAACCACATGAAGATTGAAGAGGAGAATCGCCTCAAAGATAAGCATGTTCCTAAAGTTTTTGATAGTTTAGTTAAGGCTAATCTTGTAAAGTCTTCTGAAAATGTTGACAGGTTCAAGAAGAAGGACAAAAGGCAAATTTCAAAAAGGACAAGGTGCAAAACAAAAAATCTCCAAACTTTAAGATAAAAAGGAAGTTTCAGAATAACAAGCAAGACTGTTTTGTATGTGGCAAGATGGGACATCGAGCCTATCAATGCTACGATCGAGCTGACAACCCGAAACATGCAACTAAGCCGAAGGGAGATCAAACCAAACATCAAGTCAACATTGCTGAAGCGTCTGACGACTTGGTCTCCATGATCACAACTGCAGAAGTTAACCATGTAGCTGAGAAGGTTGAATTGATGATTGATACTGGAGCAACTAAGCATTTTTGTGCTGACATAGAGCTATTTGCTGAATTTCAAAGAACTACTGAAATCGATCAAGTCTATATGAGAAATTCAAGTGTGTCTCAAGTGCTAGGAAAAAGGAAGGTGTCCCTGAAGCTCACTTCAGGGAAGTCTCTTACACTGCAAAATGTTTTATATGTACCTTCTCTGCGTAGGGATTTAATTTCTTCTGCTTTACTTGAAATTGTCGGCATAAAACAAGTGATTGAGTCTGGTAAAATAGTCTTATCTAAGAATGGTGAATTTGTAGGAAAATGCTATTGGTATGGGTGTTTGTATGTGCTTGAGACTTTGATTAAAAATGATAATGTTGTTGTAACACGGTGGGAGAACTGACTTTAGTTAAATGTTGCGGATAGCAAGAGTCGCCACCGACTTTTATTTTATCCAAAGGAAAGGGCATAAAAGAACAGGAAAGACCTTAAAAGATTTTTTGGGTTCGGGGGGTAGGTTATGTAAAGGGAAGGTGTTAGCACCCTTTACATCCATGGTTATCCATGGGCTCTTAGTTACTTAGCTCACTTTAAAATGTTTTGAGAAGTGTAGTGTGTGATTAAAAAATTTCTTAAGTACTTTATAATGATCCATGTACGGATATATATAAAGACTTTGTTTTGAAAATTGTTTGAAAATGTGAAGTGTTTATGAAATGTTTTTGATTGAGTGAGCAAGTACTTAAGAGGAACCTACCCTAATTTGAATCTTTTCTGTTCTTAAATGTCCTTTTAATGGTAAGACTATCCCTATTATTAAGGAATAGGTAGTCATTACCTTGGATGTTAAGGGACAAACGAAGGGTCATCTGTGATGAGGCAACTGTAAGGTGTCTTAGCAATTTTGAAGGGACTTATCATCTTTTATTCCAAAGGGACAAGATCATTCACGAATGCAACATTCGAAGGGACTTGATCTTATAATCGTAAAGGGACAAGATGATATTAATGGAGAAGGGACCTTGCTTTTAGACACCTTACTTGACCATTTTATTTAGGCAACATGAGGGATATCCTTAAGAAAGTGAGATGGCGATCAAAGATCGACTTACGTGTGTGCGTGTACAAGTTCATATATTTATCTTATAATTAGTGATCTAAATTGATTTTAAAATACAAACATATTTTCACTCCCTAGTTTACTAACCATAGCAATATACTTATAAACAAATAAACAATAAAATACTACAACTATTACATGGCTTGTACAGTTACATAATAATAAGAACAATTTAAATGATAATAATAATAAATAATAAAAAGATTAATAATAAAAATAATTATAAGAGAAAAAAGGTTAGCACAACAATATACAATATAAAAATCAATTAAACATTTTTAGATTTAAATAAATAATTTTTTTAAAGAATTTTGAGATGAGAATAAAATAATAATAACAATTATATACTAATTTATTTACAAAAATAAACATGATTTAGAAATATTTATTAAGTACAAAATAATTAAAGTGAAAAATTAAAGTTTTAAAAGAAATTAGGGTTTTTAGTAATTAGAAAATAAATTAGGGTTTTAAAAATAATTAGGGTTTATAACTTAATTTACACATTAATCTAATAGTTAAATAAATATATACATATAAATAAATATTATTAAAAACATATAAAGAAATAAATATACTAATTTAAGTTTTTTTTTGAAAAAATAATATAAATTTTTAAAAAAAGAGAATAAAGTTTAATTAGAAAATGATTTAGATATTTTTTAGAAATTATTTTAATTGTTTAAAGAATAAAATAAAGAATTGCTAAAAAACAAATAAAACAAAACCTAAAAAAACAAGACCTGGGATTTGAACCCAGGTCCTTTACCTGGCTGAAGGTCTCCCAAAACCAGCTGAGCCACTGCGCGCGTGTGATATAGAATGAGAAGCTGATCATTATATTATAAAACCATTGGATAAATAATTCTGAAGCAAAAAAATTGCTGGAGACCAGATTCGATCCCCTGCCCATCACTTCATATGCGCGCGTCCTTGCCAACTGAGCCAACTTGTTTTTCTGAAATATATATAACAATAATAACATAAAATATAATACTAGAATTTGAAATAAGAATTTGGCGCGCAACTTCATCTTCCTCATTCAAATTTCCTGCGAATTTTCATACGCCATTTCCTGCGAATTTACCTATGCATTTATGAACCAGAAACCTATGTTTTCGAAACATCAATCAAACCACAATATTAATACAAATTCGAAACCCAGATCAATTACATGAAGCTTATGCGTCACGGCCATGTTCTTAGAACTCATTTAGATGCCCTAAGTACTAAGTTCCCGAATTTGAATATCAAACCCTAACAATGGTGGATTTTGCTATAGTCCATAAAAGTCAAATTAAACCATCCAAAAAGCTTCTAAACTTCATAACAAACACAAATCAATAGTTAGTTTTCATTATCATTGCATAAATAACTCAAATCGAAAAAAAATCAAAATATGAACAATGTGCATTCGGGTTATGGACATGAGCATGATTCATGTGTTTTTGAGAGCTGGGATAGGTTTAGGGATGTCCAAAGATCCTTCATGTGTTCTTAAAATACCTTTAAACACCCTGTAATGAGAAAACCGAATTTGAGTTTTGGATGGATTTTGTGAAGTTTGAAGATGACTTTGGAGGCTGCCAATCCATTTTCTCTTGCTTGCTAAAGGTTGTATATATATGATACAATTGAATTAGGTCAGAAAATTGCATCACACTTTGGATATTTGGATAGTTTGAGATTGAAAAAGATTAGCCTTTAAATTTTGAATATTCTTGATATAAGCTTGCTATTTTAGGATGATCTTTATAACTCTTGTATCAATCAAGTCCAAATAAACTTTATGACATTCTAGAAACCAAATAATTTTAAATCTTCATTATTTTATATTTTATTTGAATTTAAAATGATTTTTAATATAAAAAATCATAATAAATAAAAATAAAATTATGAAAATTATGAAAATATTAAGTTAATTTCGTGCATGATGTCATGGAACCAATTGGATCACAAAAAAGTCAGCCCATTTGAAGAATTATGGTTTTAAGACCCCATTTACTTCATAAACCTCTCAATAATTTCCCAATTTTGCAAGGGCACAAATCCTTCAATTTTAATGCTATGAAGGTGTTCTTGGACATTTTGGAAAGCTTAAAGAGTCCTCTAACCAACCTCTTTGGTCTCATGTCCATATCTTTTACCATTCTCAAGTTATGCTCTTTGGAAGTTGTTGACTTTTTGTTGACTTTTAAAAGGACCTATAATGTCTTAGCTCATACCTTCCAAATGAAGCATTTTTGGGCTTGGCTTGTGAGACACAAAGTTGTAGAGAATTCAATTTCCTTCAAAATGAGCTTTGGATGTAAAAAAAATTATGAAGCATGTGAAAGTTATGGCTGGTCAAAGTTCAGTTGACTTTTACTATGAAAACCCTAATTTAGAAACTCCTGATTCTTGATGATCTGAAATATCCTTGATGAATCATGATCAACCCTTGATCAAATGATGAATTTTAATTCATATACTTGATGTTGGCAAAAAATCATGAAGTTTGACTTTGGTTTGACCATCGTTGACCTCAGTTTGACTTTTTAACTACTTTGATTGATTTTAACCTATCTGATCATCTGACTGAGCAAATCTTTTGGGAAAGTCTTGAAACTTGACATGGGGATTCTTGAACACATATAGGATGCTATGAAGCTCACTTTAAGTCTTGGAAGTCCATTTAGCCTGATAAAAGTCAAAACCCTAGTTTAAGATGCATTGCTTAGGAGGATGCATTGTCTGAGGGAATTGTCAAACTTTCTGACTGATTGTGAACTTTGTGAACCTTGTGAACCTCATGAGATGTCTTGTGAACCTTGTGAACCTTGTGCCTCTTAGTACACAATGACTTGTCTTATGGAGGGCAAATTTTGGGGTGAAACAGTTGTTTATTTTGCTTATACCATTGACTTTGGATTTATGGCATGCAGGACTTGGACATTTAAATGTCAAATCTATTAATCGTTTGCATGAAATGGGCTTAATTTCGAATTTAGCCAAAGATGACCATGAAAAATGTAGTGTATGCATCGAGGCTAAATTCAAGAGAAATCCATTTAATTATGTAAATGAAAAGACAACCGAGTTGTTAGAATTAGTTCATTCGGACATATCAGAATTTTGCAACATAAAAAGTAGAGGTGGAAAAATGTATTATATCACTTTTGTTGATGATCATTCTAGATACACCAAATTGTATTTATTGAGATCCAAAGTTGAAGCTAAAAATGTGTTTTACACTTATAAGGCCGAAGTAGAAAACCAATTAAACCAGAAAATCAAAAGGATTAGATCTGATAGAGGTGGTGAGTACATTACCAACTCTTGGAAGGAATTTTGTGAAAACAATGGCATAATTCATGAATTTACAGCTCCATGAAGCCCACGACAAAATGGTATAGCAGAAAGAAAAAACAGAACTCTGAAAGAAATGATGAATGCGTTACTTTCGAGTTTTGGTTTACCTAACAACATGTGGGGTGAAGTCGTATTAACTGCCAATCATATTCTCAACAGAGTTCCACATAAAAAGGTAGACAAAACACCTTATGAATTATGGTGACGCTATGTGCCTAATCTTAAATTTCTTAAAGTGTGGGGGTGTGTAGCCAAGGTAGAACCGCCTGCTTTTAAAGTTGATGCAATCAGATCTAAGACTTTTGATGTCGTGTTCATTGGTTATGCTTAGAGTAGTGCAGTTTATCGGTTTATGGTTTTGAGTGATCGTTCAATTAGTGAATATCGAGATGCCGGATTTTTTGAGCATATTTTTCCTTTAAAGAAAAATGACATGAATGTTGATTCTATGACTAGTAATGTTGCATCTTTGTCTAAGACTTTACCTCCCATGCCTATTCATGAAAGTGAACCTAGGAAAAGTAAGAGACAGAAAAAGAAAACTAACTTTGGTCTTGATTTTGTGACAACATTCTGGATTGACCATGATCTTGATGAATTGAATGATACATTCATTAGTGTGCACATGCTAGAGGATGGCCCTAAGATATATGATGAAGCCGTGAGATCATTGAATACTAGTTTTTGGAAAGATGCAATTAAAAGTGAATTAGAATCTATCATGTCTAATCATACATGGGAACTAGTTGATTTACCTAAGGGAAATAAGGTCATTGGATGTAAGTGGATCTTTATGAGGAAACTTAAAACGGATGGTTCTATTGAAAGGTATAAAGCGAGACTGGTTATTAAAGGTTTCACTCAAAAATATGGGATTGACTTCTTTGACACTTATTCTTCGGTAACTAAGATTTCAACCATACGTGCATTATTTGCTTTAGCTTCCAGCTACAAGTTATTAGTATATCAGATGGATTTCTAAATGGTGATCTTAATGAAGAGATTTATATGGAACAACCTCCAGGGTGCATAGGTCCAGGACAGGAGAACAAGGTGTGCAGACTCAATAAGTCACTTTACAGTTTGAAGCAAGTGCTAAAGCAATGGTATGATAAGTTTCATAAAACTATTATAAGCTTTGGATTTAAGGTCAATGGATCTGATGCATGTGTTTACTCAAAATTGTTTGGTGTTGATTGCGTGATTATATGTCTATATGTCGATGACATGCTAATCTTTGGAACATATATCAATGTTATAAATTCGATCAAACTATTTTTATCCTCTAAATTTGATATGAAAGACTTAGGTGAAGTTAAGGTGATTCTAGGTGTTAAAGTAACTAGAATTGAAAACGACTTCATTTTGTCTCAACCTCATTATGTTGAGAAAGTATTAAGGAAATTTAATCAATTTAATATGGTGCCCGTTAGAACTCCCTTTGACTCTAGCATGCAATTAAAGAAAAACCAAGGTGATAGTGTTTCACAAAATAAGTATGCTAAAGTAATTGGAAGTTTGATGTTTTTGATGAACTGTACTCGGCCTGATATTGCCTATGCTGTTAGCAGACTTAGTCGGTACACTCATAATCCTAGTAAAGATCATTGGGGTGCTCTTAATAGATTATTGAGATATCTAAAAGGCACCATGGATTGGGGTCTACACTATGTTGGTTATCCTAAAGTGTTTAGGGATATTGTGATGCAAATTGGGTTATCGATGATAAAGAAGTTAACTCCACTAGCGGTTATGTGTTTACATTATGTGGTGATGCTATTTCTTGGAAGTCTTCTAAATAGACTTGTATAGAAATATCTACTATGGAGTCTGAGTTTATAGCTCTAGATCTAGGAAGTCAAGAGGCCGAGTGGTTAAGAATTTTACTAGCTGATTTACCGTTGTGGGGGAACCCAGCTCCCTCTATCTCTCTACATTGTGACTCACAAGCTGCGATTTGCATAGTAAAAAATAATGCCTATAATGGCAAGAAGAGACACATTCAGATCTGGCATGCGTTTGTGGGACAACTAATCACGAATGGGGTACTCAGCTTAGAGTATGTGAGATCAGAGAAGAACATTGCAGATCCTTTGACTAAGAGACTAAACAGAAGACTAGTTCTTGACACGTCGAAAGGAATGGGACTAAAACCCGTGAGATGAGGAATTCTAGGTGGATCCACATTGTGGTCAGACGAAGCCATGAAAAGACTCACATGATGTTACATTACACCCCATTCTATGATGAGTGTAATTTAGAGGATGAACATTAGCTCTTAATGAACTCATAGCCCAGAGTATGAGTGGTCCTTTAAAACGGACTTGATGAGCTCACCGATGATTTGAGAGGTTGAGTTATTTAACTCTTAATGACTTCATAACCCATATAGGGTGGTCCTTTTGAGACAGGACTTGATGCAGTCACCTACAGGAGTGTGAAGGGTTAGCCTCCTTCTATGAAAGTGTTCGGGTGATCTTTCTAGAGCACTCTTTAGCATCCCAAGGAAGACTTGGCTATCTTTTGAGAAGTTATTGAGGATTCAACAGGATTTTAGGTAAAAACTGTGTTATTGAGAACGATTCTTAAACAAGAGAGTTCCAGATTTGTTCACTCTTTTCGTGAAAGATTCACTTGATTTCACTATGTACCGGTTCAAGTCGTAAGGCACATGTACTTAAGCTTTAAACCTTACATATGCTCAGAACTTGTTTTAAAACTATATCTTTTAAAAATTGATTATTATTATGTGGGGGATTGTGAGTGAACAATAATTTTTCTGCTATCCCATGTTTAATTTGTTACTGGTTACTGTTGTCTGTTATAATTTAAATTTTAAATTTCATTTGACTATTTCCATAGCAATTTGCAACAGCCTTAAATTTCAGCTAAAAGTTAGCAACTGCTCTAAATTTTAGTCCTAAATTTCAATCAATATCCCACGTTTTATGAAGGGAGTTAATGTTGTGAATTGAACAAATTGTTTCTCTTTAAATTGAGATTTTTTTTCCATCTGTTTTCATGTATAACAAAATATAAAGGTTCTTTTTTTTCTTCTTTATGGAAAAATAGTTCTGAGCATACCAGTTGATTCCAGTCCTTCGTTGGTGACAGCCTGCGATCAGAGGACGTTGTGGTAACCTTGGGGGCGACGCTGATCTGACTGAGCTTCGGTGGTCAGGGCAAAATCTCTTCTAAGGCAGCAACGGTTATACCGCGGCGCAATACGTTTTCGGTTCTGTTTTTTTTTCTCTTCAAAGGTTTTCAAAGTAGCCCTACTTTTATTCAGATTCATAACTAACAGTTTTAACATTGGTTATGTGAAAGTTTTTGGTAATGGTCGATGGAAGTACACGAAGGAGGAAGTGGTTCAAAAATGATAATAATGGGAAAAAAAAGGTGAAGTTGTTATGAAGGTGGTGTTAAGAACAATTCAAGTATTTCGATTTCTCTCTTACTGTGTTGTTGTTATGGATGTTATACAACACAGTAAAAGACGAGAAAGAAAATGCACAACTGCAGCATTGTGAGAGAAGAGAAAGAAAATCTATTTGATTATAGTAAACATTTAAACTCAAAAAGTTTTACAATGGAGATGTTGAAGACATTTCAAGAAAATTGAAGAAGATGATTGCCACAAGTTCTCTCTCTTTTGACTGTTTTTTTTTCCTTTTGACCATCAAACCATTGGATTAATCCAACGTGTAAAACTAGCATGGCAGAAACGACTGGAGAGAAAGTCGCAGCAGATGATCCTATTCCCGATTTTCACATATAGCAAAATAAAAAAAGAAACTTAATGAGCAAGAGTTTCCCAGACGAAATAAAAAACAAAGTTTTAAATATTATAAAAAAGAAATATAAATTAAGCTAATACCAAATTAAATTAATACTAATTAAATAACCCCTAAGGATTGACCTAGTGGTGGAGGCTTGGGTTTTAAGAGTTTGTTCATCTCAAAGTCCACGGGACCCCCGCTAATGGACAATGGGATTGATCCTAATTGGTCGAAAGACCGAAGACCAAGATTTCAAAAAATTAATTAATTAATATTAATGACCTAATTAAATATAATTTAATTAATTCATATTACTTAAGAAGTTATATATATATATAGTCTATGTCTGGTCTATTTAATTAAATAGATTTAAAAAAAAATCATAACTGATTTTTTTATTAAATAGATTTGACCAGTCATAACATTAAATAGATTAGTTATATGTACTTGTAGACTGACCTGACATATTCTCTAGTTGTATGCCATAAATAGTTGTTTTCATTAAGTGTGTGATAAATTTGCCCCTGTTAAACACAACTATTTTCATGGCTAAGCACTTTGAAAAGGTAGAAAAGGCCACAAGGGGTGATCTAGAACACTGAGACATCATGCATGGAGGTAGCTTGTTAGACATGGAAGCATGTACCACGATGAAGCTGATCGGTAGAAAAGGTCATGACAATGTATTAATTATTTGCAACAATAAAATGTTGTGTTACCCAACCAACCCCTTACCACTATTCAAAATAAATTAAATTGGAAATATGAGGTAGATACACCATATGTTCCCCGAATTTTCAAATTGTGATGAAGACACCCCGGAGAGAGAACAATAAAGGCAAGGCCATATGCTTAATTAAATCAACACTATGATGCAACAAATTCTATCATTCCACACCATACAGAGTCACTGCTCCAACCAACCTCCCATTTAATAATTCTCTCTGACTTTCCTCTGGAATTGCATGTAATAAACCAAACACCAGGATTTTTTTCACTTTCCTATGAAAGAATAATCTAAAATCAAAAATCCAAAACTCATGAAATCAACAAAAATATATACATAAAGTGTCTAAACATCAAAATTCAATTATATAAAACTCATAAACTAAAATTCAGTATCTAAAAAGTTGAAACTGCTTATTAAATAGAGTACGAATAATTGAAATTGTATATTAAATATAGTGAGATTAACAAAGTCAATTTTATAAATAATTGAAAATATATATTATATAGAGTACACATAAAAATTAATAGTATTTACTAAATAACTAAGACTATAAATAATCAATGCTATTCATATTTAAAAAAATCTATCATTAGATGCGAGTGAAATTGTATATTAAATATAGTGAGATTAACAAAGGCATTTTCTAAATAATTGAAACTTTAAAATTGTATATTAAATAGAGTACAAATAAAATTTATTAAATAACTAAGTCTAAAAGTAATCAATGATATTCATATTAAAAAATATCCATCTTGCTATAGCTTCAGACATGAAATGAGCTGCAATTTTGGGACACAATTATAGTACATAACCTATAAACATAATACAACAATGAATCAGTTAGTGTCTACAGAATTTAAAATATATTGTAGAAAATAGTGTATGATCTACCTATTGAGTCAGATGGCCAAAATAGGTTAATCACTAATTATTGAAAAACATAAGTCTAATAATAGAAATACAAAAATATTACAACATGTCTTTGCAGAATAGAGAGCGCATTAAACATTAAGATACTTGTTAACAGCCTGTCGCTCCCACCAAATGACACCTGGTCAGAAGGGATACAGACGCAAACGGTCGGCGAAAAGGAGGGAGAGAACACACAAGGGTGAACTCAGAAAGACAAGAGTCGCCAGCTAGGCATTTTTATCCCGAAGGAAAGGTAATGCTGCATAAACCTAGAAAGTTATGGATAAGACGGTTGCGAACCAGAGAGACTGAGAAAGGGGGTTGGTTACAACCTGGGAAGGTATTAGCACCCAGATTGTCCGTCGTACTCGACGGGATCCACGCTTAAGAGATTTGTGTTTTAAAGGGGTAGTGTCAGTGCAGTTTGTGTATCAAAGCTGGAAAAGAATGCAAGTGTCAGTGTAAAGGAAATGTGAAGTGTATAAGAGAAGTGTCAGTGTAAGAACAAGAATGAAATGCTCAAGACTATGAGGCTTAAAGAATAGTGCTGGAAGAGGGGGAGTATACAGAGACTTTTGTTCGATAACAGTTAAGTTATGCCTACGTATCCTCTCGTGCAATGAGGAAGTCAGAACACCGTAGTTCGACTCAAAGAGACTGAAAGATAAATTGACTTGTGAACTGCTTACTTGCCTATGCTCAAGTGTACGACCTGTCTGGCTCAGGTGCTAATTGTCTTGCATTAGACGGAAGAAGCAAGTTCTCGTTTGTGAGTGAATGAGATGAGAAAAGAATCCCGGAGGAGACGATTATTGTTTGTTTTTGTGTTTTCAATCTTTTATTGCTTTTTTGGTGTTTTTTCATAAGTTAATGAGCTTAAGCCTAAACCAAGGGTTAGTAAACTCATCACATCTTCCCTCTGATTAGGGGTAATGAGAATACCTTAAGTATGAAGTAAGCACCTCACACTTAATCACCATGATGTAGGATTAAGATCATTAACCTACTTGTAGTTATTTAGATGTTTTTGTTGTTTTTGTTTAGTGTTAAGTAATGAGTTTAAGCCATAATCAAGGATTTAATGGACTCATTACACCATCCTAATAGAAGGATAATAGATGAGAACATTTAAGCTGAGAAAGGCTCCTCAACTTAATCCAAGATTAGGGATTAACCTCATGACAGAACAAAGCCTTTATTAAAGTGGATTTTAGTTAATGGTAAGATGAAGAAGTGATTTTTATGGTTTGTAAGACAACTTGAGGGGGACTTGTCCATTAAAACTAGGGTTAGTCCTTCTTAACCAATTAAGGAAGAATTAGAACCCTAATGCAAGGCCCAAGTTACAAGCCTGATGTCTTAGTGATTATTAGATGGATTTATTAAAGGATTTAAACACATTAAGGGTTCAACACTTAGGATTAAAGTTATACACTTCATCCTAATAGAAGGATGCAGGCATAAGCTTAATCACAAAGCCTTGAAACCTTTAGGGTTTAGCCCTTGATTTTGAGATGAGAGGAGAAGACTCAAAGATGACACAAAGGCAAAACTAAATGGGGGACTAGTCAAATCCTAATTGTTATCATGCTTGGTTGTTCCTAGGGTTTATGAGGCTTGCAAAAGAGAGAAAGAAATCTTCAAAGAGCCACCAGGAAAGAAGCAGATGAAAGGAGGAAGAAGCAGAGAGAAGCAAGACAACTTGCTTCACTTAAGAAGACAAGTTGTTTGAAGGAAGAAAGTGGGAGAGAGCATGAATGAGCAAGCTCACTCTAATACACAAGATAGAATGCATCAATGATGAAAGAGAGGGATGAGAAGAGATTGTGAGAAGTGAAGGCAAATTCACTTCTCAAAACAACTTACCACCTGAAAAGTTAGCAAAAGAAATGAAATGCAATGCAAATGAGATGAAATGCCATGGTACAAACCAAAGCCAGAAGCATAAACATGATGTTAATGATGCTAAGAGATGATGCAAACACATGACAAGAGATGAGAGTGATCAAACAAGCATAAGGATGCAAATGAGGCATGCTTTGAACCATAAAGACTCATGAATGTTTATGAAATGAAATGAACATGTAACATGGCAAAGGAATGGTGCAATGATCAAACATGATTCTAATATGTCCTAAGATGTATTATGAATCATGTGGATGCACAAAATGTCATGGCAAGCTCTTAAATGCAAGCAAATGAGAGATGGATGCAAAAGAAGGCACAAATTAGGGTTTACATACAACATGCAATGCAAAAATTCAAAACCAGAAGCAAATGTCATGATAAAAAATTGAAAATGGGATCAAAGGAACCCTAACCCTACACAAGTTCACTGCCCAAAGGAGGGGACCTAACTCTAAGCCTAATGCAAGTTATGAATTTCTCAAGTCAATTAGGGTTTTGGGATACCTCACAATGAAAAATACAAAACAAATTGAAAATGAAATATGAATTCAAACCAATTTAAACCTAGAAACTACATGCTATAAAGGATGCAATGCAAGAAGAACCATCATCAAACTCCTCATGGTTAGGCAGAAAGAATTTTTCTAAGTTTGAACAAAAATATTGCCTTTAAATGAATTAAATTCCAATGAAAAAGGTCAAAATAGTTCAAGAACCAAAAAGAAATTTGTTTTGAGAGTTTGATAATGTTTTTAAATGCAATGTGAATTTTTTGGTGATTTTTAAATACCTAAATGCATTTTTAATTAATTAATTTTCATTAACTAATTAAAAATAAACATTTAAATGATTTAAAAATTATTTTTAATGCAAAAAATAAAAATATTTTTGGGTTCTGAAAATTAATGAAATGCTTGACAAAAATTTTCAGAATTTTTAAACATGTTTTACTATTTTTAATAATTCGTGAAAGATAAAACAAATAAAATGAAATAAAAAATGAATTAAAGAGAAAGTATGCAAATCTAATGGCTGACATTTGAATGAAAATGGAGGGAATTGACTGGTGCCAGATCCTGTGGCCCAGATTCAAACAGGCTGAATTAAAATTAAACCTAATTAATTAAATCTAATTATAAGATTAGGATTCTAATGAGAGATCTGGACCACTCATTTGCGCGCGGGTCAAACCTAGTCAACAAGATCTATGGCTCAAATTCAAACTGAACCCTAATCACCATTAATGCACTAATGACTTTCAGGTGGCCGGAAATGACCTCCGGTCATCTTCTCCGGCCACACCTCTCCCTGAAAATTGCTATCTTCTTCCCTAGGCTTCTAAAATCCAATCTCTCTGCCCAGAAATGATCCCCATACATCATACATTAAGAATCAACAAACAAACAACATTTAAAACACATCAAAAGTGAGAATCGAATCAAAACAGTTCTAGGTCAAAAAATTTCAGAACATGAATACATACTCATTTCTCAACCATTTTCAAAACAAAACACATCAACATGATCAGTGAAGCATAAAGAACCATTTAGTAACTTAAAAACAAGTTTCTGGAAAAATTGTTCTTGAGCTCACCTGAACTGGAGCTTTGATCTTTGGAACTTTCTGGCTGCTTCTTTGGTCCAAGATGCCTTTAATGAACCCCCTGAGAAGCTTGCAATGCTTGTTTGGAATTTCTTATGGCTGGTTTGAGAGATTGATGAAGTTCTGTTCAGGAGGGATGGAAAATCGTGTTTTTGATTGTGGGCCTTTCAGAGCAAATTGATGGTTGGGAAATGATCAGAAGGCTAGGGTGAGTTGTTCTGTGGGATTTGTTTTGAGGTTTGAAGCTTGTATGGAGAGATTCGAATGAAAATGCATAAAGGGAGGTTTTGGAGGATGCTGACTTGTGGGAGAGATTAGGATGTGTTGTGTGTTGTGTTGAGTTCCTTTTGGTACATGTATCAAGTTGGGATAGGTCAGAGAGTTGTTGCTGGCCTATGTTGATTGGTATTGTCCATTTTGCCAAAAGTCAACTTTTGTGTAAGAGGAGGTATGGGCTGGTTCAGTCATGGTACAAGGGCATGTCTTGGCTCAGCTGTGATCAAGGAGAACCATGGAAATGAATTTGAGGCAATGCAGCAAGTGGATTTGAGTTTATGTGAGGTTTTGCAAATTTCACAAAGTTTGGCCCTTTTGAAGTTTCTTAAAGATCAAGGCATGAAAATGAACAATTCTTTGGTGCATTATGATTTTTAGGTCATGGTTTATGTTTGTGTAATGCATAGAAGTCCATTTGAAGTCACATTTTGCCTTGGCATGAGGTTTTGCAACTTTGCCTCTTTGGTGTAAAACATGAAATTATGTGATTTTTGCCAACTTTGACAAGCCATAACTTTTGATCCAAAATGAATTAGAATGAGTTCTTGTACTTTTTGAAAATGGGAGGATCCATTCTACAACTTTCATGACCAAAGTTTTCTCATTTGAAGCATTTTTGAATCAAAACGAGGAGGTTGAAAAACTTTTCCAAAATGGCAAGTTTGCATTACAAGTCACTTTCCCAAAAAGGCAACTTTGCAAATGGCTTGAAATTCTTCAATTTTGTGAACTTCTAACACCTTCTATGATCAAATAAAGACCATACACAATCAAAATTATGGAGAACACCCTTTGGTTGGGTCATTGGGGGCCTCAGATGCCCTGATTTTACACTGACTTGCTCAAGAAGTCAACTCTTGATCAGATGCCTTCCCCATGGAATTTCTTCATGAAAATTGATATGAATGATCCTCATAACATATAGAGACCAATAGAAACAAGAATGACCAAAAAATTTGGAGTTATGGCCTCTGAAACCAGAACCCTAATTTCAGGTCATCTGTGCAGTTAAACCTGGCTCTGCTTCCATGCCTTTCTCAGTTCTTGTGATTCTTTGACTTCCTTGACCTTGTGAGGATATAATATGATGCTTGAACACACATGGACCCCTTTGAAGTGATTGATGACATTTGGAGTGGCTCAAATGGCTCAGGGATTGCTCAGATCATAAACCCTAGATGCAGATGACTTTGAATCAATGCAGTGAATCAAAAATGTGGTATGAGATGCTATGAGTGAACTTATGCACATGAAAAGATCACAAGCCATGGTGAAATGAGTGAGGGCAAATTTGGGGTGTTTACAACTGCCCCTATTCAAACATGAGTTAGCTGTGCAGGATGTAAGCAACGGCTTAACAGGCCAACAAGATAACTTGTGGTTGAATACCAAAGACAGTCCAAAATTTGCACTCACTGAAATGAAGAAGAAAATGGATATAGATTGTAAAAGGGAGTAAAGTATATTTTATAAAGTGCGGGCGACGGAGGACGACCGTCGAGCGGAGGACGACTGCCGGGGATGGAGCAATGACGGGGACGACCGACATGCTGGGGATAATGCGGGAAATAAAGCAATGACGGGGACGGCCGACATACTGGGGATATAAGAGATTGTGATGGGGACGGCCGACATACTGGGGATATAAAAGATTGTGATGGGGACGACCATCAAGTAAAGCTATAAGACTCTCTGGGGATTATAGGTAAAGTGAATGATGGGGTCGACCATCAAGCTCAAGGTATAAATGAAATAAATGATGAGGTACGGTCATCGAAGGTGAAGGACGATCACCTAGCAGGGGATGGCTGCTCTGCGGGGGATAAGGATGAGGGACGGTCATCCAAGGTGAAGGACGATCACCTGGCAGGGTACGGCTGCCGAGAATATCGCAACATAGGACGAATGCCGGATAAAAAGGTCGACGATGGGGACGGCCATCGGATAAGCATGATGAAGGACGATCATCAAGAGGTGAAGGACGATCACCTAGCAGGGTACGGCTGCTCTCGGGGTTTATCATGACATAGGACGAATGTCAGACGAAAGAAGATTAACAATGGGGACGGCCATCGGATAAAATGATGAAGGACGATCATCGAGAGGTGAAGGACGATCACCTAGCAGGGGACGGCTGCTAAAAATATCACGACATAGGACGAATGTCGGATAAGAGGGGCTCTAATGAATAGAGACTCCGCTGGGGATGACGAAGGACGATCATCAAAAAGGTGAAGGACGATCACCGGGCAGGGTACGGCTGCCGAAAAGGTATCATGACATAGGACGAATGTCAGATAGAAGAGAAGTTTTGCTGGGGACTTCGCTGGGGAAGAGTAGACACAGACGAATGTCTAAACTCAAGAAGATATAAGTATTTGACACGGTGTATGGATTAAAGATGCGGACGAGCATCCTTAAGACTATGATACGGACGAGTATCAGTAGAAACAAACGCTTGACGCATGTTCAGAGATGATGATACGGACGAGTACCAACTGGTTAACAACGAACACGGACGAGTGTTGATTTTGAGGGGATTTAAGTGGCATATATAAGAGACGGACGAGTATCCGTATGAGTAAACAGTATGAGTGAGACATAGACAAGTGTTCAACTTGCCGTGAGAGCACGACACGGATGAGTGTCGGAAAAAGTGTATTTTAAACAAGCATTTGGTTTAAAAAGTGTTTAGGTAACTATGTTGGGGAAGGTGACACGGACGGGTGTCAGGGAATTGTATATATATGTATCTGTGTCGTGAGTGCAAAGGGGACGCTTTGGATTTCTGCTGGGGGTACGACACAGACGAGTGTCAAGAGGCATCTGTAATGTATAAGTATCTGTTTGCTCGGGCGACCTTACTGGGGGATGATGAAGGACGATCATAAAAAAGGTGAATGTAGCTGTATTTGTAAAGGAAATGCTTTGATATTATGCCGGGGAGTTTGAGAAGTATTTTGTATTCACAAGTGTTCAGTTCAACACATGGCTTATGATTATGCAATATGTTTGATTTTTGCCGTAATGCTCCGTATTGGACGGAATGCTACGCTCTGGGGAAAATATGATGCGAATGCTATGATTATGCAAAGACACCGATCCAGGATTCGGATCCCGTTGCTGTGGAGATCTCTGGCTGATCTCCTTGAAGTGGACATCCCAGCTAGGGATGAGATCATTGGTAGATCTGATATGTATGACTCTGCTTGGGGAAATAGATCACTGATAGACCTATCTCGGTAATGAGGGGCCCAGCTGGGGGTCTGTAGAAGTTTTCGTCACCCTGTTATGGGATCTTCAGGCGTTGCTCTTCTGTATAGAGGCTGAAACTTTGTGGGGAGATGGTTCCCTGCTTTTGCATTCGGCTGGGGAAGAAGAAAGATCACTGAAAGATCTCCCTAGAGATTTCTGTGGGGATCCTGCTGAGGAGTATATTATCTGACAACTCGGCTGGGGATATGAGCACCTTTTGGTGCTGCCCTGAAGGAAATGTTGGAGAGGTGATGCCTGGCAGCTCTGGTGGGGAGAAAGCAGCCCTGGCTTTGTACTTGCCTGAGGAGGAATGACGGCTGGCAACTCAGCTGGGGATAAAGCATCTCCGGTGCTTAGATGTGCCGAGTAAATGATTTGGCAGCTTGCTGGGGAGAAGCTTTCATGCCCCATGTTGTGCTTTGAATACCTGCAATCCTGTTATAACAAAAAACGTACAAGTACCCCGAGGTATCCCTTACTGGATTCCATCATTGGAGTCTAGACACTCCCGGGAGTAAGTATATTTCCTGTAAGCACATATTTTTAGAAAAGACGCATCTGTGTTTATGCAATCAATATATCAAGGACATCGGACATTTTGCAAATGAAAATAAAATGCACGAGACAAAATATGGCTGAAAATCTGATTTCATTAATTCGCGTGCCCTGAATTGGCAAGATACAGTCAAAGAAACGGATCCCCTGAAATGAGGAGATCGTTACAAATTGAGAAACAAAAAGACGCTGGCAATGTTGACGACGCTTCAGGGAGCTTCCTTTTGCCATGACTCGTATGACTTTTGACATTCTTCTTATCTTGCTTTCTGAAGGAAGCTGATTCTGACCGATGTTCGAACCTTTCGGAGCTTACCATGTTGTAAGTGATACAGACGAATTCAGAATGCAGTTGTTCGCTTATTCCCTTATTTTGCGTGGATCGCCCTTTCGGGTTTTCAATCCACCGGGATACCCATTTTTGCCTGAGTTGTCCAATGCGGCTTTTCAACTCAGCGGGTGTACATTTTTTTTATTTTTTTTCCCTTATTTTTGCCCGAGTCTTTTATTCTGTTCTTGACTCGACGGAATGCCCTATTTTTGCCTGGACTTACATTTTGTTTTTATGTCCAGCGGGTCATTTTTATGCGAAGTATTTTTTAACTGCATCTGAATTCACAGGGGACAGGAAGTCTTCACCATCCATAGTACTGAGCATCAGTGCTCCACCGGAGAAAACTTTCTTTACTATGAATGGGCCATCATAATTCGGAGTCCACTTGCCCCTGTGGTCTATATGAGGAGGGAGGAGTCTTTTCAGCACAAGATCTCCTACTTGGTACTCTCGAAGCCTGACTTTCTGATCGAAGGCTTTCTTCATTCTTTTCTGATATAACTGCCCGTGGCAGATTGCAGCTAATCTCTTTTCTTCAATCAGACTTAGTTGCTCGTATCGGGATCGGACCCACTCTGCTTCATTCAACTTGACATCCATCAGTACCCACAGGGAGGGTAATTCAACTTCAACAGGTAGGACTGCTTCCATACCATACACAAGCTGATACGGTGTTGCTCCAGTGGATGTTTTGATTGACGTATGTACCCATGCAAGGCAAATGGTAACATTTCATGCCAGTCTTTGTAGGTAACCACCATCTTCTGCACGATCTTCTTGATATTCTTATTAGCTGCCTCAGCAGCGCCATTCATCTTTGGCCTGTAAGGAGAAGAATTGTGGTGTTGGATCTTGAAGTCTCGGCATAGCTCTGCCATCATTTTATTGTTTAAATTGGAACCATTATCAGTAATGATTCGTTCGGGTACTCCATACCGACAGATGATGTCTCTTTTCAGAAATCGGGCTACCACTTGCCTTGTGACATTTGCATAAGAAGTTGCCTCAACCCACTTGGTAAAATAGTCAATGGCTACCAGGATGAATCTGTGGTCATTTGAAGCAGTCGGCTCAATCTTGCCAATCATATCAATGCCCCACATGGCAAAGGGCCAGGGTGAAGACATCATATTCAAAGGATTAGGAGGTACATGCACTTTATCCGCATAAATCTGGCATTTATGGCATTTTCTAGCATAGGCACAACAGTCTGCATCCATTGTGATCCAGTAATAGCCTGATCTTAGCAACTTTTTAGCCATAGCATGCCCTCCAGCAAAGGTACCAAAAGATCCTTCGTGCACCTCGTGCATCAATAAGTTTGCTTCTGCCTTATCAACACATCTGAGAAGTACCATATCAAAGATTCTCTTATACAGGGAACCATCAGCATTCAGGAAGAAACTATCGGCTAGCCTTCTTAATGTCTTCTTATCATTGGAAGATGCCCCAGGTGGGTATGTTTGGTCCTCCAAGAAGCACTTAATGTCATGGAACCAAGGCTTATCATCTTTGACAACATCTGCTGAGAATACATATGCTGGTCTGTCAAGTCTGGAAACTGAAATCCGAGGTACAAAGTCGGCAGCTTGTACTTTAATCATGGATGAAATGGTAGCCAGAGCGTCTGCAAACTTATTCTCATCTCGAGGGATATACTCAAGCTTGACCGTTGTGAAGAAAGTCAATAACCTCCTTGTATAATCCCGGTAAGGTATCAGATGATCTTGGTGGGTGTACCATTTACCGTTGGTTTGATTGATTACTAGAGCTGAATCTCCAAACACAGTTAATGTTTTGATCCTGAGGTCAACGGCTTCCTCAAGACCCATGATACAAGCTTCGTATTCAGCTTCGTTGTTAGTGCAGTTAAAAGTGAGTTTTGCAGAGAAAGGCATGTGAACTCCCTTCGGTGTAATGAGTACTGCACCAACACCACGACCATTCATATTAACAGCCCCATCAAACATCATAATCCATTCTTCCTCTGGGTCAGGCCCTTTAGTGTGAACAGGCTCTTCATGGTCTTTTGCTTTTATGAACATGATGTCTTCATTAGGGAAGTCAAATCTCATAGGCTGGTAATCATCAATGGGTTGCTCAGCAAGATAATCAGACAACACACTGCCCTTGATGGCTTTCTGAGATGTGTATTGAATGTCATATTCTGTGAGAATCATTTGCCATCTTGCAACCCGTCCGGTAAGCGCTGGCTTCTCAAAAATGTACTTAACTGGGTCCATCTTGGATATCAATAAGGTAGTGTGGGTCAACATATACTGCCTTAGTCGGCGAGCAGCCCACGCTAAAGCACAGCAAGTTTTCTCGAGCAGTGAATAACGTTGTTCACAGTCGGTAAACTTTTTGCTTAGGTAGTATATTGCATACTCTTTTCGACCAGACTCGTCATGCTGGCCCAGCACACACCCCATTGACTCTTCTAATACTATCAAGTACATGATTAGAGGTCTTCCTTCAACGGGAGGCATAAGGATTGGAGGCTCTTGTAAATATTCCCTGATTTTGTCAAAAGCCCTTTGGCAGTCTTCGTTCCACCTGACCGTTTGTTCTTTTCTTAACAATTTGAACAAAGGTTCACAGGTTGCTGTAAGGAGAGATAAGAACCGCGAAATGTAGTTCAATCTACCTAGGAACCCTCGAACTTCTTTTTAAGTCTTCGGTGCAGGCATTTCTTGAATGGCTTTGACTTTATCAGGGTCAACTTCAATCCCCTTTTCACTTACAATAAATCCCAGCAGCTTACCAGATCGCACCCCGAATGTGCACTTGTTGGGGTTTAACTTCAGTTGGTACTTCCTCAGACGCTTGAATAGCTTCAACAGATTTACCAGGTGGTCTTCTTATGTGAGGGACTTGGCAATCATGTCATCCACATAACATTCAATTTCTTTATGGATCATGTCATGGAATAATATTACCATAGCCCGTTGATAAGTAGCACCAGCATTTTTCAGTCCGAATGGCATCACCTTGTAACAGAACGTGCCCCAGGGTGTGATGAAAGTTGTCTTCTCCATGTCTTCAGGTGACATCTTGATCTGATTGTATCCTGAAAATCCATCCATGAAGGAGAACACCGAGAACTGAGCCGTATTATCAACCAATACATCAATGTGAGGTAAAGGGAAGTCATCCTTAGGGCTGGCTCTGTTCAGATCCCGATAGTCCACACACATCCTCACCTTGCCGTCTTTCTTAGGCACAGGTACAATATTAGCAACCCACGACGGATAGCTAGTTACAGCAAGGAAACCGGCGTCCCACTGCTTTTGTACCTCTTCCTTAATCTTCATGGCCATATCTGGGCGAGTACGGCGTAGCTTTTGCTTTACCGGCGGACAATCTTCTTTCAAAGGCAGCTTGTGCATGACAATGTCGGTGTCCAACCCTGGCATATCCTGATAAGACCAAGAAAAAACATCCACATACTCCCGAAGTATATCAATCAGTTGCTCTTTTACTCAATCTTGCAGGCAGGCCCCAATCTTAACCTCTTTCACGTCTTCTTCCGTACCAAGATTAACCGTTTCGATCTCCTCCTGATGAGGAGTGATGACCTTCTCCTCTTGCCTTAACAACCTGGCTAGCTCTTCAGGTAGTTCATAATCTTCTTCAACCCCTTCATCAGCTTGATTGATTGGATTGTCGAAGTCACACGAAGTCATAGCAGTGATGTTGTCGGTGCGGTCTGAAGGGCACTTTCTGCAAGGGTTTAGATTGGTTTATTTTAGTGATCAATTTTAATCTTGTTTAGAAAAAGTGAAAATGAAGTTATCATTTTGAAAAACATTTCCATTTTATTTTTTGTACAAAAAGAAAAACGAAAAACAGTGAGCGGAAAAGAGAAAGACTCATTTGCAAAAGATGTCCGATATTCATTGATTAATCCATTTGCACAAAATTACAAGATGGCCCGGTTACAAAATGAGTCTTGTCATCTTGGGCAAGATGCAAGACTTGATGCATGCTTAAAAATACAGGAAATAATAATTACTCTGCAGGAGTAACTCTTATAATTTCCTGGGAAGACCAGTTTGAGACATGGCTCCCCGGGGTCCTTGGACGTATCCAGCTTTCCAGGTTGCGCTCGTCTTTCGACTCATCTTCCAGATTGTTCACAGCATCCGGGGTGAGCATTCCCCCGCTGACAAAATTGGGCTCCTTTGCAGCCTCTGATTAATCTTGTTGAGTTGGTCTGTAACCCAACCCAAATTTGTCTTCTTTCTTCTCCACGGGCAGCAGCTTGCCCCAGCCTTGGGCAGTACCCTCTTCAACAACCTTCTGGGCTTGCTGATATGACGTTATGGAGGTTCCCAGTACAACAGATGCTTCATTAATGTTGAGGGCCTCAAACCCTTGGCTCATGGTTTCATGGATTTCTCCATCCATCTCGATGTACTTATACGTAGCCAGATGGCTAACAAAGATGTCTTCCTCCCCACAGATGGTGATGATTTGGCCTTCCCACTCGAATTTCAACTTCTGGTGAAGGGTAGACGTAACAGCGCCAGCGGCGTGGATCCAGGGTCTACCCAACAAACAGCTGTAGGCCGGCTGAATGTCCATCACCAAGAAGGTAGTTTTGAAGGTCTGCGGGCCAATCATCACAGGCAGATCAATCTCCCCAAGCACTGATCTTTTAGAGCCATCAAATGCTCTCACCACCAAATTACTCGGACGCAGTGCCAAGCCATCATACTCTAGCTTCACTAAGGCTTTCTTTGGTAGAACATTGAGTGATGAACCAGTGTCCACCAGTACATGAGATAGAACAGCACCCTTGCATTCCAAGGTGATATGCAAAGCCTTATTATGGTTGCGTCCCTCTGTTGTTAAGTCAGTGTTGGTAAAGCCCAGTCCATGACTGGTGTTGACATTTGCCACCACAGTTTCTAGCTGATTAACAGTAATCTCCTCCGGCACGTATGCTGCGTGCAAGACTTTCAATAATGCATTCCTGTGAGCTTCAGAACACATCAACAATGATAATATGGAGATTTTTGAGGGAGTTTGGTGAAGCTGATCCACCACCTTTTAATCACTTCTTTTTATGATTCTCATGAACTCGTCTACATCTTGTTCAAAAGATGTCTTCTGAGTTTCCTTGATAATTGGCTCTTCAGATATCACACTCTTTCCTTTTGCTTTGGCAGCAGCTTCTGCTTCAGCATTAGGTCGCTGTGTTTGTGAGGCAAAAAGGCGTCCGCTTCTGGTGAAGCCTCCGCCTCCCCCAACATTATCAATTTGTGGAGAAGAGGTTGATGAATCCAGAGTGATTTTCTCCCTGTTGCAGTAGAGATCAGAGCCATAATGCCAAGGTATGGCATTGCTGCTTTCATAAGGAACGGGTACAGGCACCGTAATGGTGACTGGACTAACTGCTGCAGAGGAGGGTACTGTAACGGTATGCGGATCATAGTAAATTGTGACTGGTGGCCTGGCAAGAGGTGCCACTGCTTGTTGTTGAAAGTTGTTGTTTGGGGGAACATTTGATGGATCATAGTAGATGGTGACTGCTGAGACATCTTCATTAATTTCTGTTGGCGTTGTAGAAGATTCTGCTGATAAAATGGATGTTGATGTTGTAGAAGGAATGGTTGTTGAAATCTGATTTGTTGAAGTGATGGACGGAGCCATTGCTGATGATATTGATGAATCGGTAGGAATGATTGTAGCTGCTGTTGTAGAAAAATCAGGAATTGTTGTCAAAGGAATTGCTGGATTTGTAGGCGTCGTTGTTGAGATCTGAAGGATACCATCTTTGATAAGACCATCTATGCCGCTTCTCAAATTATCACACCCGTTGACTGCAATGTTGCAATATCCACAACCGAGCTCACACCCGGGGAACACCTGGCACTCTAGAAGTTGAGCTTTAATTTCGACCAGAGGTGTTCGAATTTGTGCAACACTGGTGATCAGAGTAGATGGTTTGTCTTCATCAATGGCATTAATCCTTGGCCCACCATGATTAGGCATAGGATTTCTATTGACATTCGGAGGGGGTGCGAAGTTGAGGGCTTTAGAATCCACCAGATCTTGAACTTTCATTTGTAAGGCCCTGCATTTCTCAGTATTGTGGCCTGGTGCATTGGAATGGAAAGCACACCTGGCGTTGACATCATAATTCTTCGGGAGATTGGAAGGATCTGGTGGTGCCAATGTCCTTAACTCAACCAAGTTAAGCTTCAGGAGTTGTGGCAATAAAGCAACATAAGGCATAGGGATAGGGTCAATCACCCTGTTTGCCTGTGATGGTCTTTGCTGAAAGGGTCGTTGTTGTTGATTGCTGTTATTGTTGTTGTAGGTTCTCTGTGGCGGGTACTGAACTTGCTGTTGATAATGTGGTTGTGGTGGTTGTTGATACGCTGGTTGCTGAGGAATCGGAGCTGGAATGGTGACAGCTGCTACTGATTTGTGAACATACTGAGGTCTGCCCCTGTTGGCATGAATGGCATTTGTCTCACCGGTCCTTCGAGGCCCCACAAAAGGCTTCCTGGGATTACTGGACGAACTTGCACCATTATCAGAAATTTTTCCCATTTTTAATAGACTTTCAATTCTTTCACCGGCTATGACTACGTCTGCGAAACTGGTGGAAGAAAAGGCAGCCAATCTATCAATATATGTTCCTTGCAGAGTATTCATGAACATGTCGGCCATTTCTCTTTCCGACATGGGTGGCTGGACAGCAGCAGCAAGCTGTCTCCACCTTTGGGCATATTCCCTGAAGCTTTCTCTGGAGGATTGAGACATTCCCATTAGGAGGGTCCTGTTAGGAGCCATGTCCAGGTTATATTGATATTGTCTGATGAAGGCCTCAGCTAGGTCCTTCCAGCATCTGATAGTAGCTCTGGTCAGGTGTGAATACCACTCTCTTGAAGCCCCAGTCAAGCTGTCTTCGAAGTAAAACATCCACAGCTTTTCATCCATGGTATATGCTTTAAGTCTTCCCAGAAAAGACTGCAGGTGAGTTCGTGGACAAGAGGTTCCATTATATTTCTCAAAGCACGGGGGTTTGAATTTGTGGGGAATTCTCACCCCATCCACTAGCCCCATATCCATTACATCGAAACCCAAGGAATTTTGAGATTCCAGAGATCTCAGCTTCTCAGCAATTTCATCAAACCTCCTATCATAGACTTCGTCTCCAGCTCCCATGACAATAAATTGCTCTTCTTGGGGATCCTCTTGCAGGATTCTTCCTCCAGCAGTATTTCCTTGCACATTTCCTTGGATGTGGACTTCCGGATCTAGATGAGGTCCAAATACCGGTGGATTAACATGAGGCTGACCCCTCTCATTGTTACTAGTTCCTCCAGTGCCAGGATGAGGTTCCTCGGGGGTTTGTCTTTCTACCAATGCTCTTAACCTTTCTTGGCTCTGGGCCAAACCAGTCATCACAGTCATGAATTGGGCCATTTGGTTTCTCATTTCCACTCTTTCATTAGCCATCTGTGTTCTGACCTCAGTCAGGTCTTGCTGTACTTGCTCCATTAGAATACCCGGAAGGTTGTTGCGAGTAGGATACCGGTGTTCACGGTTGACAGGGAACACTCTTCTGCGAGCAATATTTCCTGAGACCACAACAAAGTTAGAAACAAAGATAATAACAAACCTGCAAAACAAAACAAAAGTTAGTATGCAAATGCAGTATGCTTATTTGTTTTCCAAGGTATCCGGCTTGGTTCTTGGTTTTGACCTTTCCAGACCTCGAGGAAGATGCCTTGATGTTGCTTGAGAAAAGAAACCCAATGGAAACAAACTAATATACTACAAATAATGAAAATACATAGTTTGTTTTTACAACATATGCCTCTGAAGGGTCAAAATACAACACAAAAGAAAAGTACATCAAACAACAACAATCAAAAAGTCAGACATCTAGTCCAAACTCATCCTCCGTAACCTCCTTTAGAAGTGCCTCAGTCACTGGACCCGCCGGATGCTCTGTGATGGTCCTGATGAGGAGGTTCCTGGTGGCAATGGCAGTGGTCAGCTTCTTGTGCCTATCCTGATCCTTTGATCTTTTCAAACCAGCCCTAAGCTTCAACTCTGCAATCTCCTTCTGGGCTGCCAGCAAAGCTTCCTGCTGCTTCTTTTCATTGGCCTCTAACTGTTCAATCCTAGCTTGAGTTCTCTGATCTTTCTGTGTCCGGGCTTCAGTGATCCTGACCCACCTAGCCTGACTTTCTTGTAGATAGATTTCAGTCCTAGCCCTCTGAAGCTTGGCCTCTTTACAGGCATTCTTCAATATTTGCTCCCCAGCTCTTGCTTTCCTGATGTAGTCCTCTGTTTTCTCGATCTTGGCCAGATGCTCCACCCTGAGCTTCTCCAACCTTTCAATGTCCAAACGACCATCACTCCTTTCCCAAAGAGTCTTCTTCAGAGCTTGAGACAGATTCTCATTCCTTTCCTTTAGCTTCTCAAATTCTTCCAGGCTGACAGTGGTTGTTGGCTGTACTGTAGATGGTCCAGGTATATCCTCAATGGTGAAAGGCATTCCAGTAATTTGAGCTCTAGTACGGGACCAGTCATAGTACTGAGCTGAAGCAACATTATTACACCTCCCCAGAATTGCCATCCCTTTTGTCTGGATGTTGTCCCAAGCCCAGGATGCTTGCCTGACAACAGTTGAACCAGATTTCACTTCACAATACAGGGTCTCAGCTAAATCTTGCACTCTAGGAGGGTGGACCAAAGCATAGCCCAGTTGTCTCTTAAACAGCAAAGGATTGTAATTGATGCAACCCTTTACTCCTATCAGAGGCACATTTGGGTATTGTCCACAGCTGGTGATAATGTCTTTGCCTTTGGTGCTCTGGGTGCACCATCTAATATCATCTGAAGTCAAAGCAATGAGCCTCTTAGCCCAATTCTTCTGTTGGTGAGGGTTCAAGAAGGCATCTGTCTTAGGTAGGTGTTTAAGCAGCCATGTGTGGAACAAAGGAGCACAACATCTCACCAACTTCCCCCTTTGTTTCTCATTCCTCTGATGGATGGAGTAATAGAAATCTCCCAGCAGGGTGGGTACTGGGTTCCTCAGAAGAAAAAGATGAATGACATTCTTGCTGATAAATTTGGGCTCATCTGCAAACAGTATAACCCCATATATGTTGAGGGCTAAAAGTGCACAAACTGCCCTCCATTCCCCTAAGGAGGCCTTCAGGATGGCCTGAGAAATCAAGAAGTCCAAGTGAAGACCTGGGATTCCAGCTTTTGTTGTCATGCTTTGCTCAATCAAGGCAGGCTCCAGGCACAGTGCCTTTGCTACTTCTCCATTGCTGGGAAAAGTCATCTCTGGGTTGAGAGGGACTCCACCCCTGACAGGTACTCCAATCAATGATGAGAACTCCTCCAGCAGAGGTCCTAGCTGAAAGTCTGTAAATGTGAAGCATCTCAAAGGAGGGTCATAAAACTGCAAGCATGTGTGGATCATGCTCCTCTGAGAAGGGCCAAGGTCCATAACCATATCCAAGATACCTCCATAATGCTCTCTAAACAAAGGGATGTGGTCTGGTGTGATGAGTGACTGGACCTGCCTAATGCCAGTCAACACAGGCTCAAAGAAATGATAGGAAATGTTGCTCTTCCTAGGAGTGGTCATGAATGCTGCTGAAGATGATGAAGATAAGTGCTGATGAAGATCACAGACTGATACTGGGAGATGAGCCACTGATAGGCTGATGCTGGTGATGATGAGAACAGCTGAAGCAGGTAACTGATGAAGTCAACTGAAGCAGAGGTCTATGCAGAAGAAAGGGTCAAAACCAAGCCAAATATAATGTGGATACCCTGAAAAACAAATAAGCAAATGTTAAATGATGCAATGATGATGAGTATGCAAATGATATGCAAGGGTTTGTGATCAAGCTGGATCTGATTATCTATCTTGATATAAATTCCATGTATGTTCAAGAAATCCAGATGGAGGTTTAGAAATCCAGTAACCAAGGTGGGGGACTCAAATAAAGAGTCGCATGTCCAGGGTTAAATCATAAGAACTATCCAAAATGAGGTACTCTTAATCAAAACAAGTAACAGGGTATGATGTGGCCAAGGGTACCTGCAAACCTGTAAACAGCCCAACCCCCTCACAGGTAGTGTTCTAGAACAAGGATCCTCAGACTTGGATCGGTTATGAGAAGTGTAAACACTTCTAACCTGGAGGTACAGTGTTTACAATAACCATAAAAGATCCTCCTCTAATTCACCTCATTTTCTGAAGGTCATAATAAAGGTCATCCAGACTTAGCAGGCTTCCCAGATAGCCCTAGCACTACAGGAAATCTGTAGCACAGAGTTCTCAAGAAGAAACCCACATCTGAACCGTGTTTCATATTCCCGCACCAGACCGAAATGGAATGGGAAAGAACATGAACCACTCTAGCCTAGGTGTCACTCAGGTCCCAGGTATAGGACCTTAAACTCTCAATAGAACCCCACCCACCAAGATAGAAAACCAGATCCAGCAATGATAATGACAGTATGAAATATGAAAAACTGTAAGGAAAGCAATAAATAAAGCTGTACATAAAGCAATAAATAAAGCAGCTATATAAACACAATTAGCACATAACACCCCAGTAAACACAAATCAAACAAGCGCTAGGAGGAACCCACAAAAAGAACCAGAAGCCCTGGTTACAGTATAAGGGTCCCCAGCAGAGTCGCCAAGCTGTCGCTCCCACCAAATGACACCTGGTCAGAAGGGGTACAGACGCGAACGGTCGGCGAAAAGGAGGGAGAGAACACACAAGGGTGAACTCAGAAAGACAAGAGTCGCCAGCTAGGCATTTTTATCCCGAAGGAAAGGTAATGCTGCATAAACCTAGAAAGATATGGATAAGACGGTTGCGAACCAGAGAGACTGAGAAAGGGGGTTGGTTACAACCTGGGAAGGTATTAGCACCCAGATTTTCCGTCGTACTCGACGGGATCCACGCTTAAGAGATTTGTGTTTTAAAGGGGTAGTGTCAGTGCAGTTTGTGTATCAAAGCTGGAAAAGAATGCAAGTGTCAGTGTAAAGGAAATGTGAAGTGTATAAGAGAAGTGTCAGTGTAAGAACAAGAATGAAATGCTCAAGACTATGAGGCTCAAAGAATAGTGCTGGAAGAGGGGGAGTATACAGAGACTTTTGTTCGATAACTGTTAAGTTATGCCTACGTATCCTCTCGTGCAGTGAGGAAGTCAGAACACCGTAGTTTGACTCAAAGAGACTGAAAGATAAATTGACTTGTGAACTGCTTACTTGCCTATGCTCAAGTGTACGACCTGTCTGGCTCAGGTGCTAACTGTCTTGCATTAGACGGAAGAAGCAAGTTCTCGTTTGTGAGTGAATGAGATGAGAAAAGAATCCCGGAGGAGACGGTTATTGTTTGTTTTTGTGTTTTCAATCTTTCATTGCTTTTTTGGTGTTTTTTCATAAGTTAATGAGCTTAAGCCTAAACCAAGGGTTAGTAAACTCATCACATATTCCCTCTGATTAGGGGTAATGAGAATACCTTAAGTATGAAGTAAGCACCTCACACTTAATCACCATGATGTAGGATTAAGATCATTAACCTACTTGTAGTTATTTAGATGTTTTTGTTGTTTTTGTTTAGTGTTAAGTAATGAGTTTAAGCCATAATCAAGGATTTAATGGACTCATTACACCATCCTAATAGAAGGATAATGTAACACGGTGGGAGAACTGACTTTAGTTATGTTGCGGATAGCAAGAGTCGCCACCGACTTTTATTTTATCCAAAGGAAAGGCATAAAAGAACAGGAAAGACCTTTTAAAAGATTTTTGGGTCCGTGGGGTAGGTTATGTAAAGGGAAGGTATTAGCACCCTTTACATCCATGGTTATCCATGGGCTCTTAGTTACTTAGCTCACTTTGAATTGTTTTTGAAAATGTGAAGTGTGTGAATAGAAATTTTCATAAGAGTTTGATAATGATCCATGTACGGATGCGTAAAAAACTTGTGTTTGAAAATTGTTTGAAATTGTGAAGTGTTTGGAAAGTTTTTGAATAGTGAGCAAGTAACTATGAGGAACCTACCCTAAAGTTTAAGTCTTCCTGTTCTTGAATCCTTTAAATGGTAAGACTATCCCCACTATTAAGGAATAGGTAGTCATTACCTTGGATGTGAGGGACAAGTGAGGGTCATCTGTTAATGTAGGCAACTGTGGGGTGTATTAAGCAATTTTGGAGGGACTGTCATCTTTATTCGAAAGGGACAAGATCATTATGAAGGCAACATTCGAAAGGGACTTGATCTTTTATTCGTTAAGGGACTAGATGACTTTATTTTGAGGGACTTTGCTTTATACACCCTACTTGACATTTTGATTAGGCAACAATGAGAGGTAACCCTAGAAAGTGAGATGGCGATCAAAGATCGACTTACGTGTGTGAATGTACAATTTAATATTTATCTTTAAATTAAGTGATCTAAATTAATTTTAAATGAACATACATGCTACACTCCCTATTTACTAACCATAGCATAAAATATAAATACTAAACATTATAAATAAATATTACACCAAGGAGCAATTACATAAAAATAACTAGAAAAGCAATTTAAATAAATAAAGCAAAATATTAAATAATAATAATAAAAATTGGGGTTAGTGAAAATAATAATAATAAAAAATAATACTAAATTAAATGGGGTTAGTAATAAATAAATAAATAAATAAACATAATTAATAATAATGATGAAATAAACAAGGATATTATAATAAACAAAAATTTTAAAAGTTAAATAGAAAATATAAACAATCATATTAATTATTATGAAATTTTTTTTAAATTATGTATAAATTATATAAAAAATTAATTATGCACATGATATAGAATTATACTTCTAAAAATTAAATTAGCAATTTTAAACATATAATAAGAATTATTTACATGCAAAACTAAATTATAAACAATTAGAGAATATTTTCATATTATAAAAAATAAATTAAGCATTTTAATTTTTAAACATGTTTATATACAAAAATTTAAGTTATAAGCAATTTATCCATTTAATAAAAATTGGATTAAGAATTACATTATAAATACAATATATACAAATAATAACATTAAATAAATAGGAGAAAAGAAGAATTAGGGTTTTGAAAATTAAATAGATTAATTGGGTTTTAATAAAAAAATTAGGGTTTTATATACAAAAAATTTAAATATTCAATTACATAAATAAATTATATAAATTACCTATATATTACTAATTTATAAAAATAAAGTATTAATACAAAACATATATATAATTTATTTTATGAAAAGCATAATAATTAAAAAAAAAGAATAAGATAAGTAAAAGGGAAAATATGAAGAAAATAGCTTGATTAAAAAAAATTGGGAGGCCTGGATTTGAACCCAGGACCTCCCTAGAACCTGGATGAAGAGTTTCCACTGGGCCAGCCTGCGCGCAGGTGAAGAAACATGGAGTCCAATTGCTTTTGTGCCTTAAACCTGAAAATTAGAAAAAAAGAAAGAAAAAGCAAAAGGCCTGGGGGAATCGAACCCAGGACCTTTCAAGCAATCACACAAACACGTTACCATTCCAGCTGGGAGAGCGCACCTGTCTATGAAACAACTATAATTCATAATATATTATGTTTAATGGATAAAAGAGAAAAAACATGAAAAACTTGTCACAGCCAGGATTCGAACCCCTGCCCATAAGCAATACACGCGCATGCTTCACCACTGGGACAAGCGCAAGCTTGTGATACAAAACAGAAACAAAATGTAAAAATATTAAAATCAAATTCAAATTCCAGAACGCGCGCGCAGGGCCTTCATCTTCTTCCTTCAGTCCTACGAATTTTCCTGCGTTTTCACTTACGAATATACCTGCGAATTTCATAGCATATGGAACCTGCGAATTTCAAATACCAGCAAAACAGTACAATTTTTACAAATTGATTAATGAAACATGATCCTCACAGTCTATACAATCACACCATGTCCTTTAAATTCATTTAAATTCAGTGAATCATGAAACCCCAAATTCAAAGGTGAAACCCTAACTATGGCATCTCACGGGTTATTCGTGGTTTCTTCAACTTCTTTGCCTAAAAACATTCTATACAACATCACAAACATGATTAGCCAAACAAAATTCATCAAAATGCATTGAATTAGTGAAATCGAAAAACTCATATTCAAGAACAAAACTTGATTCGGTTTATGTGATATGAGGTGTTTCGAATGCAAATATGTATTGGTTTCGACTCAATGATATCCAGAGATCATTGCTATGTTCTCAAATTACCTTCTAATGCCTTGTATGTGAAAATCCGAATTTGAGTTTGGAGAGGTTTTTGAAAATATGAAACTTACACTTGGGGCTGGAAATTCGTGGGCAATGAGTAGGATTCATTCATGTACTTATAGAGCAATGAATTAGGTCAGAAAAGATCAATACTTGTGTGAAAAATTTGATCAAAAAAGATTCAAAAAGATAAGCTTTGAAAATCAAATATTTTTGCATAAACACTTGCTATTTTAGGCCAATCATCATGATCCTCTTAACTCTTTGATTCCAATCATATTTATGAATTTCTAGAAGCTTAATCTTTTTTAAATCTTAGACTTTTATATTTTATTTTAATTTAAAGTGATTTTTAATGAATTAAATCAAAATAAATAAAAATAAAATGATAAAAAATCTGATTTTTGTTGACTTGGGTCGTGCATGAGGTTATAGTATGGATTGGGTCATCATATGGCAAGCCCATTTAGAAAAAATTGGTTTTAGACCTCCATTTTCTTCATGAACCAACCAAAAATTTCCCAACTTTGCAAGGGCACACATCCTTCAATTTTAATGCTATGAGGGTGTTCTTGGACATTTTGGAAAGCTTGAAGAGTCCTATAACCAACCCCACTGGTTTCATGTCCATATCATTTACCATTCTCAAGTTATGCCCTTTTGAAGTTGTTGACTTTTTGTTGACTTTCAAAAGGACCTATAATGTCTTAGCTCATACCTTTCAAATGAAGCATTTTTGGGCTTGGCTTGTGAGACACAAAGTTGTAGAGAATTCAATTTCCTTCAAAATGAGCTTTGGATGGAGACTTGGTGATGAAGCATGCGAAAGTTATGGCTGGTCAAAGTTCAGTTGACTTTTACTAAGGAAACCCTAATTTAGAAACTCCTGATTCTTGATGATCTGAAATCTCCTTGATGAATCATGATCAACCCTTGATCAAATGATGAATTTTACTTCATATACTTGATGTTGGAAAAAAATCATGAAGTTTGACTTTGGTTTGACCACAGTTGACCTCAGTTTGACTTTATAACTGCTTTGACTGATTTTGACTTATCTGATCATCTGACTGAGCAAACCTTTGAGAAAAGTCTTGAAACTTGTCATTGGGGTTCTTACACACATATAAGATGTTATGAAGCTCACTTGAAGTCTTGGAAATTCATTTAGCCTGATTAAAGTCAAAACCCTAATTTTGGATGCACTGCTTAGGAGGTGCATTGTTTGAGGGAATTGTCAACTCTTCTGACTATTTGTGAACTTTGTGAACCTTGTGAACCATCATAAAACATCTTGTGAACCATGTGAACCTCATGGGAGGTCTTGTGAACCTTGTGAATCTCATAAAGTTACTTGTAGACTTCATGAACCTCATGAAAGGTCTTGTAAGTGTTGTGAATCTTGTGAACCTTGTGAACCTTCTTAGCACACAAAGTCTTGTATTGTGAGGGCAAATTTTGGGGTGCAACAGCTGCCCCTGTTCAATTTTCTGAAACCTGAGGGGTTAGATTGGTATATTTGCCAGTCGTGACCTAGAAGGTTGAAGGGGATTGAATACAAAAGCCCAAAAATTTGCACTCACCAGTGCGTAGAGTGATACAGATGACTGGTTGAATATGCTTGAGTGGGCTTAAAGATGCCACTTGGAGAAAAGTTCTTCAAATACATTTCTTGGAGGATAAAGCAGTCCAAAATATGAAGATATAATGATATCTTTCAGGAAAATAAAGCAGTCCTGAGATAATAGTATGCTTTCAGGAGGATAAAGCAGTCCTGAGGTAATAATGCTTTCAGGAGGATACAACAGTCCTGAGGCAATAATGTACTTTCAGGAGGATACAGCAGTCCTGAGGTAATAATGTGCTTTCAGGAGGATACAGCAGTCCTGAGGTAATAATAACTTTTGGGAAGATAAACAACGGCCCAAGGTAGTAATATGTTTTCAGGAGGATACAGCAATCCTGAGGTAGTGGAGATATGCTTTCAGGAAGATACACAACGTCCCGAGGAGATAATATGCTTTCAGGAGGATAAAGCAATCATGAGGAAGTGATGATAACCTTTCAGGAAGATAAACAACGACCCGAGGGGATAATATGCTTTCAGGAGGATAACAACGTCCTGAGGTATAAGAAGCTTTCAGGAGGATAAAGCAGTCCTGAGGGAGTAAGCTTTCAGGAGGATAAAGCAATCCTGAGGGAATGATATGCTTTCAGAAAGATAAACAACGTTCTGAGGTATAATATGCTTTCAGGAGGATAAAGCAGTCCTGAGGTATGGGTGATAGCTTTCAGGAAGATAGACAACGTCTCGAGGAGATAATATGCTTTCAGGAGGATAAAGCAGTCCTGAAGTGATGATATGCTTTCAGGAGGATAAAGCAATCCTGAGGTGATAATAACTTTTGGGGAGATAAACAATGGCCCAATAGTCACAATTTGTTGATGAAATTTGTCTGTTGGAGAATTAACCTGAAAACAAGGTAGCATCCTGTATGGTAATATTAGTTTATGCATTATGTGTGCATGTATAATATGATGCACCTAAGTAATGTATTATGTATCTATGGATATGTATATTATGGTATGATGTAAATGATGTATGTATGATATGATGCTGCCTGAAGCGTCTGGATATCTTCGTATAATAACTGCTGGCCAGGGAAAATAAATCCCGGTTTGTTGCTGAAGAGTATGAGGAACTTGTTCCCGTCTTGCTTGATACTATATTATACATAACCTCCCGTCTTCGTTTGATAGTAGGGTATACATAACCTTTCGTCTGCTGGGGATAGTAAGGTATATATAACCTCCCGTCTGCTGGGGATAGCAAGGTATATATAACCTCCCGTCTGCTGGGGATAGCAAGGTATATATAACCTCCCGTCTGCTGGGGATAGAAGGGTATATATAACCTCCCGTCTTCGTTCGTCGTACTCTTATTGGAAAGTAAATTCCCGAATATCCGTATGAGGATAAAAGAGATGGATATAAATTCCAGGGGAGATGTGACTATATGAAGATGGATTTGACCTACTGAGGGTTTGTAACCTGGTGAAGCTTCGTTGGAATCCTTCCCTCGTTCGTCCTTAGTAAATACTATTACTGCATTTCCATGCATTTCTGGTAAACATCAATCATATTAAGCATACATGCATTTCTGGTAAACATCAATCATATTCAAAAGCATAATACATTCAAACACAACCAATGGACGTTTCGCTTATGTAAATAGGGTAAAAGTAAATCTGGATTCAAAAATGGAATTTTATTTATATCAAAGAGTGACACATACATGGGTAAGTTTGTACAAGGAGACATAAACCCTAGTAAGAGGATTTTGTCATAAAATTTTATAAGACAAGGAGAATCAGCTATGTGGGAAATAATCCTATTGAGTTCCAATTCTACTATTGCCATTATCTTCAAGTATCTCATCTTCTTGCTGTTTGAGACGGAAACGATTGGATTGAGCTTTATCTGTTCAAACTTGAGTAAGTAGTACAACTGGTTGTAGTTTCATGGGTGATCCAAACGAGACATAGTCATACGCTTTAATCCCTAACTTTTGCCTGGATTGCCCTTTCAGGTTTTCAATCCACCGGGATACCCTTTTTTGCCCAAGCCGCCTTTTCAGGTTTTCGACTTGCCGGGTGTACATTTTTTTATATATATCCCTAATTTTTGCCCAAACCTTTTTGGTTTGCCGGGATGCCCTTATTTTTGCCTAGGCCTGTCAACCTAGCGAGTCTCTTTTCATGCGTAGTATTTTTTAACTATGTCTGCGTTTACAGGCTGCGGGAAGTCTTCACCATCCATAGTAGTAAGTATCATGGCACCTCCTGAGAACACTGTCTTGACTATAAATGGTCCTTCATATGTTGGAGTCCATTTGCCCCTAGGATCACCCTTTGGTAATATGATACGCTTGATTACCAAGTCACCAGCCTGATATACCTTTGGTTTAACCTTCTTGTTGAAAGCTTTGATCATTCGTTTCTGATACATCTGGCCATGACAAACTGCTGCTAACCTCTTTTCATCAATCAAATTTATCTGGTCAAGTCGAGTCTGAATCCACTCATCTTCATCCAAGCCTGCATCCTTCATAATTCTTAAGGAGGGATCTGAACTTCAATGGGCAGAACTGCTTCCATACCATAGACTAAGGAGAATGGGGTTGCCCCTGTTGAAGTACGTATTATAGTACGATAACCATGAAGAGCAAATGGTAACATCTCATGCCAATCCTTGTAAGTAACAGTCATCTTCTGTACAATCTTCTTGATGTTCTTATTAGCAGCTTCAACTGCCCCATTCATCTTTGGGCGATACGGAGAAGAGTTGTGATGCTTAATCTTGAACTGCGTGCAGAGATCAGTAATTATAGTGTTGTTCAGATTAGAGCCATTGTCAGTAATAATCCTTTCAGGGATGCCATACCTACATATGAGATTATTCTTAATGAATCGAGCCACAACATTCTTGGTAACAGATGCAAATGAAGCTGCCTCCACCCACTTCGTGAAGTAATCAATAGCAACCAGGATGAAACGATGACCATTAGAAGCAGTAGGTTTGATCTCACCAATCATATCAATGCCCCACATGGCAAAGGGCCAAGGAGCAGTCAACACATTCAATGGTGATGGAGGTATATGGACTTTATCAGCATAGATTTGACACTTGTGACATGTTCTGGAGTGTTGATAGCAATCAGCTTCCATGGTAGACCAATAGTAACCTGCTCTCAATATCTTCTTTGCCATAGTATGACCACTAGAATGAGTGCCAAAGATCCCGTCATGAATATCTTCCATGATCTTTGTTGCTTCCTTCTTATCCACACAACGAAGCAAAGTTGAATCATGATTGCGCTTGTACAAAATCCCATTACTCAAAAAGAACTTAGCAGAGAACCTTCTCAGAAACTTCCTATCTTTGACAGATGCCCCTTCAGGGAACTCCTGAGCTTCAAGATATCTTTTCACTTCATAGAACCAAGGCTTCTCCTCCGCTTCTTCAGTGCCAATCTCATTGCAGTATGCAGGCTTTTCAAATCTATCAATAGTAATCTTGGGAACTTCATCATCCCAGCTGATCTCAAACATGGATGCCATGGTGGCTAATGCATCTGCCAACTGATTTTCTCTCCGTGGAATGTGTCCAAAGGTAATCTCTTTGAAATGTGGGATCAAAGACAACACATGCTCTTTGTAAGGAATGAGTTTATCATGCTTGGTATCCCAATCTCCTTTAATCTGACTTACTACCAAGGCTGAATCTCCATACACGTCAAGGAACTGAATCTTCATATCAATGGCAGCTTTGATACCCAGGATACATGCCTCATACTCAGCCATGTTATTGGTACAATAGAAACAAAGTCTGGCAGTAATCGGGGTATGACAACCTTCAGGGGAACTAATCACAACACCAACACCATTACCAAGTGCATTAGAGGCACCATCAAAAACCATAGTCCATCGGGATCCTTGTTCAGGTCCGTCATATTGTCCAGGTTCTTTGGTAATAATCATAATGTCTTCATCAGGGAACTCAAAACTCATTGACTGATAATCATCTACTGCTTGATGAGCCAAATGATCAGCCACAACACTTCCTTTAATGGCCTTCTGAGTAGTATACTGTATGTCATATTCTGTCAAAATCATTTGCCATCTTGCAATTCTTCCGGAGAGAGCAGGTTTCTCAAATATGTACTTGATTGGATCCATCTTCGAAATCAACAAGGTAGTATGGGTCAACATATACTGTCTTAGTCGGCGAGCAGCCCATGCCAAAGCGCAGCAAGTTTTCTCGAGCAGTGAGTATCTTGTTTCACAGTCGGTAAACTTTTTGCTAAGGTAGTATATTGCCTGCTCTTTTCGACCAGACTCGTCATGTTGCCCCAATACACACCCCATTGAGTTGTCTAACACTGTTAAGTACATAATCAAGGGTCTTCCATCAACTGGTGGCATCAAAATTGGAGGTTCTAGCAGATATCTCTTGATTTCATCAAAGGCAATCTGGCACTCATCATTCCATTCCATCACCTGATCTTTCTTCAACAACTTGAAGATTGGCTCACAGATGGCAGTTAACTGGGAAATAAATCTTGCAATGTAATTCAATCGTCCCAAGAAAACTCTAACCTCCTTCTCAGTACGGGGAGCTGGCATCTCTCGTATAACTTTCACTTTTGCAGGATCCACTTCAATACCTTTTCCACTGACAATGAAACCCAGGAGCTTACCAGATCTAACTCCAAAAGTACACTTGTTTGGGTTCAATCTCAACTTGTATTTCTTCAACCTCTCAAACAATTTATGCAAATGATCAAGATGTTGCTCTTCGTTCTGTGACCTGGCTATCATATCATCCACATATACCTCTATCTCATGATGAATCATATCATGAAACAAAGCCACCATAGCACGCTGATATGTTGCCCCTGCATTCTTCAAACCAAATGGCATCACCTTATAACAAAAAGTGCCCCACTGTGTAACAAAGGTTGTCTTCTCCATATCTTCAGGTGCCATCTTGATCTGATTGTAACCAGAGAAACCATCCATAAAGGAGAATACCTTATGCTGAGCAGTGTTGTCTACCAGAACATCAATATGAGGAAGTGGAAAGTCATCTTTGGGGCTGGCCTTGTTCAAATCTCTGTAGTCTACACACATACGTACCTTACCATCTTTCTTAGGAACTGGTACCACATTTGCAACCCACTGAGGATAGGAAGTCACAGCTAAGAACCCTGCATTGAACTGTTTCATCACTTCTGCTTTGATCTTCTCTGACATTTCAGGACGCATACGACGAACCTTCTGCTTCTTTGGACGACAATCTTCTTTCACTGGTAAACGGTGAACCACAATGTCTGTATCCAACCCTGGCATATCTTCATAAGACCAAGCAAAGATCTCCACATAGTCACGTAACATCTGAATCAATCTGCTCTTGACACTATCCTCTAAATCAGCCCCTATCTTGACTTCTTTCCTGTTTTCTTCAGTTCCCAGATTCACAACTTCGACTGGCTCTTCATGTGGCTGTATGGCTTTCTCTTCTTGTTGTAACAACCTAGCAAGCTCTACAGGTACTTCACAATCGTCCTCATTTTCGTCTTCAGTTTGATAGATCGGATTCTCGAAATTATAATTGGCAATAGTAGAACTGTTATCAACAGGATCCAGAGTGGATGAGGATCTGCATTTTAGTGATGTGGGTGTGTGTAAGAACGCATAGCTGATAAAATAAAAATAAAAGAAAAGAAAGACAAGGAACACAATATTTACGAAAACGAAACGTCCACTGATTTTTATTGAATGAAGTATGCAAATGAAATGACAGCCCGTAACAAGCACACCATTGTGCCCCGGGTAAGGCACAAGGCTTGAAAGTTTTATTGTTCAAAAAATTACAAACTTAAAAAGCAACAACACAGTAATAGTATTTACTCCTGACTAAAGGAGATAGGGATAACATCTTCAGCTTTCCAATTATTGAGTCCAGCACCCACAGTAGGAAAAATCCAAGCATCCAGGTTGTAGTCTTCATCATAGTCACCTACAGCATTGATTTGATCTTTCACAACCCCTTGATTGGTGATACGAACAGCACGGGCACGACGAACAGCCTTCTGGGACTCTGCAGTGAAACCCAAACCAAATTTGTCAGACTTGTATGGGATATCAGGAAGCTGACCCCAAATAGAACAACCACCTTCATCCATTACAGCTCTAGCATCTTTAAGGGAGGCCATTGTTGGAGGAGCTCTGGTGACTACAGGAACTTTCTTGACAACTGGAGGAGCTACATAATCATTAACAATCCAAGGAACCACTTCAAATGTCTGACACGAAGTTTCAACATATTCACCTTCCACTTCCAGATACTTGAAGGTGTTCACATGGCTGACAAAATATTCTTCCTCTCCATAGACAGTAACAACCTTTCCTCCCACCGGATATTTCAGCTTCTGATGTAATGTAGAGGTTACAGCACCTGCCCCATGGATCCAGGGACGACCAAGCAAACAAGAGTATGAAGGACGAATATCCATCACATAAAATGTAGCATTGAAAACCTGAGAACCAACTTTGATTGGAAGATCAATTTCTCCATGCACCACTCTTCTAGAACCATCAAAAGCCTTCACCACTATGTTACTGGGTTTCAGCACAGCATCTTCAGGACTCAGCTTATTCAGGACTTCTTTGGGCAACACATTCAGAGAGGAACCATTGTCTATCAATACATGTGACAGGGTAGTGCCCCTGCATTCAATTGAGATGTGCAGGGCCCTGTTATGATCCCTCTTGGCAGGAGTCAAATCAGCATCAGAAAACCCTAACCCATTATCATAGGTCAGGTGGGCAACACAATTCTCAAACTGGTCAACAGAAATTGCATTGGGTACATGAGCAGTCTTCAGAAACTTGATCAGAGCTTTGGCATGAGCTTCAGAACATAACAACAAAGACAACATGGAAATCTTGGAGGGAGTGTGCCCCAACTGATCAACAATGTCATAATCACTCTTGCGAATGATTTTCAATACTTCATCCATCTGCTTAGAGAGATCATCAGCAGCTGGCACATCAGTAGGTACAGGTTCAATAACAGGACCTTTGCCCCGAGCATCAGTAGTGGAGGTAGCAGCAGGAGTAATTGCATTCTTGGAAGTAACTGGAGGAGAGAAAACTCTTCCACTTCGTGTGATCTTACTGGATCCAGCAATATTATCAACATCAACAGGCATATCAACTAAGGGTTCTTGTTTAACACCATGGATATAAACATCAGACCCATAATGCCAAGGCACAGCTTTATCAGATGTATACGGAATAGGACCAGGAGTGGTAATGACCAAAGGAGCCACTCTAGCTTCAGTAACAATCTTCACAGGGCCTTCAGCAGTAATCTTAATTGGACCCTTATGAGTGATTTTAACAGGTCCTTTGGAAGTGATCCTTACCGGTATTTTATCAACCATATCAACCTCTTCAATTTTCCTACCTTTAGTAATATGATCCACCATACTCTCTACAGACGATGGAGTCCTCTCGAAAACTATGGTATATTTATCCATGAGACGTTGAATTCCATCTCTCAATCTCCAACAACTATCCGGCTTATAGGTACAATACAAACAATCTTCACGACAACCTGGAAAGAACCCAACTTGTACTAGCTTCTTCTTGATAACAGACAATGGCGTGGTCAACTCTGCAACTGAATAGATATGTAAATCTTCATCAATGGCATTGACAGTCTTCTCATGATTTGGCATGGGATCAGTGATCACATTTGGAGTACCCGGAGGGTCAAACTCAATCTCCCCAGCCTCTATCATATCTTGAATTTTGTTCTTCAAGACCCAACAGCTATTAGTATCATGTCCCTGACAGTTTGAATGATATGCACATCGTGCATTGGGGTTGTACCTGGGAGAGGTAACATTAGGATTCTGAGGAGCCTCTTTCAGAGTAATAAGTTCAGTCTTCAACAAGTGTTGCAATGCCTGCGCCATTGACATGTTGATCTTAGTGAACTTCCTTCTAGCCCTCTATTGATTGCCCTATGGCTGCTCTGTTGTTGCAGGAGTTGGATTTGAAATATGAACTGCACTCACAGACTGATGCCTTCTATTACGATCAGGTTGACCATAAACAGCATTTGACTCTTTCTTCCCAGTGGGAGGCTTCTTTGCAGCACCTGATGAAGAAGCACCCACTTGAATCTTGCCACTCCTGATACCACTTTCTACACGCTCTCCTGTCATTATCAACTCAGTGAAGCCAGATGATGAGCTTCCAATGAGATGACTGTAAAACGGACCATTCAACGTACACATGAACATATCAACCAACTCCCTGTCAGTTAGAGGTGGTTGCACTCTTCCAGCCAAGTCTCTCCACTTTTGAGCACACTCCTTGAAACTTTCTTTAGCACCCATAGACATGCTCTGAAGTTGCATGCGAGTAGGAGCTAAGTCAGCATTGTATTGATACTGCTTATAGAAGGCTTCAGCAAGATCATTCCAATCCCGGATGTTGACACTCTCCAACTGGTAGTACCATTCCAATTGAGCTCCAGATAAGCTCTCTTGGAAGAAATGGATCCACAACTTTTTATCAGCAGTATGGGGTTGGATTCTTCTGACATAAGACCTCAGATGCAGCTTGGGACAAGAGACGCCATCATAAACAACAAAAGTAGGAACCTTGAAACCAATGGGTATAACCACCCCAGATATCAAACTCAGGTCTTCAAAATCCAGCCCAGAAGATTTCTGTAATTCCATAGCATCCATTCTATCCACCAGCATCTTGAACTTGTCTTCATTAGGTTCATGATAGTAGTTAGCCTCAGAATCAGAGTCCCCCATAGTGTTGTGGAGACTGCCTCCCTCTTTATCTGACTCTTCAGACTCATACTCTTCAACCTGTTCTTTGGTCTTGACAGGACCTCTGAACCTTCTTCCCATGTTGATCAGGCCACCTGACCTCCTGGTCTTCTTAGTCTTCTTGGCCAGCAGTGTCTTCAATTCATCTTGCCCCTTGGACAAGTTCAGGATCAACTCTTGGAACTGTGCATTCTGTGCCTGGAGATCCTTAACTGTTTGTTCAAGAGCCATTGCTGAAATAAACAGCGAGAAGATAAGAAACCTGTGCACAATAAACCTGTGATGCAATGATATGGTATGCAAATGTATATGCAATGTTTTCAAGGACCGCAGGATTTAAATTTGCTTAAACAAACAAGAAGGTAAATTTTTATTAGTAATAAATTTGTTTTTCCTCTTGGGCTTACAGAAAATGAAATGCAATAAATACAAGAGATGGGGTTTTAAGTCTCCCATGGACGTTTCCTCTTTGTGTTGAGGTATGAGTTGAGATTCCGTTCCTCGTGAAGTTGCTTTGTTAGTTCCAGGATTCTTTCTTGGCTTGATTTGTAATGAGCCTCGAAAGTATCCCTTTGCTCCTTCAGCTGGATCCAGGATCTCTGTAAGTCCTCCATGTCAGTAGGCATGTCTGGGTGAAGGATGGTATAAGCAGTGTCTCCTTCAGCAACAGGTTCCATGGTAACTGGCAGGATAGCAGGATATGGCATCATGAGAGTCTGAGCACGAGATCGCACCCATCTGAGATAAGCCTCCATAGGAATAGTGTACTTAGGCTCCAGAGTCTTGCTGTCAACCTTGTTCACTTTTCCCCATGCTCGGATGAATCTCTAACGGTAACCTTGAAGATCATTGTCGTAGTCAAATACAATGCCCTGAATCAACATGTCATGTGGACCATCACTCCGAGCGTAACCAAACTGTCGTAGAGCTGGAGAGGGGTGTTAGGTGATGCCTCCTCTTATGCCTAGAAGTGGCACATTAGGAAACTCCCCACAACGGTCAATGATAGTGACATTCTCCATAGATCTAGAGCACCAATGAATATCTGAATGCGAGAGTGACATGATCCTTTTGGACCACCTGAACCCTTGTTCATTCTTCATCACTGAGCGAGGAAGGTGAGAAATAAACCACCTAGATAGCAAGGGTATGCAGCACATCAAAGTTCCTCTTGCCCTTGTAGTACGAGTATGAAGAGAATGCAGTATGTCTCCAAGTAAAGTAGGCACTGGATTGTGACTCAGAAATATGTTGATGGCATTAACATCTATGAACTGATCTGGATTGGGGAACAACACTAAGCCATAAATCAACAAGGCTAAGATCTCCTTAAAAGCATCATAACTCATAGCTTTCAAGAACCTTTGAGCCTTCTCTATCAAAACCTTAGCAAGAATACCCTTAACCCCACTTCTCGTTTCTAGAACAATGTCAGACTCCTTCAGATGTAGAGCTGCAGCAATAACCTCAGGTTTAGGCTCTTTTTCCAAGCCTGAGAATGGTTTCTGATCAAGAACAGGTAGGCCCAGAAGTTTGGAGAATTCCTCCATGGTAGGAACCAGCTGGTAGTCGGGGAATGTGAAGCAATGGTGTTTAGGATCAAAGAACTGAAACAGGACACTCATCATGTCTTCATTGAACCCTGAAGTGACTAGATCCAATAGGTGACCATGTCTCTTGATGAACTGGGAGTGATCAGACACTTGAGAAACCAACTCTTTAAGCTTAGCAGGTATGCCCACAAAGTTGATCCTGATAGTGTTTCTACGAGCTGAAGCCATGACCTGCAACAAAGAACAAAGATAAATCCTTTGGTCCTTGAAATGGTTAGGGAAAATGCTATGCGTATGATGCATGATGATGTCATGATGTTATGCTCAATCACAAACATGTGGCACACACAAACAAGTCACACAATAGCCCTAGGTTTAAAGGCTTGCATGAGGCTCAAAGGTAAGTACCCTCCCCTGAGGTTAGTTGGTTCATCCTGTCCTACAAAAGTAACCATGTTCTAAGGGATCTCAATATCATTGATCCTTCACAAGGGTGGTTGTTCAGTAGGCAACTTACTTGCCAACCAAAACCCTCCAAGTTTAGAATCTCAATGAGCGTAGTATCGAGTATCAACCAACTTCAGTCTTCACCAAAGCCGGCTATCTCACTACTTTCTAAAGGCCAAGATGGGATAACTAGGGTTCTAAAAGTTAGTTAGTGCATTGACAACATATGGCAGCCTCATATTATCCTCAACTTGACTTAAGGAACATAAGCACCAACCAAGAAGTCACACTAACTATGGCCACCAGATCAACCATATCGGTATACGCCGTACAGTTTCCTTGGTCTATTGCCATTTACCTAAGGTACACTAGATCCGGGTTAGGATCTTTCACACATAAGAGCCCAACAAGTAAGTATAAAGCAAACAAAGCAAACAATTTAAGTGATCTAATTAATAAAGGGTACCCCTCTTTAATATTAATTCCCCAGCAGAGTCGCCAGTTCTGTAACACGGTGGAAGAACTGACTTTAGTTATGTTGCGGATAGCAAGAGTCGCCACCGACTTTTATTTTATCCAAAGGAAAGGCATAAAAGAACAGGAAAGACCTTTTAAAAGATTTTTGGGTCCGGGGGGTAGGTTATGTAAAGGGAAGGTATTAGCACCCTTTACATCCATGGTTATCCATGGGCTCTTAGTTACTTAGCTCACTTTGAATTGTTTTTGAAAATGTGAAGTGTGTGAATAGAAATTTTCATAAGAGTTTGATAATGATCCATGTACGGATGCGTAAAAAACTTGTGTTTGAAAATTGTTTGAAATTGTGAAGTGTTTGGAAAGTTTTTGAATAGTGAGCAAGTAACTATGAGAAACCTACCCTAAAGTTTAAGTCTTCCTGTTCTTGAATCCTTTAAATGGTAAGACTATCCCCACTATTAAGGAATAGGTAGTCATTACCTTGGATGTGAGGGACAAGTGAGGGTCATCTGTTAATGTAGGCAACTGTGGGGTGTATTAAGCAATTTTGGAGGGACTGTCATCTTTATTCGAAAGGGACAAGATCATTATGAAGACAACATTCGAAAGGGACTTGATCTTTTATTCGTTAAGGGACTAGATGACTTTATTTTGAGGGACTTTGCTTTATACACCCTACTTGACCTTTTGATTAGGCAACAATGAGAGGTAACCCTAGAAAGTGAGATGGCGATCAAAGATCGACTTACGTGTGTGAATGTACAATTTAATATTTATCTTTAAATTAAGTGATCTAAATTAATTTTAAATGAACATACATGCTACACTCCCTATTTACTAACCATAGCATAAAATATAAATACTAAACATTATAAATAAATATTACACCAAGGAGCAATTACATAAAAATAACTAGAAAAGCAATTTAAATAAATAAAGCAAAATATTAAATAATAATAATAAAAATTGGGGTTAGTGAAAATAATAATAATAAAAAATAATACTAAATTAAATGGGGTTAGTAATAAATAAATAAATAAATAAACATAATTAATAATAATGATGAAATAAACAAGGATATTATAATAAACAAAAATTTTAAAAGTTAAATAGAAAATATAAACAATCATATTAATTATTATGAAATTTTTTTTAAATTATGTATAAATTATATAAAAAATTAATTATGCACATGATATAGAATTATACTTCTAAAAATTAAATTAGCAATTTTAAACATATAATAAGAATTATTTACATGCAAAACTAAATTATAAACAATTAGAGAATATTTTCATATTATAAAAAATAAATTAAGCATTTTAATTTTTAAACATGTTTATATACAAAAATTTAAGTTATAAGCAATTTATCCATTTAATAAAAATTGTATTAAGAATTACATTATAAATACAATATATACAAATAATAACATTAAATAAATATGAGAAAAAAAGAATTAGGGTTTTGAAAATTAAATAGATTAATTGGGTTTTAATAAAAAAAATTAGGGTTTTATATACAAAAATTTTAAATATTCAATTACATAAATAAATTATATAAAATACCTATATATTACTAATTTATAAAAATAAAGTATTAATACAAAATATATATATATAATTTATTTTATGAAAAGCATAATAATTAAAAAAAGAATAAGATAAGAAAAAGGGAAAATATGAAGAAAATAGCTTGATTAAAAAAAATTGGGAGGCCTGGATTTGAACCCAGGACCTCCCTAGAACCTGGATGAAGAGTTTCCACTGGGCCAGCCTGCGCGCAGGTGAAGAAACATGGAGTCCAATTGCTTTTGTGCCTTAAACCTGAAAATTAGAAAAAAAGAAAGAAAAAGCAAAAGGCCTGGGGGAATCGAACCCAGGACCTTTCAAGCAATCACACAAACACGTTACCATTCCAGCTGGGAGAGCGCACCTGTCTATGAAACAACTATAATTCATAATATATTATGTTTAATGGATAAAAGAGAAAAAACATGAAAAACTTGTCACAGCCAGGATTCGAACCCCTGCCCATAAGCAATACACGCGCATGCTTCACCACTGGGACAAGCGCAAGCTTGTGATACAAAACAGAAACAAAATGTAAAAATATTAAAATCAAATTCAAATTCCAGAACGCGCGCGCAGGGCCTTCATCTTCTTCCTTCAGTCCTACGAATTTTCCTGCGTTTTCACTTACGAATATACCTGCGAATTTCATAGCATATGGAACCTGCGAATTTCAAATACCAGCAAAACAGTACAATTTTTACAAATTGATTAATGAAACATGATCCTCACAGTCTATACAATCACACCATGTCCTTTAAATTCATTTAAATTCAGTGAATCATGAAACCCCAAATTCAAAGGTGAAACCCTAACTATGGCATCTCACGGGTTATTCATGGTTTCTTCAACTTCTTTGCCCAAAAACATTCTATACAACATCACAAACATGATTAGCCAAACAAAATTCATCAAAATGCATTGAATTAGTGAAATCGAAAAACTCATATTCAAGAACAAAACTTGATTCGGTTTATGTGATATGAGGTGTTTCGAATGCAAATATGTATTGGTTTCGACTCAATGATATCCAGAGATCATTGCTATGTTCTCAAATTACCTTCTAATGCCTTGTATGTGAAAATCTGAATTTGAGTTTGGAGAGGTTTTTGAAAATATGAAACTTACACTTGGGGCTGGAAATTCGTGGGCAATGAGTAGGATTCAATCATGTACTTATAGAGCAATGAATTAGGTCAGAAAAGATCAATACTTGTGTGAAAAATTTGATCAAAAAAGATTCAAAAAGATAAGCTTTGAAAATCAAATATTTTTGCATAAACACTTGCTATTTTAGGCTAATCATCATGATCCTCTTACCTCTTTGATTCCAATCATATTTATGAATTTCTAGAAGCTTAATCTTTTTTAAATCTTAGACTTTTATATTTTATTTTAATTTAAAGTGATTTTTAATGAATTAAATCAAAATAAATAAAAATAAAATGATAAAAAATCTGATTTTTGTTGACTTGGGTCGTGCATGAGGTTATAGTATGGATTGGGTCATCATATGGCAAGCCCATTTAGAAAAAATTGGTTTTAGACCTCCATTTTCTTCATGAACCAACCAAAAATTTCCCAACTTTGCAAGGGCACACATCCTTCAATTTTAATGCTATGAGGGTGTTCTTGGACATTTTGGAAAGCTTGAAGAATCCTCTAACCAAATCCACTGGTTTCATGTCCATATCATTTACCATTCTCAAGTTATGCCCTTTTGAAGTTGTTGACTTTTTGTTGACTTTCAAAAGGACCTATAATGTCTTTGCTCATACCTTTCAAATGAAGCATTTTTGGGCTTGGCTTGTGAGACACAAAGTTGTAGAGAATTCAATTTCCTTCAAAATGAGCTTTGGATGGAGACTTGGTGATGAAGCATGTGAAAGTTATGGCTGGTCAAAGTTCAGTTGACTTTTACTAAGGAAACCCTAATTTAGAAACTCCTGATTCTTGATGATCTGAAATCTCCTTGATGAATCATGATCAACCCTTGATCAAATGATGAATTTTACTTCATATAATTGATGTTGGCAAAAAATCATGAAGTTTGACTTTGGTTTGACCACAGTTGACCTCAGTTTGACTTTATAACTGCTTTGACTAATTTTGACTTATCTGATCATCTGACTGAGCAAACCTTTGAGAAAAGTCTTGAAACTTGTCATGGGGGTTATTACACACATATAAGATGTTATGAAGCTCACTTGAAGTCTTGGAAATTCATTTAGCCTGATTAAAGTCAAAACCCTAATTTTGGATGCACTGCTTAGGAGGTGCATTGTCTGAGGGAATTGTCAACTCTTCTGATTATTTGTGAACTTTGTGAACCTTGTGAACCATCATAAAACATCTTGTGAACCTTGTGAACCTCATGGGAGGTCTTGTGAACCTTTTGAATCTCATAAAGTGACTTGTAGACTTCATGAACCTCATGAAAGGTCTTGTAAGTGTTGTGAATCTTGTGAACCTTGTGAACCTTCTTAGCACACAAAGTCTTGTATTGTGAGGGCAAATTTTGGGGTGCAACAGCTGCCCCTGTTCAATTTTCTGAAACCTGAGGGGTTAGATTGGTATATTTTCCAGTCGTGACCTAGAAGGTTGAAGGGGATTGAACACAAAAGCCCAAAAATTTGCACTCACCAGTGCGTAGAGTGATACAGATGACTGGTTGAATATGCTTGAGTGGGCTTAAAGATGCCACTTGGAGAAAAGTTCTTCAAATACATTTCTTGGAGGATAAAGCAGTCCAAAATATGAAGATATAATGATAGCTTTCAGGAAAATAAAGCAGTCCTGAGATAATAGTATGCTTTCAGGAGGATAAAGCAGTCCTGAGGTAATAATGCTTTCAGGAGGATACAGCAGTCCTGAGGCAATAATGTACTTTCAGGAGGATACAGCAGTCCTGAGGTAATAATGTGCTTTCAGGAGGATACAGCAGTCCTGAGGTAATAATAACTTTTGGGAAGATAAACAACGGCCCAAGGTAGTAATATGTTTTCAGGAGGATACATCAATCCTGAGGTAGTGGAGATATGCTTTCAGGAAGATACACAACGTCCCGAGGAGATAATATGCTTTCAGGAGGATAAAGCAATCCTGAGGAAGTGATGATAACCTTTCAGGAAGATAAACAACGACCCGAGGGGATAATATGCTTTCAGGAGGATAACAACGTCCTGAGGTATAAGAAGCTTTCAGGAGGATAAAGCAGTCCTGAGGGAGTAAGCTTTCAGGAGGATAAAGCAATCCTGAGGGAGTAAGCTTTCAGGAGGATAAAGCAATCCTGAGGGAATGATATGCTTTCAGAAAGATAAACAACGTTCTGAGGTATAATATGCTTTCAGGAGGATAAAGCAGTCCTGAGGTATGGGTGATAGCTTTCAGGAAGATAGACAACGTCCCGAGGAGATAATATGCTTTCAGGAGGATAAAGCAGTCCTGAAGTGATGATATGCTTTCAGGAGGATAAAGCAATCCTGAGGTGATAATAACTTTTGGGGAGATAAACAATGGCCCAATAGTCACAATTTGTTGATGAAATTTGTCTGTTGGAGAATTAACCTGAAAACAAGGTAGCATCCTGTATGGTAATATTAGTTTATGCATTATGTGTGCATGTATAATATGATGCACCTAAGTAATGTATTATGTATCTATGGATATGTATATTATGGTATGATGTAAATGATGTATGTATGATATGATGCTGCCTGAAGCGTCTGGATATCTTCGTATAATAACTGCTGGCCAGGGAAAATAAATCCCGGTTTGTTGCTGAAGAGTATGAGGAACTTGTTCCCGTCTTGCTTGATACTATATTATACATAACCTCCCGTCTTCGTTTGATAGTAGGGTATACATAACCTTTCGTCTGCTGGGGATAGTAAGGTATATATAACCTCCCGTCTGCTGGGGATAGCAAGGTATATATAACCTCCCGTCTGCTGGGGATAGCAAGGTATATATAACCTCCCGTCTGCTGGGGATAGAAGGGTATATATAACCTCCCGTCTTCGTTCGTCGTACTCTTATTGGAAAGTAAATTCCCGAATATCCGTATGAGGATAAAAGAGATGGATATAAATTCCAAGGGAGATGTGACTATATGAAGATGGATTTGACCTACTGAGGGTTTGTAACCTGGTGAAGCTTCGTTGGAATCCTTCCCTCGTTCGTCCTTAGTAAATACTATTACTGCATTTCCATGCATTTCTGGTAAACATCAATCATATTAAGCATACATGCATTTCTGGAAGAGGGGGAGTATACAGAGACTTTTGTTCGATAACAGTTAAGTTATGCCTACGTATCCTCTCGTGCAATGAGGAAGTCAGAACACCGTAGTTCGACTCAAAGAGACTGAAAGATAAATTGACTTGTGAACTGCTTACTTGCCTATGCTCAAGTGTACGACCTGTCTGGCTCAGGTGCTAATTGTCTTGCATTAGACGGAAGAAGCAAGTTCTTGTTTGTGAGTGAATGAGATGAGAAAAGAATCCCGGAGGAGACGATTATTGTTTGTTTTTGTGTTTTCAATCTTTTATTGCTTTTTTGGTGTTTTTTCATAAGTTAATGAGCTTAAGCCTAAACCAAGGGTTAGTAAACTCATCACATCTTCCCTCTGATTAGGGGTAATGAGAATACCTTAAGTATGAAGTAAGCACCTCACACTTAATCACCATGATGTAGGATTAAGATCATTAACCTACTTGTAGTTATTTAGATGTTTTTGTTGTTTTTGTTTAGTGTTAAGTAATGAGTTTAAGCCATAATCAAGGATTTAATGGACTCATTACACCATCCTAATAGAAGGATAATAGATGAGAACATTTAAGCTGAGAAAGGCTCCTCAACTTAATACAAGATTAGGGATTAACCTCATGACAGAACAAAGCCTTTATTAAAGTGGATTTTAGTTAATGGTAAGATGAAGAAGTGATTTTTATGGTTTGTAAGACAACTTGAGGGGGACTTGTCCATTAAAACTAGGGTTAGTCCTTCTTAACCAATTAAGGAAGAATTAGAACCCTAATGTAAGGCCCAAGTTACAAGCCTGATGTCTTAGTGATTATTAGATGGATTTATTAAAGGATTTAAACACATTAAGGGTTTACCACTTAGGATTAAAGTTATACACTTCATCCTAATAGAAGGATGCAGGCATAAGCTTAATCACAAAGCCTTGAAACCTTTAGGGTTTAGCCCTTGATTTTGAGATGAGAGGAGAAGACTCAAAGATGACACAAAGGCAAAACTAAATGGGGGACTAGTCAAATCCTAATTATTATCATGCTTGGTTGTTCCTAGGGTTTATGAGGCTTTCAAAAGAGAGAAAGAAATCTTCAAAGAGCCACCAGGAAAGAAGCAGATGAAAGGAGGAAGAAGCAGAGAGAAGCAAGACAACTTGCTTCACTTAAGAAGACAAGTTGTTTGAAGGAAGAAAGTGGGAGAGATCATTGTAAACACCCCAAATTTGCCCTCATCCATTCACACCATGGCTTGTGATCATTTCATATGCATAAACACAATCATAAGATCTCATATCCCATTTTTGATTCACTGCATAGATTCAAAGTCATCTGCATCTAGGGTTTGTGATCTGAGCAATCCAGGAGCTTCTTGAGCCACTCCAAAGGCCATCAATCACTTCAAAGGGGTCCATGTGTGTTCAAGTATCATTTTATATCCTCTCAAAGTCAAGAATGCCAAAGAATCACAAGAACTGGGATTGGTGTGGAAGCAGAGCCAGGCTTGACTGCACAGATGACCTAAAATTAGGGTTTTGGTTTCAGAGGCCATAACTCCAAATGTATTGGTCATTCTTGTTTCTATTGGTCTCTACATGGTATAGGGAGTATGCATATAAATTTTCATGAAGAAATTCCATGGGGAAGTCATCTGATCAAGAGTTGACTTTTCAAGCAAGTCAGTGCAAAATCAGGGCATCTGAGGCCCCCAATGACCCAACCAAAGGGTGTTCTTCATCATTTTGATTGTATATGATCTTTATTTGATCATAGAAGAGGTTGGAAGTTCACAAAATTGAGGAATTTCAAGTCTTTTGCAAAGTTGACTTTTTGGGCAAGTTTGACTTTTAAGGAAATGTCATTTTAGGTAACTTTTTCAACCCTTACTTTTTGATTCAAGAAAGCTTCAAATGGAAAAACTTTGGTCATGAAAGTTGTAGAATAGATCTTTCCCTTTTCAAAAAGTACAAGAACATGACCTAATTCATTTTGGATCAAAAGTTATGGTTTGTCAAAGTTGGCAAAAATCACTAAAATTCAAGTCATGCACCAAAGAGGCAAAGTTGCAAATTCTCTCCTCAAGGCCAATTAAGTCATCAAATGGGCTTCTAATCCACACAACATGATCACACAACATCTAAAGTTCAGAATGCACCCAAGGAATCACATGTTTCATGGCCCATGGATCAAGTTTCTTCCATAAGAACCAAAGTGAACCAAGTTGCAAAAGTCATCATAGCTCCTCACCCACTTGCTGGCTAGTTTGCTGAACCACCCTAGCCCTTTTCCCTCATCATGCTGTGCAGCACACCCTCCTTGTACTAGGCTAGCAAGTTGCCCATGCCCTTCTTACACAAAGTTGACATTTTAGCAAAAGCACCCATACCAATCAATAAAGGACATGTCACTTCATCTGACCAATAGCATTTGTTTATACAAAGAAAATGCAAGCCAAACACCACAAGAAGCAAGCCTGAAACCAGCCACAACTCAGCTTTCTCATTTTCACTCCCTTGAGCAAAAGCTTTCGAAACTCATCATACAAGCCACAAACACTCAAACAAACTTCACAAACCTTCTCACCATGCTTCACTGAACACAAACCAACCTCCAAAACAGCCTGAAAGCCATAGAATCACAAACACGATCCTCACCTGACCTTGAACAGAACTTGTTCAAACTTCCAAACCAGCCATCACAAACTCTTTCTAAGCATCAAGACTTCATCAGGGACCTAAAAGGAGTGGATTGCACAAAGAGAAGAGGTCAGAAAGTTGCAAACTGAAAAGCTTCAAACTCAGGTAGCTTCATGAACTTTTTTTCCAGAAGCATGATTTTAAGTTCTAAATAGCTTCTATACATTCCCCTGATCATGAATATGTGCTTACTTTTGAAAATGGTTGAGAAACCAGGATGTATGATGTGTCTGAAATTTTTGCCCTAGAAATTGTTTGATTCGATTCTCTCTGTTTATGAATGATAAATGATGTTTGAATGAGGGGTTTGATTCGTGTTTGAGTGGGGATGAGTTCTGGATAGTTAGTTTTCATTTTCATTGCGTGTAGAGTGTTTTAGCATTTTGGACTCGCCGGAGAAGATGACCGGAACCACTGTTCCGGTCATCTGAAAGTCATTAGGGCTGGATTAGGGCTTAATCATTAATTAGTGAAATTTGAATTCCAGCCGTTGGATATGGCGCCAGGTCAAACGCGCGCGTGTTTCATTTGAATCTGGACCCTAGGATTTGATTACTTTCCATTTTTCAGCTTTATTTCATTTTATTTTTCATATTATTTCATTTAATTTGTACAATTTATTAAAAATAGAAAAATCATTTTAAAAATTCTGAAATTTTTTGTACACACTTTTATTTAATTTCAGAAACCAAAAATATTTTTATTTTTATTTTTAGCATATAAAAAACATTTTTAAATATTTAAAAGTTTATTTTTAATTAATTAATGAGAGTTAATTAATTAAGAATGCTTTTAGGTATTTAAAAATCACCAAAAAATTCATGAAACCTTTAAAAACATTTAGAAACATTGTCCAACCCTCAAACCAAATTTCTTTTTTGATCTTGATGCATTTTGAGAATTTTCCATGGAATTAATTCATTTTCAAGGCATTATTTTGGTCCAAACTTCAAAAAATCATTTCTGCCTAACCATTGAGAGTTGGACTTTGATTCTTTTTGCATTGTGTTGTGCATATCATGTAGTTTGTGGGATTAATTTGGCATGAATTGATCTTACATTTTCCATTTGTTTGACATTTTTCTTGTTAAGGAACCCTAAAACCCTAGAAAATTTAGGAAATTCATAACTTTTATTAGGTTAAGAGTTGGAACTTCTCCTTTGGGCAGTGAGTTAGTGTAGGTTTAGGGTCCCTTTGAATGCATTTTCAATTTTTTATCTTGATGTTTGCTTCTGATTTTGGTTTTTGTTTGATGCATTGATCATAAACCCTAATTTGGGCTTCCATATGCATCCCTCTTGCATTTGCTTGCATACCTTGACTTGCCATAGCATTTTGTGCATCCATTTGGTTCATTGAGCATCTTAAGACATATTAGAAGCATGTTTGATCATTACATCTTGCATTTTCCATGTTGTATGCCATTTGCACTTCATAACTTTTCATGTTTGATCATGGTTCTAAGCATGCCTCTCTTGCATCCATATGCTTGTTTGATCATCTTCATGCCTTGACTCATGTTTGCATCATCCCATGGCATCATTAACATTATGTATGTGCTTCTGGTCTTGATTTGAATCATGACATTTCATCTCATCTTGCATTGCATTGCATTTCTTTCACTAACTTTTCAGGTGGTAAGTCACTTTGAGAAGTGAATTTGCCTTCACTTCTCATAACTTCTTTTCATCTCTCTTATGCATCATTGCTGAATTTTATCTTGTGCTTGAGGTTGAGCTTGCTCATCCTCCTTCTCCTTACCTTCTTTCTTCAAGTGACTTGACTTCTTGAATGAAGCAAGTTACTTTGCTTCTCCTTGTTCCTTTCATCTGCTTCCTGGTGGTTCCATTGAAGACTTCTCTTGCAAACTTCACAAACCTTAGGAACAACCAAGCATGACAATAATTAGGGTTTTGATTAGTCCCCCACTTAGTTTTACCTTTGTGTCTCTTTGAGTCTTCTCTTCTCATCTCCTAATCAGGGACTAAACCCTAAAGGCTCTAAGGCTTTGTGATTAAGCTTATGCCTGCATCCTTCTATTAGGATGGAGTGTATAACTTTAATCCTAAGTGTTAAACCCTTAATGTGTTTAAAATCCTTTAATCAATCCATCTAATAATCACTAAGACATCAAGCTTGTAACTTGGGCCTTGCATTAGGGTTCTAATTCTTCCTTAACTGGTTAAGAAGGACTAACCCTAGTGTTAATGGACAAGTCCCCCTCAAGTTGTCTTACAAACCCTAAAAATCACTTCATCATCATATCATTAAATAAAATCCACTTAATCAAAGGCTTGTTATGTCATGAGTTTAATCCCTAATCATGGATTAAGTTGAGGAGTCTTCCTCAGCTTAAACACTCTCATCTATCATCCTTCTATTAGGATGGTGTAATGAGTCTGTTTAATCCCTGATTATGGCTTAATCTCATTACTCAACACTAAACAAAAACAACAAAAACATCTAAATAATCACAAGTAGGTTAATGATCTTAATCCTGCATCAAAGGTGATTAAGTGTGAGAAGCTGACTTCACACTTAAGGTATTCTCATTACCCCTAATCAGAGGGAAGATGTGATGAGTTTACTAAATCCATTAGTTTAGGCTTAAGCTCATTATCTTATGACAAAATTTCAAAAGCAATAAAAGATTGAAAACACAAAAAACAAACAATAATCGTCTCCTTCGGGATTCTTTTCTCATCTCATTCACTCACAAACGAGAACTTGCTTCTTCCGTCTAATGCAAGACAGTTTGCACCTGAGCCAGACAGGTCATACACTTGAGCATAGACAAGCAAGCAGTTCACAAGTCAATTCATCTTTCAGTCTCTTTGGTGTTCTGACTTCCTCATTGCACGAGAGGATACGTAGGCATAACTTAACAGTTATCGAACAAAAGTCTCTGTATATTCCCCCTCTTCCAGCTTTATTCTTTTAGCCTCATGATCTTGAGCATTATATTCCAGTTCTTACACTGACACTGTATATATCACACTTCATTTTCTTTTGCACTGACACCTGTACATTCTTTTCCAGCTCTTTATACACAAATTGCACTGACACCACCCCTTTAAAACACAAATATTTTAAGCGTGGATCCCGTCAAGTACGACGGACAATCTGGGTGCTAACACCTTCCCAGGTTGTAACCAACCCCCTTTCTCAGTCTCTCTGGTTCGCGACCGTCTTATCCATTTCTTTCTAGGTCTATGCAGCATTGCCTTTCCTCCGGGATAAAAATGCCTAGCTGGCGACTCTATTCATTCCCCGTGAGTTCACTCCTGTGTGTTCTCACACCCTCTTTCGCCGACCGTTCGCGTCTGTACCTTTATTTGGGCCATTCCCATTTATCGGGGAGCGACAGCTTGGCGACTCTGCTGGGGACCCTTATATTGTAACCAGGGCTTCTGGTTCTTTTTGTGGGTTCCTCCTAGCGCTTGTTTGACTTGTGTTTACTGGGGTGTTATGTGCTATTTGTATATTTCTTTTATTTATTGCTTTATGTGCAGTTGTTTTATTGCTTTCTTTATAGCTTTACATATGTCATACTGTCATACTGTGCTGGCTGGATCTGTTTTGTTGCTTTGGTGGGTGGGTGTTCTATTGAGAGTTAAGGTCCTATACCTGGGACCTGAGTGACACCTAGGCTAGAGTGGTTCATGTTCTTTCCCATTCCATTTCGGTCTGGTGCGGGAATATGAAACACGGTTCAGATATGGGTTTCTTCTTGAGAACTCTGTGCTACAGATTTCCTGTAGTGCTAGGGCTATCTGGGAAGCCTGCTAAGTCTGGATGACCTTTTTATGACCTTCAGAAACTGAGGTGAATTAGAGGAGGATCTTTTATGGTTATTGTAAACACTGTACCTCCGGGTTAGAAGTGTTTACACTTCTCATAACTGATCCAAGTCTGAGGATCCTTGTTTTAGAACATCACCTGTGAGGGGGTTGGGCTGTTTACAGGTTTGCAGGTACCCTTGACCTCAGCATACCCTGTTACTTTGTTTGATTAAGAGTACTCCATGTTGGAACAGTTCTTGTGATTTTTAACCCTGGACATGCGACTCTTTATTTGAGTCCCCCACCTTGGTTACTGGACTTATGAACCTCCATCTGGATTTCTTGAACATACATGGACATATATCAAGGCAGTTAATCAGATCCAGCTCAGTCACAAACCCCTGCATATCATTTGCATACATCCTCATTGCATCATTTTAACATGTGTTTATTTGTTTTTCAGGGTATCCATCCTACATTTTGGCTTGGTTTTGACCCCTTCTTCAGCATAGACCTATCTTCATCAGTGCTTACTTCAGCTATCAGCTACCTACTTCAGTCACCTGCATCACCAGTCTCAGCCTGTCAGTGGCCTATCTTCAGTGTTATTCTCAGCATCTGTCTCAGCAACATGGCACCTAAGAAGAGTAACATCTCTTATCACTTCTTTGAGCCTGAGTTGGCCAGCATCAGGAAGATTCATACCCTGATTACTCCAGACCATATACCACTTTTCAGAGAAAATTATGGAGGAATCCTTGATGTGGTTATGGATTTGGACCCTTCACAGAGGAGCTTGATTCATACTTGCCTGCATTTCTATGATCCCCCTCTGAGGTGCTTCACCTTCCAGAATTTTCAGTTGGGACCCTTGTTGGAAGAGTATTCATCACTGATTGGTGTACCTATCAGGGGTGGAATCCCCTTCAACCCTGAGATGGCTTTCCCTAGTAATGAGGAGGTAGCAAGGGCATTATATCTAGAACCAGTTCTGATTGGGCAGAATATGACTACCAAAGCTGGAATCTCTGGTCTACATCTGGATTTCTTGATCTCTCAGGCTACCCTGAAGGCTTCTTTGGGAGAGTGGAAGGCAGTTTGTGCTTTGTTGGCCCTTAGCATATATGGGATCATACTTTTTGCAGATGAGCCTAAGTTTGTTAGCAAGAATGCAATCCATCTTTTCATCCTGAGGAACCCAGTGCCCACCTTGCTGGGGGATCTTTACTACTCTGTTCATCAAAGGAATGAAAAGCAAAGGGGAAGATTAGTGAGATGCTGTGCTCCTTTGTTCCATACTTGGCTGCTCAAACATTTGCCAAAGACTGATGCATTCTTGAACCCTCACCAGCAAAGGAATTGGGCTATGAGGCTTGTTGCTCTGACCTCAGATGATATCAGGTGGTGCACTCAGAGCACCAAGGGCAGAGACATCATTACTAGTTGTGGGCAGTTCCCTAATGTGCCTCTGATAGGAGTGAAGGGTTGCATCAACTACAACCCTCTGCTATTCAAAAGACAACTAGGCTATGCATTAGTCCACCCTCCTAGAGCACAAGATCTAGCTGAGACCCTCTATTGTGAGATCAAGCCTAATCTGGCTATTGTCAGGCAGGCATCCTGGGCCTGGGACAATGTGCAGACTAAGGGGGTAACCATTCTTGGGAGATGCAACAACGTGGCCTCAGCTCAGTACTATGAGTGGTCTCATGCCCGAGCTCAAATTACTGGAATGCCCTTCACTATTGAAGATGTGCCTGGACCTTCCACAGCACCACCTCCAGCAACTGTCAGCTTAGAGGAGTTTGAGAAATTGAAAGAAAGAAATGAGAATCTGACTCAGGCTTTACAGAAGACCCTCTGGGAGAGGAGTGATGGTCGCTTGGACATTGAGAGGTTAGAAAAGCTAAAGGTGGAGCATCTAGCCAGAATTGAGAAGTCAGAAGACTACATTAAGAAGTCCAGGGCAGGAGAGCAGATCTTGAAGAATGCCTGCAAGGAAGCTCAGTTCCAGAAGGCCAGGACTGATTTGTATCTGAAGGAGAGTCAAGCTAGGTGGGTCAGAATCACCGAAGCTCGTACTCAGGAGGATAAAAGGACTCAGGATAAGATTGAGCAGATGGAGGCTAGTGCAAAAGAGCAACAGGAAGCCCTGGCAGCAGCCCAGAGGGAGATCTCAGAGTTGAAGATTAGAGCTGGTGTGAAGAGGTCAAAGGACCAGAGTCGACACAAGAAGCTAACTGCAGCTGTTACTACAAGGAATCTCCTTATCAGGAACCTCATAGAGCGTCCAGCTGATCCTGTGACTGAAGCACTTCTCAAGGAAGTTCAGGAGGATGAGTTTGGTCTTGGTGTTTGACTTTTGCTTGTTGTTGCTTTCATTTCATGTATTTTTCTTTATGTTGTATTTTTGACCCCTTAGAGGGCATGTATTGTAAAAAGAAACAAACTATGTACCATTTACTTTTTGTAATATATGTATGGTTTTGTTCATCTGAATTCTTCCAAAGCAACGTCACAAGCATCTTTCACAAAGGGTCTGGAAAGGTCAAAACCAAGTGCCAAGCCGGATACCTTGGATACAAATAAGCATACTGCATTGCATACTAACCTTTTGTTTTGTTTTGTAGGTTTTTGTTTTATTGTTACTAACTCTGTTGTGACTTCAGGAACTATTGCTCGACGTCGAGGGTTTCCACTCAACCGTCCACACAGATATCCCACCCGCAACAATCTTCCGGGCATACAAATGGACCAAGTACAGCAGGACCTTACAGAGGTCAGGAATCAAATGGCCAACGAGAGGCTAGAAATGAGGAATCAGATGACACAGTTTATGGAGGTGATGAATAACATGGCTCAAAGCCAAGAAAGGTTAAGAGCACTGGTAGAGGGGAGGAATCAGGAAGACCCTCATCCAGGGACTGCTGGGACAAGCAATAATGAGAGAGTTCAACCCCATGTTAATCCTCCGGTCTATGGACCCCACCTTCATCCCGAGATCAACATTCCTGTTAATGTGCAAGGAACTGCCACTGCAGGTAGAGTGCTGCAAGAAGACCCCCAGGAAGATCAATTCACAATGATGGGAGCTGGGGAGGAAGCCTATGACAGAAGGCTAGATGAGATTGCTGAAAACTGAGATCCCTGGAGTCCCAGAATTCTTTGGGCTTTGATGTTATGGACATGGGCCTAGTGGACGGGGTCAGGATTCCCCACAAATTTAAACCACCATGCTTTGAGAAGTATAACGGGACTTCCTGTCCCCGGACCCATTTACAGTCTTTTCTGGGGAGGCTGAAGGCATATACCATGGACGAAAAGCTATGGATGTTTTATTTTGAGGATAGCTTAACTGGAGCTTCAAGGGAATGGTACTCTCATCTGACCAGAGCAACCATTAGATGCTGGAAGGACCTGGCAGAGGCCTTTATCAGACAGTATCAGTACAACTTGGATATGGCTCCCAACAGGACCCTCCTGATGGGGATGTCTCAATCATCCAGGGAAAGCTTCCGAGAGTACGCTCAAAGGTGGAGACAGCTTGCTGCTGCTGTCCAGCCACCCACGTCGGAGAGGGAGATGGCTGATATGTTTATGAACACCCTCTAAGGGACATACATTGACAGGCTGGCTGCCTTTTCTTCCACTAGCTTTGCTGATGTAGTCATAGCCGGGGAAAGAATTGAGAGCCTATTAAAAATGGGTAAGATTTCTGACAACGGTGCTAGCTCATCCAGCAACCCAAGAAAGCCTTTTGTGGGCCCAAGAAGAACTGGTGAAACCAATGCTATCCATACCAGCAGGGGCAGACCCCAATATGTTCATAGGTCTGTGGCAGCAGTCACCATTCCCGCTCCAATTCATCCTCAACCAGCTTATCAACCACAGCAACAGAATTACCAGCAACAAACTCAGTATCCTCCTCAGAGAAATTATAACAACAACAACACCAACAACAACAATCAGCAAAGACCATTTCAACAGAGACCCTCTCAGGCCAATAGGGTGATCGATCCGATCCCTATGCCTTATGCCACATTACTGCCACAACTCCTGAAACTCAACCTGGTTGAGCTAAGGACATTGGCACCTCCAGATCCTGCCAGTCTACCCAGAAATTATGACGCCAGCGCCAGATGTGCTTTTCACTCAAATGCACCTGGCCATAGTACGGAGAAGTGCAGAGCTTTGCACATGAAGGTACAAGACCTGGTAGACTCCAAAGCTCTAAACTTTGCACCACCACCAAATGTTAACAAGAACCCTATGCCACACCATGGTGGTCCCAGAATCAATGCTATTGAAGAAGACAAGCCGTCTTACTTGATAACCAGTGTGGGTCAGATTCGGACACCCTTGGTGGAGATTAAAGCTCAACTCCTTGAATGTCAAATATTCCCGGGATGTGAGCTAGGGTGTGCTTATTGCAACATTTCCGTGAATGGTTGTGATAACTTGAGGGATGGCATAGATGGTCTCATCCAGAGTGGCCTGCTTCAAATCACAACATCAATACCTACCAATCCAGCAATCTCCCTAACAACAGTTCCAGAGTCTCCTACAACTGCAACAACCATTGTTCCAAACAACTTTTCAGTTTCATCAACAAATGCTTCATCTGTTACTTCAACGGACCAAATATCAGCAAACATCCCTTCTACAACTTCAGCACCCCTTCATTCCGAAACTCCTACAACAACAACACCCATCCTTCCAACAATGTCTCCTACAACATCAGCAACCAACAATGAAAGTGTCTCAACAGTTACAATTTATTATGATCCTGCCAATGATTCTGCCTACAACTCACAAAATGCCACTCCTGCCAGAGCACCAGTCACAATATATTATGATCCACAGACTATCATGATCCCTTCTGCAGCTGCCATCAGTCCAGTCACTGTCACAGTGCCTGGGCCAGTACCTTATGAAAGCAGTAATGCCATTCCTTGGCATTACGGCTCCGACCTATACTGCGAAGGACAGAAAATCACTTTTGAATCATCAACCTCTTCACCACAAATAGACAATGTGGGGGGAGGCGGAGGCTTCACTCGAAGCGGACGTCTCTTTGCCCCACAAATTCAAAGACCCACTGCTGAAGCAGAAGCTGCTGCCAAGGCAAAAGGGAAGAGCATGGTGCAGGAAGAGCAAGTTGTTAAAGAAGCTTTGAAAACACCCTTTGATCAAGAAGTTGATGAGTTCATGAGAATCATCAAGAAAAGTGATTACAAGATAGTGGACCAGCTTCACCAGACGCCTTCCAAGATCTCCATTCTATCATTGCTTATGTGCTCCGAGGCTCATCGGAACGCACTACTCAAAGTCTTGCACGCAGCTTATGTGCCAGAAGAGATCACCGTCAATCAGTTGGAAGCTGTAGTTGGAAATGTTAATGCTAGTAATGGACTAGGATTTACCAACACTGATTTGACTACGGAAGGCCGCAATCACAACAAGGCTTTGCACATTACCATGGAATGTAAAGGTGCAGTTCTTTCACATGTACTGGTAGACACAGGATCATCCCTTAATGTCTTGCCTAAAAAAGCCCTTGTGAAGCTGGAATATGAAGGATTGGCATTACGACCCAGCAACTTAGTGGTGAGAGCCTTTGACGGCTCTAAGAGATCAGTTCTGGGGGAAATTGAGTTGCCTGTAATAATTGGCCCACAAACTTTCAAAACGACCTTCTACGTGATGGACATTCAGCCTGCCTACAGCTGTTTGTTGGGTAGACCATGGATTCATGCCACTGGCGCAGTTACGTCTACCCTTCACCAGAAGTTAAAATTCGAGTGGGAGGGCCAAGTCGTTACTATTTGTGGAGAGGAGGATATTTTTGTTAGCCATCTGGCTACGTACAAATATATTGAGATGGATGGGGAGATCCACGAGACGATGAGTCAAGGGTTTGAGGCCCTGAATATTAATGAAACCTCTGCTGTACTTGGGACTTCCATGACATCCTACCAGCAGGCCCGGAAGGTGGTGGAAGAAGGAAACGCTCAAGGCTGGGGCAAATTGTTGCCTGTGGAGAAGAAAGAAGATAGATTTGGGTTGGGTTACAAACCAACTCAACAAGATCAAGCAGAGGCTGCTAAGAAGCCCAACTTTGTTAGTGGGGGGATGCTCACCCCTGATGCTGTCAACAACTTGGAAGATGAGTCGGAAGATGAACGCAACCTGGAGAGCTGGATACGTCCAAGGATCCCGGGGAGCCGTATCTCAAACTGGTCTTCCCAGGAAATTATAAGAGTTACTCCTGCAGAGTAATTATTATTTCCTGTATATTTTAAGCATGCATCAAGTCTTGTATCTTGCCCAAGATGACAAGATTCATTTTGTAATCGGGCCATCTGTAATTTTTGTGCAACAAGATTAATCAATGAAATATCAGACATCTTTTGCAAATGAGTCTTTTCTTTTCCGCTCACTGTTTTTCCATTTTTCTTTTTGTACAAAAAATAAATGGCAATGTTTTCAAAATGACAACTTTATTTCACTTTTCTAAACAAGATTAAAATCAATCACTAAAATGAACAAACTGAACCCTTGCAGAGAGTGCCTTCCAGACCGCACCGACAACAACACGGCTATGACTTCGTATGACTTTGACAATCCGATCAATCAAGCTGACGAAGGGGTTGAAGAAGATTACGAGCTTCCTGAAGAGCTAGCCAGGTTGTTAAGACAAGAGGAGAAGGTTATCACTCCTCATCAGGAGGAGGTCGAAACGATTAATCTTGGTACCGATGAAGATGTGAAAGAAGTCAAAATCGGGGCCTGCTTACAAAACTCAGTGAAGAAACAACTGATTGACCTGCTTCAAGAATATGTGGATGTGTTTGCTTGGTCTTATCAGGATATGCCAGGGTTGGACACCGACATTGTTATGCATAAGCTGCCTTTAAGAGAAGAATGCCCACCGGTCAAACAGAAACTGCGCCGCACTCGCCCAGACATGGCAATGAAGATCAAAGAAGAGGTACAAAAGCAGTGGGACGCCAGGTTCCTTGCTGTAACTAGCTATCCACCGTGGGTTGCTAATATTGTGCCTGTGCCTAAGAAAGACGGCAAAGTAAGGATGTGTGTTGACTACCGGGATCTGAACAGAGCCAGCCCGAAAGATGATTTTCCATTACCTCACATTGACGTATTGGTTGATAATACGGCTCAGTTCTCGGTATTCTCCTTCATGGACGGATTTTCAGGATACAACCAGATCAAAATGTCACCTGAAGACATGGAGAAGACAACCTTCATCACACCCTGGGGCACGTTCTGTTACAAGGTGATGCCATTCGGATTAAAGAATGCTGGTGCAACGTATCAACGGGCTATGGTAACATTATTCCACGATATGATCCATAAAGAAATCGAGTGTTATGTGGATGACATGATTGCCAAGTCCCTCACAGAAGAAGACCACCTGGTAAATCTGCTAAAGTTATTCAAGCGTCTGAGGAAGTACCAACTGAAGTTGAACCCCAACAAGTGCACATTCGGGGTGCGATCTGGTAAGCTGCTGGGTTTTATCGTAAGCGAAAAAGGGATTGAGGTGGACCCTGATAAAGTCAAAGCCATTCAAGAAATGCCTGCACCGAAGTCTGAAAAAGAAGTTTGAGGGTTTCTAGGTAGATTGAACTACATCTCAAGGTTCATATCACACCTTACAGCAACCTGTGAACCCTTGTTCAAGCTGTTAAGAAAAGAACAGACGGTCAAGTGGAATGAAGACTGCCAAAGGGCTTTTGACAGGATCAAGGAATACCTGCAAGAACCACCAATCCTTATGCCTCCAGTTGAAGGAAGACCTCTGATAATGTACTTAACAGTATTAGAAGAGTCAATGGGGTGTGTGCTGGGCCAGCATGACGAGTCTGGTCAAAAAGAGTACGCAATTTACTACCTAAGCAAAAAGTTTACCGACTGTGAACAACGTTATTCACTGCTCGAGAAAACTTGTTGTGCTTTAGCGTGGGCTGCTCGCCGACTGAGACAGTATATGTTGACCCACACTACTTTGTTGATATCAAAGATGGACCCAGTTAAGTACATTTTCGAGAAGCCAGCTCTTACCGGACGGGTTGCAAGATGGCAAATGATCCTCACAGAATATGACATCCAGTACACTTCTCAGAAAGCCATCAAGGGCAGTGTACTATCTGAATATCTTGCTGAGCAACCTATTGATGACTACCAGCCTATGAGATTTGACTTCCCTGATGAAGACATCATGTTCATAAAAGCAAAAGATCATGAAGAGCCTGTTCACACCGAAGGGCCTGACCCAGGAGAAGAATGGACTATGATGTTTGATGGGGCTGTTAATATGAATGGTCGTGGTGTTGGTGCAGTGCTCATTACACCTAAGGGAGTTCACATGCCTTTCTCGGCAAAGCTCACCTTCAACTGCACTAACAACGAAGCTGAATACGAAGCTTGCATTATGGGTCTTGAGGAAGCCATTGACCTCAGGATCAAGACTTTAACTGTATTCGGAGATTCAGCTCTGGTAGTTAATCAAACCAACGGCAAATGGTACACCCACCAGGATCATCTGATACCTTACAGGGATTATACAAGGAGGTTATTGACTTTCTTCACAACGGTCAAGCTTGAGTATATCCCTCGGGACGAGAATCAGTTTGCAGATGCTCTAGCTACCATTTCATCTATGATCAAAGTTCAAGCTGCCAACTTTGTACCGCAGATTTCAGTGTCCAGACTTGACAGACCGGCATATGTGTTCGCAGCAGATGTTGTCAAAGATGATAAGCCTTGGTTCCATGACATTAAGTGCTTCTTGGAGGGTCAAACATACCCACCTGGGGCATCTTCCAATGATAAGAAGACTTTGAGAAGGCTTGCTGGTAGTTTCTTCCTGAACACTGACGGTTCCATGTACAAGAGAAACTTTGATATGGTACTCCTCAGATGCGTTGATAGAACAGAAGCAGACTTGTTGATGCACGAGGTGCACGAAGGATCCTTTGGTACCCATGCTGGAGGTCATGCCATGGCTAAGAAATTGCTAAGATCAGGTTATTACTGGATCACAATGGATGCCGACTGTTGTGCCTACGCCAGAAAATGCCATAAATGCCAGATCTATGCGGATAAGGTGCATGTGCCTCCCAATCCTTTGAATATAATGTCTTCACCATGGCCCTTTGCCATGTGGGGCATTGATATGATTGGCAAGATCGAACCGATTGCTTCAAATGGCCACAGATTCATCCTGGTAGCCATTGACTATTTCACCAAGTGGGTTGAAGCAGCTTCTTATGCAAATGTTACAAGGCAAGTGGTAGCCAGATTTCTGAAGAGAGATATCATCTGTCGATATGGAGTGCCCGAGCGAATCATTACTGATAATGGTTCTAACTTAAACAACAAAATGATGGCTGAGCTATGCCGGGACTTCAAGATCCAACACCACAATTCTTCTCCTTACAGGCCAAAGATGAACGGCGTTGTCGAGGCAGCTAATAAGAATATCAAGAAGATTGTGCAGAAGATGGTAGTCACGTACAAAGACTGGCATGAGATGTTGCCATTTGCCTTGCATGGGTACCGCACGTCAATCAGAACATCCACTGGGGAAACGCCTTATCAGCTTGTGTATGGTATGGAGGCAGTCCTACCTGTTGAAGTTGAATTACCCTCCTTGCGAGTACTGATGGATGTTAAGCTGAACGAAGCAGAGTGGGTCCGATCCCGATACGAACAACTGAGTCTGATTGAAGAGAAAAGATTGGCTGCAATCTGTCATGGGCAGTTGTATCAGAAAAGAATGAAGAGAGCCTTCGATCAGAAAGTCAGGCACCGAGAGTACCAAGTGGGAGATCTTGTGTTGAAAAGGATCCTCCCTCCTCATACAGACCACAGGGGCAAATGGACTCCAAATTATGAAGGACCATTCGTGGTAAAGAAATTTTTCTCTGGTGGATCACTGATGCTCAGCACCATGGATGGTGAAGACTTCCCGTCCCCTGCGAATTCGGATGCAGTTAAAAAATACTTCGCATAAAAATGACCCGCTGGACATAAAAACAGAATGTAAGTACAGGCAAAAATAGGGCATCCCGGCGAGTCAGAAACAGAATAAAAGACTCGGGCAAAAATAAGGGAAAATAAATAAAAAATGTACACCCGCTGAGTTGAAAAGCCGCATTGGACAACTCAGGCAAAAATGGGTATCCCGATGGATTGAAAACCCGAAAGGGCGATCCATGCAAAATAAGGGAATAAGCGAACAACTGCATTCTGAATTCGTCTGTATCACTTACAACTTGGTAAGCTTTGAAAAGGATCAAGCCTCTTTCCGAATCAGCCTTCTTCAGAAAGCAAGACGAGAAGAACGTCAAAAGTCATACGAGTCATAGCAAGAGGGGGAGCTCCTTGAAAGCGTCGACAACATTGCCAGTATTTTTGTTTCTCAATTTGTAACAATCTCCTCATTTCAGGAGATTCGTTTCTTCGACTGTATCTTGCCAATTCAGGGCATGTGAATTAATAAAATCAGATTTTTTCAGTCATGTTTCGTTATGTACATTTTATTTGCAAAGAATGTCTGATGTCTTAAAGAAAAACTGGTTGCATAAATACAGATGCTTATCTTTAAGAAAAATAAAGCACGTGCTTACAAGGAATATACTTACTCTCAGAAGTGTCTCACTCCTATGACGGAATCCGGTAAGGGATGCCTCGGGATTACTTGTGCGTTTCTATGTCTTTGCAGGATTGCAGGTATTCGAAAGCGCAACATGGGGCATAAAAGCTTCATCCCAGCAAGCTGGCAAGTCAACACTCACTCAGTCTTAGCACCCAAGTGCTTGCTCCCCAGCCGAGATGCCAATCATTCTTCCTCAGCCAAGTACAAAAGCCAGGGAACCACTTCCCCACAGAGTTTCAGCCTCCATCCAGAAGAGCAGCGCACGAAGGAATCACAACAGAGTGACGAAAGCTTCTACAGACCCCAGCTGGGTCCCTCATTAACAGGAATAGGTCTATCATTGACCCATTTCCTCAAGCAGGAGCATTTCATCAGATCTACCAATGATCTCACCCCCAGCTGGGATGTTCACTTCAAGCAAGATCGACCAGAGAGCTTCACAGCAATGGGATCCGAACCTCGGATTGGTATCTTTTGCATAATCATAGCATTCGCATCATATTCACCCCACAAAGCGTAGCATTCCGTTTAATACGGAGCATTACGGCAAAAATCAAACATGTGGCATAATCATAAGTCATGGTCTGAATCAAGCACCTGTGAACATTATCAAACCACCAACAATATACAGAATTCTCCCCAGATTCCCCAGCAAAAGCAGTTGCCTCACGTTCACCAATACAAATACATACTCCTTGTGGCACCCGTCCGTGTCATATCCCCAGCAGAAAGCCAAAGCATCCCCTTTGCACTCAACAGATACAGATATATATATAACTTTCTTGACATCCGTCCATGTCACTTTTCCCAGTACAGTAATGTAAACACTTTGTATACCAGATACTTGTTTATACTATACTTTTCTCTTCTCGACACTCGTCCGTGTCACTCTCCCCAGCAAGTTAAACACTCATCTATACACCACTCATACTTATTTTACTTATACAGATACTCGTCCGTATCTTGTATACACCATTTATATCCCCGCAGATTCGACACTCGTCCGTGTTCTTTGTTAACCAGTTGGTACTCGTCCGTATCATCATCTCGGAACATGCGTCAAGCGTTTGTTTCTACATGATACTCGTCCGTATCATAGTCTTAAGGATGCTCGTCCGCATCTTTAATCCATACACTGTGTCAAACACTTACGTCTTCTTGAATATAGACACTCGTCTGTGTCTACTATTCCCCAGAAGAGTCCTTTCAGATTCAACACTCGTCCGTGTTCTCCGTTAACCAGTTGATACTCGTCCGTATCATCATCTCTGAACACGTGTCAGTATTTGTTTCTACCTGATACTCGTCCGTATCATAGTCTTAAGGATGCTCGTCCGCATCTTTAATCTATACATAATACCAAACACTTATACCTTTTATTTCTTGGATCATAAACACTCGTCCGTGTTTACTATTCCCCAGTAAAATAATTTTCTTCTTATCTGACATTCGTCCTATGTCATGATAAACCCTGAGAGCAGCCGTACCCTGCTAGGTGGTCGTCCTCCACCTCTTGATGGTCGTCCTCCATCATGCTCGTCCGATGGCCGTCCCCATCGTTGACTTTCTCTATCCGACATTCGTCCTATGTCGCGATATTTTCGGCAGCCGTACCCTGCCTGGTGGTCGTCCTCCACCTTAGATGGCCGTCCCCATCGTTGACTTTCTCTATCCGACATTCGTCCTATGTCGTGATATTTAGCAGCCGTACCCTGCTAGGTGGTCGTCCTCCACCTCTTGATGATCGTCCTTCATCATTTTATCCAATGGCCGTCCCCATTGTTGATTGGTTATCTGGCGTTCGTCCTACGTCATGATAAACCTTGAGAGCAGCCGTCCCCTGCTAGGTGGTCGTCCTCCACCTCTTGATGATCGTCCTTCATCATGCTCATCCGATGGCCGTCCCCATCGTTGACCTTTTATCCGGCATTTGTCCTATGTCGCGATATTTTCGGCAGCCGTACCCTGCCTGGTGGTCGTCCTCCACCTTAGATGACCGTCCCTCATCTTAACCCCAACAGAGCAGCCGTCCCCTGCTAGGTGATCGTCCTTCACCTTTGATGACCGTACCTCATCATCTGTTTATTTCATTTATTCTTTAACCCGATGGCCGTCCCCGTCGCGGTCCCTTTTCTTTTTAGCCCGATGGCCGTCCCCATCGTCGGTAACTTTCCTTTGTGAACTTGATGGTCGTCCCCATCATTTTTCATTAGTCCCCAGAGAATCTTACAGCTTTATTTGATGGCCGTCCCCATCATAATCCTTTTATCCTCAGCATGTCAGCCGTCCCCGTCATTGCTCTTTACCCAGCAGTCGTCCTCTGCTCGACGGTCGTCCTCCGTCGCCCATACTTTACAATATACTTTATTTTCCTTTACAATCTATATCCCTTTTCTTCTTCATTCTGTGAGTGCAAATTTTGGACTGTCTTTGGTATTCAACCACAAGTTATCTTGTTTGCCTGTTAAGCCGTCGCTTACATCCTGCACAGCTAACTCATGTTTGAATAGGGGCAGCTGTAAACACCCCAAATTTGCCCTCATCCATTCACACCATGGCTTGTGATCATTTCATATGCATAAACACAATCATAAGATCTAATATCCCATTTTTGATTCACTGCATAGATTCAAAGTCATCTGCATCTAGGGTTTGTGATCTGAGCAATCCAGGAGCTTCTTGAGCCACTCCAAAGGCCATCAATAACTTCAAAGGGGTCCATGTGTGTTCAAGTATCATTTTATATCCTCTCAAAGTCAAGAATGCCAAAGAATCACAAGAACTGGGATTGGTGTGGAAGCAGAGCCAGGCTTGACTGCACAGATGACCTAAAATTAGGGTTTTGGTTTCAGAGGCCATAACTCCAAATTTCTTGGTCATTCTTGTTTCTATTGGTCTCTACATGGTATAGGGAGTATGCATATCAATTTTCATGAAGAAATTCCATGGGGAAGTCATCTGATCAAGAGTTGACTTTTCAAGCAAGTCAGTGCAAAATCAGGGCATCTGAGGCCCCCAATGACCCAACCAAAGGGTGTTCTTCATCATTTTGATTGTATATGATCTTTATTTGATCATAGAAGAGGTTGGAAGTTCACAAAATTGAGGAATTTCAAGTCTTTTGCAAAGTTGACTTTTTGGGCAAGTTTGACTTTTAAGGAAATGTCATTTTAGGTAACTTTTTCAACCCTTACTTTTTGATTCAAGAAAGCTTCAAATGGAAAAACTTTGGTCATGAAAGTTATAGAATAGATCTTTCTCTTTTCAAAAAGTACAAGAACATGACCTAATTCATTTTGGATCAAAAGTTATGGTTTGTCAAAGTTGGCAAAAATCACTAAAATTCAAGTCATGCACCAAAGAGGCAAAGTTGCAAATTCTCTCCTCAAGGCCAATTAAGTCATCAAATGGGCTTCTAATCCACACAACATGATCACACAACATCTAAAGTTCAGAATGCACCCAAGGAATCACATGTTTCATGGCCCATGGATCAAGTTTCTTCCATAAGAACCAAAGTGAACCAAGTTGCAAAAGTCATCATAGCTCCTCACCCACTTGCTGGCTAGTTTGCTGAACCACCCTAGCCCTTTTCCCTCATCATGCTGCGCAGCACACCCTCCTTGTACTAGGCTAGCAAGTTGCCCATGCCCTTCTTACACAAAGTTGACATTTTAGCAAAAGCACCCATACCAATCAATAAAGGACATGTCACTTCATCTGACCAATAGCATTTGTTTATACAAAGAAAATGCAAGCCAAACACCACAAGAAGCAAGCCTGAAACCAGCCACAACTCAGCTTTCTCATTTTCACTCCCTTGAGCAAAAGCTTTCGAAACTCATCATACAAGCCACAAACACTCAAACAAACTTCACAAACCTTCTCACCATGCTTCACTGAACACAAACCAACCTCCAAAACAGCCTGAAAGCCATAGAATCACAAACACGATCCTCACCTGACCTTGAACAGAACTTGTTCAAACTTCCAAACCAGCCATCACAAACTCTTTCTAAGCATCAAGACTTCATCAGGGACCTAAAAGGAGTGGATTGCACAAAGAGAAGAGGTCAGAAAGTTGCAAACTGAAAAGCTTCAAACTCAGGTAGCTTCATGAACTTTTTTTCCAGAAGCATGATTTTAAGTTCTAAATAGCTTCTATACATTCCCCTGATCATGAATATGTGCTTACTTTTGAAAATGGTTGAGAAACCAGGATGTATGATGTGTCTGAAATTTTTGCCCTAGAAATTGTTTGATTCGATTCTCTCTGTTTATGAATGATAAATGATGTTTGAATGAGGGGTTTGATTCGTGTTTGAGTGGGGATGAGTTCTGGATAGTTAGTTTTCATTTTCATTGCGTGTAGAGTGTTTTAGCATTTTGGACTCGCCGGAGAAGATGACCGGAACCACTGTTCCGGTCATCTGAAAGTCATTAGGGCTGGATTAGGGCTTAATCATTAATTAGTGAAATTTGAATTCCAGCCGTTGGATATGGCGCCAGGTCAAACGCGCGCGTGTTTCATTTGAATCTGGACCCTAGGATTTGATTACTTTCCATTTTTCAGCTTTATTTCATTTTATTTTTCATATTATTTCATTTAATTTGTACAATTTATTAAAAATAGAAAAATCATTTTAAAAATTCTGAAATTTTTTGTACACACTTTTATTTAATTTCAGAAACCAAAAATATTTTTATTTTTATTTTTAGCATATAAAAAAACATTTTTAAATATTTAAAAGTTTATTTTTAATTAATTAATGAGAGTTAATTAATTAAGAATGCTTTTAGGTATTTAAAAATCACCAAAAAATTCATGAAACCTTTAAAAACATTTAGAAACATTGTCCAACCCTCAAACCAAATTTCTTTTTTGATCTTGATGCATTTTGAGAATTTTCCATGGAATTAATTCATTTTCAAGGCATTATTTTGGTCCAAACTTCAAAAAATCATTTCTGCCTAACCATTGAGAGTTGGACTTTGATTCTTTTTGCATTGTGTTGTGCATATCATGTAGTTTGTGGGATTAATTTGGCATGAATTGATCTTACATTTTCCATTTGTTTGACATTTTTCTTGTTAAGGAACCCTAAAACCCTAGAAAATTTAGGAAATTCATAACTTTTATTAGGTTAAGAGTTGGAACTTCTCCTTTGGGCAGTGAGTTAGTGTAGGTTTAGGGTCCCTTTGAATGCATTTTCAATTTTTTATCTTGATGTTTGCTTCTGATTTTGGTTTTTGTTTGATGCATTGATCATAAACCCTAATTTGGGCTTCCATATGCATCCCTCTTGCATTTGCTTGCATACCTTGACTTGCCATAGCATTTTGTGCATCCATTTGGTTCATTGAGCATCTTAAGACATATTAGAAGCATGTTTGATCATTACATCTTGAATTTGCCATGTTGTATGCCATTTGCACTTCATAACTTTTCATGTTTGATCATGGTTCTAAGCATGCCTCTCTTGCATCCATATGCTTGTTTGATCATCTTCATGCCTTGACTCATGTTTGCATCATCCCATGGAATCATTAACATCATGTATGTGCTTCTGGTCTTGATTTGAATCATGACATTTCATCTCATCTTGCATTGCATTGCATTTCTTTCACTAACTTTTCAGGTGGTAAGTCACTTTGAGAAGTGAATTTGCCTTCACTTCTCATAACTTCTTTTCATCTCTCTTATGCATCATTGCTGGATTTTATCTTGTGCTTGAGGTTGAGCTTGCTCATCCTCCTTCTCCTTACCTTCTTTCTTCAAGTGACTTGACTTCTTGAATGAAGCAAGTTACTTTGCTTCTCCTTGTTCCTTTCATCTGCTTCCTGGTGGTTCCATTGAAGACTTCTCTTGCAAACTTCACAAACCTTAGGAACAACCAAGCATGACAATAATTAGGGTTTTGATTAGTCCCCCACTTAGTTTTACCTTTGTGTCTCTTTGAGTCTTCTCTTCTCATCTCCTAATCAGGGACTAAACCCTAAAGGCTCTAAGGCTTTGTGATTAAGCTTATGCCTGCATCCTTATATTAGGATGGAGTGTATAACTTTAATCCTAAGTGTTAAACCCTTAATGTGTTTAAAATCCTTTAATCAATCCATCTAATAATCACTAAGACATCAAGCTTGTAACTTGGGCCTTGCATTAGGGTTCTAATTCTTCCTTAACTGGTTAAGAAGGACTAACCCTAGTGTTAATGGACAAGTCCCCCTCAAGTTGTCTTACAAACCCTAAAAATCACTTCATCATCATATCATTAAATAAAATCCACTTAATCAAAGGCTTGTTATGTCATGAGTTTAATCCCTAATCATGGATTAAGTTGAGGAGTCTTCCTCAGCTTAAACACTCTCATCTATCATCCTTCTATTAGGATGGTGTAATGAGTCTGTTTAATCCCTGATTATGGCTTAATCTCATTACTCAACACTAAACAAAAACAACAAAAACATCTAAATAATCACAAGTAGGTTAATGATCTTAATCCTGCATCAAAGGTGATTAAGTGTGAGAAGCTGACTTCACACTTAAGGTATTCTCATTACCCCTAATCAGAGGGAAGATGTGATGAGTTTACTAAATCCATTAGTTTAGGCTTAAGCTCATTATCTTATGACAAACTTTCAAAAGCAATAAAAGATTGAAAACACAAAAAACAAACAATAATCGTCTCCTTCGGGATTCTTTTCTCATCTCATTCACTCACAAACGAGAACTTGCTTCTTCCGTCTAATGCAAGACAGTTTGCACCTGAGCCAGACAGGTCATACACTTGAGCATAGACAAGCAAGCAGTTCACAAGTCAATTCATCTTTCAGTCTCTTTGGTGTTCTGACTTCCTCATTGCACGAGAGGATACGTAGGCATAACTTAACAGTTATCGAACAAAAGTCTCTGTATATTCCCCCTCTTCCAGCTTTATTCTTTTAGCCTCATGATCTTGAGCATTATATTCCAGTTCTTACACTGACACTGTATATATCACACTTCATTTTCTTTTGCACTGACACCTGTACATTCTTTTCCAGCTCTTTATACACAAATTGCACTGACACCACCCCTTTAAAACACAAATCTTTTAAGCGTGGATCCCGTCGAGTACGACGGACAATCTGGGTGCTAACACCTTCCCAGGTTGTAACCAACCCCCTTTCTCAGTCTCTCTGGTTCGCGACCGTCTTATCCATTTCTTTCTAGGTCTATGCAGTATTGCCTTTCCTCCGGGATAAAAATGCCTAGCTGGCGACTCTATTCATTCCCCGTGAGTTCACTCCTGTGTGTTCTCACACCCTCTTTCGCCGACCGTTCGCGTCTGTACCTTTATTTGGGCCATTCCCATTTATCGGGGAGCGACAATCATGAATGAGCAAGCTCACTCTAATACACAAGATAGAATGCAGCAATGATGAAAGAGAGGGATGAGAAGAGATTGTGAGAAGTGAAGGCAAATTCACTTCTCAAAACAACTTACCACCTGAAAAGTTAGCAAAAGAAATGAAATGCAATGCAAATGAGATGAAATGCCATGGTGCAAACCAAAGCCAGAAGCATAAACATGATGTTAATGATGCTAAGAGATGATGCAAACACATGACAAGAGATGAGAGTGATCAAACAAGCATAAGGATGCAAATGAGGCATGCTTTGAACCATAAAGACTCATGAATGTTTATGAAATGAAATGAACATGTAACATGGCAAAGGAATGGTGCAATGATCAAACATGATTCTAATATGTCCTAAGATGTATTATGAATCATGTGGATGCACAAAATGTCATGGAAAGCTCTTAAATGCAAGCAAATGAGAGATGGATGCAAAAGAAGGCACAAATTAGGGTTTACATACAACATGCAATGCAAAAATTCAAAACTAGAAGCAAATGTCATGATAAAAAATTGAAAATGGGATCAAAGGAACCCTAACCCTACACAAGTTCACTGCCCAAAGGAGGGGACCTAACTCTAAGCCTAATGCAAGTTATGAATTTCTCAAGTCAATTAGGGTTTTGGGATACCTCACAATGAAAAATACAAAACAAATTGAAAATGAAATATGAATTCAAACCAATTTAAACCTAGAAACTAAATGCTATAAAGGATGCAATGCAAGAAGAACCATCATCAAACTCCTCATGGTTAGGCAGAAAGAATTTTTCTAAGTTTGAACAAAAATATTGCCTTTAAATGAATTAAATTCCAATGAAAAAGGTCAAAATAGTTCAAGAACCAAAAAGAAATTTGTTTTGAGAGTTTGATAATGTTTCTAAATGTTTTTAAATGCAATGTGAATTTTTTGGTGATTTTTAAATACCTAAATGCATTTTTAATTAATTAATTTTCATTAACTAATTAAAAATAAACATTTAAATGATTTAAAAATTATTTTTAATGCAAAAAATAAAAATATTTTTGGGTTCTGAAAATTAATGAAATGCTTGACAAAAATTTTCAGAATTTTTAAACATGTTTTACTATTTTTAATAATTCGTGAAAGATAAAACAAATAAAATGAAATAAAAAATGAATTAAAGAGAAAGTATGCAAATCTAATGGCTGGCATTTGAATGAAAATGGAGGGAATTGACTGGCGCCAGATCCTGTGGCCCAGATTCAAACAGGCTGAATTAAAATTAAACCTAATTAATTAAATCTAATTATAAGATTAGGGTTCTAATGAGAGATCTGGACCACTCATTTGCGCGCGGGTCAAACCTAGTCAACAAGATCTATGGCTCAAATTCAAACTGAACCCTAATCACCATTAATGCACTAATGACTTTCAGATGGCCGGAAATGACCTCCGGTCATCTTCTCCGGCCACACCTCTCCCTGAAAATTTCTATCTTCTTCCCTAGGCTTCTAAAATCCAATCTCTCTGCCCAGAAATGATCCCCATACATCATACATTAAGAATCAACAAACAAACAACATTTAAAACACATCAAAAGTGAGAATCGAATCAAAACAGTTCTAGGTCAAAAAATTTCAGAACATGAATACATACTCATTTCTCAACCATTTTCAAAACAAAACACATCAACATGATCAGTGAAGCATACAGAACCATTTAGTAACTTAAAAACAAGTTTCTGGAAAAATTGTTCTTGAGCTCACCTGAACTGGAGCTTTGATCTTTGGAACTTTCTGGCTGCTTCTTTGGTCCAAGATGCCTTTAATGAACCCCCTGAGAAGCTTGCAATGCTTGTTTGGAATTTCTTATGGCTGGTTTGAGAGATTGATAAAGTTCTGTTCAGGAGGGGTGGAAAATCGTGTTTTTGATTGTGGGCCTTTCAGAGCAAATTGATGGTTGGGAAATGATCAGAAGGCTAGGGTGAGTTGTTCTGTGGGATTTGTTTTGAGGTTTGAAGCTTGTATGGAGAGATTCAAATGAAAATGCATAAAGGGAGGTTTTGGAGGATGCTGACTTATGGGAGAGATTAGGCTGTGTTGTGTGTTGAGTTCCTTTTGGTACATGTATCAAGTTGGGATAGGTCAGAGAGTTGTTGCTGGCCTATGTTGATTGGTATGGTCCATTTTGCCAAAAGTCAACTTTTGTGTAAGAGGAGGTATGGGCTGGTTCAGTCATGGTACAAGGGCATGTCTTGGCTCAGCTGTGATCAAGGAGAACCATGGAAATGAATTTGAGGCAATGCAGCAAGTGGATTTGAGTTTATGTGAGGTTTTGCAAATTTCACAAAGTTTGGCCCTTTTGAAGTTTCTTAAAGATCAAGGCATGAAAATGAACAATTCTTTGGTGCATTCTGATTTTTAGGTCATGGTTTATGTTTGTGTAATGCATAGAAGTCCATTTGAAGTCACATTTTGCCTTGGCATGAGGTTTTGCAACTTTGCCTCTTTGGTGTAAAACATGAAATTATGTGATTTTTGCCAACTTTGACAAGCCATAAATTTTGATCCAAAATGAATTAGAATGAGTTCTTGTACTTTTTGAAAATGGGAGGATCCATTCTACAACTTTCATGACCAAAGTTTTCTCATTTGAAGCATTTTTGAATCAAAAAGAGGAGGTTGAAAAACTTTCCCAAAATGGCAAGTTTGCATTACAAGTCACTTTCCCAAAAAGGCAACTTTGCAAATGGCTTGAAATTCTTCAATTTTGTGAACTTCTAACACCTTCTATGATCAAATAAAGACCATACACAATCAAAATGATGGAGAACACCCTTTGGTTGGGTCATTGGGGGCCTCAGATGCCCTGATTTTACACTGACTTGCTCAAGAAGTCAACTCTTGATCAGATGCCTTCCCCATGGAATTTCTTCATGAAAATTGATATGCATGATCCTCATAACATATAGAGACCAATAGAAACAAGAATGACCAAAAAATTTGGAGTTATGGCCTCTGAAACCAGAACCCTAATTTCAGGTCATCTGTGCAGTTAAACCTGGCTCTACTTCCATGCCTTTCTCAGTTCTTGTGATTCTTTGACTTCCTTGACCTTGTGAGGATATAATATGATGCTTGAACACACATGTACCCCTTTGAAGTGATTAATGACCTTTGGAGTGGCTCAAATGGCTCAGGGATTGCTCAGATCATAAACCCTAGATGCAGATGACTTTGAATCAATGCAGTGAATCAAAAATGTGGTATGAGATGCTATGAGTGAAATTATGCACATGAAAAGATCACAAGCCATGGTGAAATGAGTGAGGGCAAATTTGGGGTGTTTACACAGCCTCATGATGAGCATCATGCACAATTAGCATGTGACAACCGTCACGTACACCTTACGATTGTCACACGTCCAGAATAGAGGAAAAAAGCCCGTAACAGGCCCATGACGCTCGTGGTTGTGTTCCAACTAGTTTTATGCAGAACGTAGGTACGTGGAAACAGAAACAGAAGGAGGAGTCATCCCACTTTCCTATTTTTCCTCACACGTTCAACTTCTCAATCGCCCACTACTCCCACTCTCTCCACCACTCATTATGTTGCATGGAAGTTACAGAGGAAATTTCACTCTATAAATAGGAGTCTTCATAGTTTTTAGGATCATCCAAGTTTTTATGCGTGGAAGCGCTGTTCATAGTTTTTAAGCAGAAATCACTTATGTAAAAGTGTTAGTTTCTCACATTGAGAAACTACCACACCATTAGTATCAGGCCTATAATTTGTGTAACGCTTGGATCAACAATCTTGCATTTCAGTTTCTCTATTTCCAGTATTTAATTCAAGTTTATTACAGGTTCTTTATTTTATCGCTTTATTATTATTATTGTTACTGCATCTCTTAATTGTTAAAGTATGTTGCTCTTAATTGAAATCTTTATGTTTATGTCGTTTCCATTTAATTATATGTCTTGGTAATTAGTTTAGAGTCCGGCGTATGAGGACCGTCGTTACCGACGAATAATAGGTGCGAATTAATAACTATAATTATGTTTTGGTTATAATTTTTATGTGTAATTTAATTAGCATTGTCATGAGAGTGAGATGTTAGTTAACATTGCTTTGTCATGAGAGTGAGAGGCATATAAAGGTTTGAGCCGAGATCCGCAAGAGCGTGAGGAGTGAACCAGATAGTAGAAATTAGGCAACTATCTAAATACAGCGAGAGTGCTTTAGAGACGTTTAGGATATTATTAGCTTTCAAAGAGTGTTTCCTAGTTACCGGGCGAGCGAGAACAAAACCTTGGGATTAGGAAATATGATTTTAGTTAAGATCGCGAGAGCGTGAGACAAAGTCTTTAAGTTGGTATATTCTACTTAATAGGAGTATAGTCGTAATTAGCACCTCATTCTATGAGTCCCTTAGGAGCGCAAAAACCATATCCCGACCTCGTTCTTTTATTATACTTTCTTAGTTCTATTTTAGTTTTAGTTCTAATTTTCGTTTAATAAAATATCATTAGCCTTAGCTTTACAAAGTAATGATAGATAACGATAGGTTGATATTGGTCTCTCTGGTTCGACAATCTTTTATATTACTTCGATAAATATGTGCGCTTGCGGACGCATCAAGTTTTTGGCGCCGTTGCCGGGGACCAACAGTCAATATTGTTATTCCGTTGTTGTACCGTATAGACTAAGGCATTTCCTTCCTTATTTCTTTAACTATGTTTCACACAAACTTATTCTACAATCCCCACTTCCAGTATTTCGAGGAATCACAAGGATCCCATAATCCCGACTTTGAAATACAAATGGAGAATTTCAACGCTTCGTTAAATCATTCTCACTCAAATTTTACCTCTGCACCTATCAACCCCAAAATTTTGAGGAGCCGCACCCTAATTCTTTCTACAATTATCAACAGCAGGACTCCCAATACCTTGAGGAATCGCACTCAAACCTTCTCGATGATTACCATTCCCAATATTTCGAGGAACCCCAAGAGTCGTACAATTCCAATCTCGAAATACTAATGGAAGATTTCCACACGACGCTATCTCATTTCCGCCCAAATTACCACTCTAAATATTTTGAAGAACCGCAAGAATCCGTTCAGTCCAACCTCGAAACATTTATGGAGGATTTCATTGAAACATCGACCCATGCTAGAATAGAATCTATGATGGAGCACTTTGTGGACGCACAAACTATCCATAATGAAGAACTTAAAAGACAACATATTGATAATCATGAAACCCTTAGGCGGCTGAATACGATGGTCGAGTCCCTCGTGACTCACACTGAGGCATTGGAGACCCAAACCTTACTACTTGCACTGACACCTATAGGTCCCTCCCTTGAGGAGAATGCTTATGTTATAACAACCAGGAGTGAAAACCAAATCAAAAATCCTGAGGAGAGTGATAATGAGGTTGATGAGAGTTATGGTGAGGAAATAGTTGAGTTTGAGACATATTCACCAACACCATCCACAAACGAGGTTGACGAAGAGGTAAAGAATGAAGCACGAATTGTTGATCACCTTCCATATACCCCACCATATCATTTTCCGTATAAGTTTGCAGACTCTAAAACGTATGTGCATGTATGGAAAATTATCTACGCACCCTTGTCTGAGGTTTTGCATAAAAAAAGAAAATTTGAAGACCAAACTGAGGAAACCATTAATGTTAAGAGGGTAAAGTTTGACTTTAAGGTGATGGATGAAATGACTAAGACCAAACAAGAAAGTCTAATACTTAGCATAGATACAGAACCACCACCATAAGTTCAAAAGAATGAACCATCCCACAGAAAGAAGAAAAGGATATGTGAGGGATATGTGTAAACACCCCAAATTTTCCCTCACTCATTCACACCATGGCTTGTGATCTTTTCATTTTGCATAAGTTCAACCATAGCATCTCATATTGCATTTTTGCTTCACTGCATTAATCCAAAGCCATCTGCATCTAGGGTTTGTGATCTGAGCCTTTCCTGAGCCATTTGAGCCACTCCAAAGGTCATCAATCACTTCAAAGGGGTCCATGTATGTTCAAGCATCATATTATATCCTCACAAGGTCAAGGAAGTCAAAGAATCACAAGAACTGAGAAAGGCATGGAAGCAGAGCCAAGCTTAACTGCACAGATGACCTAAAATTTGGGTTTTGGTTTCAAAGGCCATAACTCCAAAATTTTTGGCCATTATTGTTTCTATTGGTCTCTATATGTTATGAGGATCATGCATATCAATTTTCATGAAGAAATTCAATGGGGAAGGCATCTGATCACAAGGTGACTTCTTGAGCAAGTCAGTGCAAAATCAGGGCATCTGAGGCCCCCAATGACCCAACCAAAGGGTGTTCTCCATCATTTTGAATGTGTATGATCTTTATTTGATCATAGAAGATGTTAGAAGTTCATAAAATTGAATAATTTCAAGCCATTTGCAAAGTTTCCTTTTTGGGAAAGTGACTTATAATGTAAACTTGCCATTTTGGGAAAGTTTTTCAACCTCCTCTTTTTGATTCAAAAATGCTTCAAATGAAAAATCTTTGGTCATGAAAGTTGTAGATTGGATCATTCCCTTTTAAGAAAGTACAAGAACTCATTCTAATTCATTTTGAATCAAAAGTTATGGCTTGTCAAAGTTGGGAAAAATCACTTATTTTTCACTTTTGCACCAAAGAGGGAAACTTGCAATTTCACATGCCAAGCATTTCCATGACTTCAAAATGACTTCTAAGCATCACATAAACATAACACATGACCTAAAATTCAGAATGCACCAAAGAATCACTCATTTTCATGCCTTGATCATTAAGAAATCTCAAAAGGGCCAAAGGTTCACAAATTTGCAAAACCTCCCACAACTTCTCACAAACTTGCTAACTGGCCTCAATCTCATTTCCATGGTCATCCTTGAATCAAGCTGCAGCAGACATGCCTTTGTTCTAGCCCTGAAACAGCCCATACCTCAAAGGACACATAGACTTGACTTTTTTGCAAAAGGGGCCATGCCAATCACACTGTGCCACCACCAACCCTCTGCCCTATCACAGCTTGATATGTGGACCAAATGGGACTAAAAACACACAAGAGGAAAGCCTGAAACCACAGCATCACCATAGTTCACAAAAACTCTCCCTCTTGCATTTTCATTCGAATCTCATCACACAAGCCTAAAACCTCAAAACAAACTTCACAAAACCACTCACCATGATCCACTGATCATTTCCCAACCATCATTTGGCCCTGAAACCACCCCAAACAGAAATACGATTTTCCACTCCCTTTGGACAGAACTTCATCAATCTCACAAACTAGCCACAATACACTCCAACTAAGCCTCAAAGCTTCTTCAGGAAGATCATTGGAGGGGTTTTGAAGCCAGAAAGCTGTCTGAAAGCTCCAGAGTTGAAAGTTCCATCTCAGGTAGCTCTCTCAAACTTTTTTTCCAGAAATCTTTTTTTAAGTTATAGAATTGTTCCTCATGATCTCCTGATTACTCTGAGCTTTGTGGTTTTGAAAATGGTGAAGAAATGAGCATGAACCGAATCTCTGAAATTTTTGACCTAAAAAGAGATTGATTCGATTCATGCTTGTTTCTGAAAATAAATTGTTTTCATGCCTGGATTCTTGTTCCTTGATGTTTGTTGAGTGATTATGGAGCTTTAGGGGGCTTGGGGTGAGGTTTTGAGGGAGATAGCATTTTTCAGGGGAGAGTGTGGCCGGAGAAGATGACCGGAGGTCATTTCCGGCCACCTGAAAGTCATTAGGGCTTTTAATTGTGATTAGGGTTTTGTTTGAATTCTGGCCTTTGATTTCAGTTTCCCGCGCGCGTTTGATGGCCAGGATTAGTCCACTTATCATTAATTAGAATTATTTAAGTTAATTAATTAGGTTTAGTCAGTTTGAATCTGGACCATAGGATCTGGCGCCAGTCAACTCCCTCCAATTCTATTTGAATTCCAGCCATAGGATCTGCATACTTCTCCATTTAATTAATTTTATTTCATTTTATTTGTATTTTAATTCCACGAATTTTTAAAAATAGCAAAACACATTAAAAAATTCTGAAATTTTTTGTCAAATCTTTTATTAATTTTCAGAACCCAAAAAAATTTTTATTTTTATTTTTTGCATTAAAAAGTATTTTTAAATCATTTAAATGTTTATTTTTAATTAGTTAATGGAAATTAATTAATTAAAAATGAATTTAGGTATTTAAAAATCACAAAAAAATTCACATTGCATTTTAAAACATTTAGAAACATTATCAAACTCTCAAAACAAATTTCTTTTTGGTCCTTGATGTATTTTGACATTTTTCATTGGAATAAAAGTTATTTAAAGGCAATATTTTGGTCCTAACTTGAAAAAAATTCATTCTGCCTAACCATGAAGAGTTTGATGATGGTTCTTCTTGCATTGCGTCCTTCATATCATGTAGTTTCTAGGGTAAAATTGGTTTGGATTTATCTTTCATTTTCAATTTGATGTGCATTTTTCCTTTTGAGGTACCTTGAAACCCTAGTTGACTTGAGAAAATCATAACTTCCATTAGGTTAAGAGTTAGGTCTTCCCCTTTGGGCAGTGAACATGTGAAGGGTTAAGGTTCCTTTGATCCCATTTTCAATTTTTTTATCATGTCATTTGCTTCTGATTTTTGGTTTTGTGTTGCATGTTGTGTATAAACCCTAATTCTTGCCTTCCTTTGCATCCATCCTTCATATGCTTGCATTCAAGAACTTGCCATGACATTTTGTGTATCAACATGACATATAAGACATCTTAGGACATATTAGAATCATGTTTTATCATTGCATCTTTCATTTGCCATGATATGCATTCATGTCATTTCATAAACTTTCATGAATCTTTATGGTTCAAAACCTGCTTCATTTGCATCCTCATCCTTGTATGATCATCCACAACTCTTGACTTGTGTTTGCTTTATCTCTTAGCATCATTAACATCATGTTTATGCTTCTTACTTTGGTGTGTATCATGGCATTTCATCTCATCTTCATTGCATTTCATTTCTTTTGCTAACTTTTCAGGTGGTAAGTTGTTTTGAGAAGTGAATTTGCCTTCACTTCTCACAATCTCTTCTCATCTCTCTTATGCATCATTGCTGCATTTTATCTTTGTATTAGAGTGAGCTTGCTCATTCATGCTCTATCCCACTTTCTTCCTTAAAGAAACTTGTCTTCTTAAGTGAAGCAAGTTGTCTTGCTTCTCTCTGCTTCTTTCTCCTTTCATCTGCTTCTTTCCTGGTGGATTTTCTCCTGAAGATATTTTGCAAGCCTCATGAACCCTAGGAACAACCAAGCATGATCATGATTAGGGTTTGATTAGTCCCCCCACTAGTTTTACCTTTGTGTCATCTTTGAGTCTTCTCTTCTCATCTCATAATTAAAGACTAAACCTTAAAGGTTTTAAGGCTTTGTGATTAGGGTTATGCATGTATCCTTCTATTAGGATGGAGTGTATAACTTTAATCCTAAGTGTTAAACCCTTAATGTGTTTAAATACTTTAATCAATCCACTTAAAAATCAATAAGACATCAAGCTTGTAACTTGGGCCTTGCATCAGGGTTCTAATTCTTCCTTAATTGGTTAAGAAGGACTAACCCTAGTGTTAATGGACAAGTCCCCCTCAAGTTGTCTTACAAACCATAAAAATCACTTCTTAATCTTACAATTAACTAAAATCCATTTTAATAATGGTTTTGTTTTGTCATGAGGTTAATCCCTAATCATGGATTAAGTTGAGGAGCCTTTCTCAGCTTAAATGTTCTCAACTATTATCCTTCTATTAGGATGGTGTAATAAGTCCATTAAATCTTTGATTATGGCTTAAACTTATTACTTAACACTAAACAAAAAATCCAAAAACATCTAAATAAATTCAATTAGGTTAATGATCTTAATCCTACATCATGGTGATCAAATGTGAGGTGTTTACTTCATGCTTAAGGTATTCTCATTACCCCTAATCAGAGGGAGGATGTGATGAGTTTACTAACCCTTGGCTTAGGCTTAAGCTCATTTTCCTATGACAAATTCCAAAAGCAATAAAAGATTGAAAACACAAAAAAACAAACAATAATCGTCTCCTCCGGGATTCTTCTCTCATCATCTTCACTCACAAACGAGAACTTGCTTCTTCCGTCTAATGCAAGACAATTTGCACCTGAGCCAGACAGGTCATACACTTGAGCATAGATAAGTCAGCAGTTCACAAGTCAATTTATCTTTCAGTCTCTTTGAGTCGAACTACGGTGTTCTGACTTCCTCATTGCACGAGAGGATACGTAGGCATAACTTAACAGTTATCGAACAAAAGTCTCTGTATATTCCCCCTCCTTTCAGTATTATTCTTTTAGTCTCATTATCTTGGGCTTTGCACTCCTGTTCTTACACTGACACTTCTCTTATCCACTTCACATTTCCTTTTGCACTGACACTTGCACTCTTTTCCAGCTTTGATACACAAATTGCACTGACACTACCCCTTTAAAACACAAATCTTTTAAGCGTGGATCCCGTCGAGTACGACAGACAATCTGGGTGCTAATACCTTCCCAGGTTGTAACCAACCCCCTTTCTCAGTTTCTCTGGTTCGCAACCGTCTTATCCATCTTTTCTTAGGTTTATGCAGCATTACCTTTCCTTCGGGATAAAAATGCCTAGCTGGCGACTCTATTCATTCCTTTCTCCTTTCGCCGACCGTTCGCGTCTGTACCCCCTCTTGGCCCCGTGTCATCAGGTGGGAGCGACAATATGTGAGATGGCTTGATAAATAGCCATGGAAACCGAAGAATAACACTCTTAACCGTCGAGCTATCAACGTTAAACAAAACTCCGTGTGGGTGGTAACCCATGAGTTTTTAATTTAATAGTTTCCTTTTATTGTTTTTGTTTGCAGAAAATAAAGTAATGTATCACTTGTCACGTCTCAGTTGCATTTAGGCGAAAGATCTTTAGATGACAATCCCTCAAGATGAGATGGTGCCCACGCACATTCCTTTGAATGTTGCTACTGGTGGTGACACTGATGTTGAGTATGATGGAAGATGGCATGTCTCTCCCATCGGTCACTCACTTTATCCTTGTTCTTTGCATGGTCTGGCTCCACATGCACACACCACACAGTATTTTCATAACATGTTTTGCAGGTACTTATTCCGGAAATAGGCAATATGATGAGCGGCTTCAGGAAAGTGAAGTTTCAGCAAATTCAGATATCTCGTAGTACAAGACGCCGGAGAAGAAGTGATCAGCAAAAACAGGGACAACAAGAGAAAAATCAGAGTGAATTTGGTTGTAGTAGAAAACAAAGGCATTCGTACAGGTTCTATCATCCATTTTCCACCTTTTATCAAAACATTGAGGACAATGTTTGGTTTAAGTGTGGGGGAGGAACTTTATCGCTTCCATTTTACCATTTTTCTAGTTAGATTTAATGTTTTCCAGCATGATTTTAAATTTTTTCAATTTTAGTATTTTATTGCATCTTTGCATGTGCTGTCGAGTCTTTATGCGTGATTATATGTTTATCGATCTCCCCGTATTTTTGAGCCGTACCAAATAATTTGAAAAATTCTGAATTACAAAAATAGTGTTTCTTTTGAAAATCTAAGGCTACAGACAAAATTAAGGTTAGATTGTGAGACTTGGGAAAATTCCGCAAGATCGATATTGTTTTAACACCGTGAGCCTCCCAATTATGGAAATCAATTTGAGTATTTGTTATGTCGTAGCCTTAAGTTATCACCCTTTAATAGTCCCTAATTAGTTTATTTAGTAGTCAGCATGATCCTAAGCACACACTAAGTAGGAAGCCGATACAAATACGTGTATGATCTCAAAGTTAAAATAATAAATCAAGAGAAAAAATGAATGAATGAAAAGAAATTCTCCTTCTAAGTTAGGTGTCCTTACCCGATCATTTAGCCCAACACTGTAAAATTCTTTATTTTATTGATATGTGCAAAAGAAAAAAAATTGATGATAATGAGATTATAGTCACTAACAGGCTATCCTACCATGAGTATGAGAGGATAACAGGCTTAATGTGATTGCACCCGAATGAAAAGGTATGAAAGGAGGATGAGTGAGTTAGACTTAGGTATAATGATATGATTCTGATTGGTTTGTATAGGAAGGAGGCAGATGACCGCAAAAAGTGGAATTGTGTTGTTACGACATCCTTAGTGTGTGAGCAAGTACATATCAAACCTAACCGAAGTAGAGTTGGTAGCCTAGGATGAGTATCCATATGCATTATTTTTCTTACGAGTCATGGTTTTGCTTGAGGACAAGCAAAGGTTTAAGTGTAGGGGAGTTTGATGACATGAAATCGTATCATATATTTGCCACTTTTTGTATCCGTTTCATTATGATTTTTATAGACTTAACTCCCGATTTTCCCCGGGTTTTCATGTTTTCCGCAGGTATTATGTTTCTCAAGTCAACAACGTGCAAAAAGAAGAAATGAAGAAAACCAACATGAAAAACCAGAAGAAACAAGCAAATTGAAGATCTGCATAATTTGCAGCTGTGATGGTCGTCACAGGCTCATGACGAGCGTCATGCACAGTGTGATGACCGTCACGTACACCTTACGATTGTCACACGTCCAGAATAGAGGAAAAACGCCCGTAACAGGCCCATGACGCTCGTGGTTGTATTCCAGCTAGTTTTATGCAGAACGTAGGTACGTGGAAACAGAAACTGAAGGAGGAGTCATCCCACTTTCCTATTTTTCCTCACACGTTCAACTTCTCAACCGCCCACTACTCCCACTCTCTCCACCACTCATTATGTTGAATGGAAGTTACAGAGGGAATTTCACTCTATAAATAGGAGTCTTCGTAGTTTTTAGGATCATCCAAGTTTGTATGCGCGGAAGCGCTGTTCATAGTTTTTAGGCAGAAATCACTTATGTAAAAGTGTTAGTTTCTCACATTGAGAAACTACCACACCATTAGTATTAGGCCTATAATTTGTGTAATGTTTGGATCAACAATCTTGCATTTCAGTTTCTCTATTTCCAGCATTTAATTCAAGTTTATTACAGGTTCTTTATTTTATCGCTTTATTATTATTATTGTTACTGCATCTCTTAATTGTTAAAGTATGTTTTTCTTAATTGCAATCTTTATGTTTATGTCGTTTCCATTTAATTATGTGTCTTGCTAATTAGTTTAGAGTCCGGCGTATGAGGACCGTCGTTACCGACGGGACTCGGTAGAAAATAATAGGTGCGAATTAATAACTACAATTATGTTTTGGTTATAATTTCTATGCGTAATTTAATTAGCATTGTCATGAGAGTGAGATGTTAGTTAACATTGTTTTGTCATGAGAGTGAGAGGCATATAAAGGTTTGAGCCGAGATCCACGAGAGCGTGAGGAGTGAACCAGATAGTAGAAATTAGGCAACTTATCTAAATACAGCGAGAGCACTTTAGAGACGTTTAGGATATTATTAGCTTTCAAAGAGTGTTTCCTAGTTACTGGGCGAGCGAGAGCAAAATCTTGGGATTAGGAAATATGATTTTAGTTAAGACCGCGAGAGCGTGAGACAAAGTCTTTAAGTTGGTATATTCTACGGAATAGGAGTATAGTCGTAATTAGCACCTCATTCTACGAGTCCCTTAGGAGCGCAGAAACCATATCCCGGCCTCGTTGTTTTATTATATTTTCTTAGTTCTATTTTAGTTTTAGTTCTAATTTCCCTTTAATCAAATATCATTAGCCTTAGCTTTACAAATTAACGATAGATAACGATAGGTTGATATTGGTCTCTGTGGTTCGACAATCTTTTATATTACTTCGATAAATTCGCGCGCTTGCGGACACATCATCTATCAATGGAGTTATGCCTTGAACATGGAAACAGTGTGATTCTTAGACAATAGGAAATCCACAACCTAGATTAACAATGATATTTCCTTTTGAGAAATCAGTCTAAGAGTATCGTTGTTTCTGGCAAAAGAGGCGGAGTTATGTTTAATTATATATGGTCCTAAAGCAAAAGAAATATAAGAAAAAAATATAATCCATTAATTATTTGGACATGTAAAAATACTAAAAGACGCAGTGTAATATTACCTATAGATAGCAGCTCTATCAAGCGCAGGACCATCATAAAGATGATGATTTCTATCAACAACAGCAAGTAGTTCCTTTATAGATATGTAAAAACTTATAAGTTGTTTATCCAAACAGGACTTAAATAAGAAAAAACAATTTCGAGAATATCTTTGTTATTATTGTAGATGTTTAAGAATTGGCAGAATTTTTGACCAAACAAGAAATGTTAAATTCAGTTCAGAATGTCCTATCAGATGTTGGGACATTAGCAAACAGAGTATGTGAACTTATTTCAGGATGTCCTACCAGATGTTGGGACATTGTGTAAATAACTTAAGTTCAGTTTTTCAGGATGTCCCAACAGATGTTGAGACATCTCAGACCTGCTTCCAGAATTAATTATTGATTAACAGATCAGAGATATTTAAGGAGAACTATATGGAATTAATTAATGCTGGATAAAAACAGAACAAGGCGCATCTGTAGGGAGTTTTAAATTGAAGATTCAGATTAAAACAGAAGACCTAATGCACCTAGAATATAGGAGGTAACAAACCCTAAATTCAAGGTGACAGTTGCTGCATATTAGGGCTGGACCATTCTACAGAAAGCCCAAAATTCAGATACCTATTTAAGCAACAGAAACTCATAGAATTGGGTACGAATTTCAGAAGACCAAATAGGGTGTCTAGTGTTTTAATAGCAGGTTGTTTATTATGTACCACTTAATGAGCTTTTAAGCAAAAGTGCATTTGTGACTTGATTGAAACTGTGAAGTAAAATCAAGCTGTATTGTTTGAAGGATGTCTTCAATTTCAGTAAACTTGTAAACTTGATCACTGGGTGATTGAGGGGGAGTGAGTAGGGTACTCTTATCTAAGTGAGTCTTAGGTAGAAATTGCATTGGGTAAGTATTAAGTGATAGATTAAACAGGGTGGTTTAAGTCTAGAATTAATATTACTAATAGTGGATTTCCTCCTGGCTTGGTAGCCTCCAGATGTAGGTGTGGTTATACACTGAACTGGGTTAACAAACTTCTGTGTTGTTTACTTTTCCTGCTGTTTAAGTTTTGGTTAAATTTGTCAAATGTCCTATTAAGTGTTGGGACATCTCTTAGGACATCTCATACCTGATCACAGAATTTCAATTGGCATCAGAGCAGGCACCCTGCCTGTTTATACTGGGTGAGATCTAGGGAAAACAAATTATGTAACATGGACAGAGATATAGGGTCAGTAAATAGACCACCTATTCTGGATGGATCTAATTATGACTACTGGAAGCCAAGAATGATTGCATTCTTAAAATCTCTTGACAACAGGGCATGGAGAGCAGTAAATGTTGGATGGAAACATCCTGTCCAAGACACCAAAGATGGATCAAAAGTTCTGAAACCTGAAGAAGAATGGAGTAAAGAGGAAGAAGATTCAGAACTAGGCAACTCAAAAGCCCTAAATGCTTTATTCAATGGCATTGATAGAAATATTTTCAGACTGGTGCATCATTGTGAGCTGGCCAAAGATGTGTGGGATACCCTCAAGACAACTCATGAAGGAACATCAAAAGTAAAAATGTCAAGACTTCAACTTCTCACCACCAAGTTTGAAAACTTGAGAATGAAGGAAGATGAATCAATTCATGAGTTCTACATGAACATCTTGGATATAGCCAATACTTCTGGAGCCTTGGGAGAAAAGATGACTGATGAAAAGCTTGTAAGGAAGATTCTCAGATCTTTGCCAAAAAGATTTGACATGAAAGTCACAGCAATAGAAGAAGCTCAAGACATTTGTTCCATGAAAGCTGAAGAACTCATTGGTTCCCTTCAAACTTTTGAGATGGGAATGAATGACACACATGTTAAAAAGAACAAAAGCATAGCATTGGTGTCAAATACTGATGAAGAAGAAGATGATGAATCAGCAAATGATAAAAGCTTATCAGAAAACCTTGCCTTGCTTGGAAGACAAGTCAAACAAATTCTCAGAGGATTGGAAGGCAAATCCAAACCTAGTGGAAGAAACACAAGCTCTGAGAACAGAAGACCTTATGATGCTAACAAAAGATTAAAGTATGCTGAAAAGATCAGTCAAGATAAAGGAGTCAAATGCCATGAATGTGAAGGATATGGACATATCAAGTTTGAATGTCCTACCTACTTAAAGAGGCAAAAGAAAGGACTCTCTGTGACCTGGTCTGATGAAGACTCAGGAGAGTCAGAAGAAGAATCAGCTAAGCATTTTACTGCTCTAGCTGGACTGTGTGAATATGATAGTGATTCCAGTTGTGGAGAGCTTACTTATGAAGAACTTGAGCAAGCATTCAAAGATCTATACAAAAGAAGCTCTGAAATATGCAGTGAGGTTATAAAGCTAAAGAAGCAGAATGAGGTATTAGAAGATGAAAAAGCAAGTGATCAAGTAATCATTGATACCTTGAAAAGTGAAGTAACTCTTCTCAACTCTAAGTTGGAACATATGTCAAAATCTGTTAAAATGTTGAACAGTAGCTCAAATACACTGGATGTTATTCTCAGCAATAATAAACATTCAGGGGACAAAAGTGGACTGGGATATAACAGAGATGAAGCCAGCTCTAGCAAAGCTACTGCAAAAACTACACAGTCAAACAAGATGTCCCAACAGATGCCTCAACATCAGAACACAAAGGCAAACATAATGTTCCAACAGATGTCTAAACATTCTGGAAAGAACAAAATGAAGAAGAAGTATCAAAGATGGAGATGCCATCACTGTGGAAGATTTGGACATATCAAACCTCACTGTTATAAGCTACATGGATATCCAAATCAGATGTATCAGCAATCTTCCAAGCAGAAAGTAGAAGGTACCAAGAAAGTGCTGCATAGACATCAGCAACCTCCTAAGCAGAAGACAGAGGTCATCAAGAAGGTTTGGAGACCAAAAGCTGACATTCAGACTGATCAAAGCCACATACCTAAGAACCAGATCAACAATCAAGCTTGGAGATCAGCTGAACAACACACAGGGCAGAGGCATCAAAAGAAATCTCAACTTATCTGGTCAAAGAAAAGTACTGCATACATAGCACATACATCTCTGAGAGTATCAGCTAAAGAAGACTGGTACTTTGACAGTGGATGCTCAAGACACATGACTGGATTGAAGAATTTACTAGTAAACTTAAAATCACATTCATCCAGGTATGTTACCTTTGGAGATGGAGCTAAAGGAGAAATCAAGGGAGTTGGAACCTTGGATTGTCAAGATGTTCCAAGACTAGATGATGTGCTGCTAGTTAAAGGTTTAACTGCTAACCTGATCAGCATAAGTCAACTATGTGATCAAGGATACAGTGTAAACTTTACCAAATCTGAATGTATAGTGACTAACAAAGAACAAGAGGTTGTCATGAAAGGAGCCAGATCTAAAGACAACTGTTACATGTGGGAATCCCAAAATCTCAGTCTCACTTCAACCTGCTCTCTAGCTAAAGAAGAAGAAGTGAAACTGTGGCATCAAAGACTAGGTCATCTTCATTTCAGAGGCATAAAGAAGATCATATCTATGGATGCTGTAAGAGGTATTCCTAAACTGAAGATTGATGATGGCAAAATATGTGGTGAATGTCAAATAGGCAAGCAAACCAAGATGTCCCATCCAAAGCTCCAACATCTGTCAACTTCCAAAGTTTTGGAACTTTTACATATGGATCTTATGGGACCTATGCAGGTTGAAAGTCTTGGTGGTAAGAGGTATGCTTATGTGGTGGTTGATGACTTTTCAAGATATACATGGATAAATTTCATCAAAGAAAAGTCTGATGTATTTGATGTATTCAAAGAATTATGCCAAAGATTACAAAGAGAAAAATCCAGCTGTGTAATCAGAATAAGAAGTGATCATGGAAAGGAATTTGAGAATCAAAAGTTCTTAGATTTCTGCTCTTCAGAGGGAATCAATCATGAATATTCTTCACCAATCACTCCTCAACAGAATGGGATTGTTGAGAGGAAGAATAGAACTATCCAAGAATCAACAAGAGCTATGATCCATGCTAAAAAGTTACCTCTATACTTTTGGGCTGAAGCTATGAACACTGCCTGTTACATCCATAACAGAGTTACTTTAAGGAAAGGAACTTTGTCCACAATATATGAAGTCTGGAAGGGCAGAAAACCCACAGTTAAGTACTTCCATGTTTTTGGAAGTATCTGTTATATTCTGGCAGATAGGGAGCAAAGAAGAAAAATGGATCCTAAAAGTGATGAAGGGATTTTCCTTGGATACTCAATAAACAGCAGAGCATATAGAGTATTTAATTCTAGAACCAAGGTTATCATGGAATCCATAAATGTGATAATTGATGATGCTCCTACATATGTCCCAGAAGATGTTGGGACATCTGCTGATATCAAGATTGAAGCTGAAGAAAAGAATGATCAATATAACTTCACTCAAAATGATACAAGGTCAGAAGATTCAAGCAAACCTCCCTCCATCAGAATACAGAAGGATCATCCCAAAGACTTAATAATTGGTGATCTCAACAGAGGTGTAAGCACTAGATCAAGAGAAGTGATTTCAGGTTCTTGTTTTGTTTCCAAAATAGAACCTAAAAATGTCAAGGAAGCTCTCACTGATGAATACTGGATTTGTGCTATGCAAGAGGAATTAGGTCAATTCACAAGGAATGAAGTGTGGAATCTTGTTCCTAGACCTGATGACATAAATGTGATTGGTACAAAATGGGTGTATAAGAACAAGTCAAATGAACAAGGAGTTGTTACAAAGAACAAAGCTAGACTTGTGGCTCAAGGATACACTCAAATTGAAGGGGTAGACTTTGATGAAACCTTTGCACCAGTAGCAAGGCTTGAATCAATAAGACTACTATTGGGAATTGCTTGTATCTTAAAGTTCAAGCTATTTCAAATGGATGTGAAAAGTGCCTTTCTTAATGGTTATCTTAATGAAGAGGTATATGTAGAACAGCCTAAAGGATTTGTTGATCCAAGCTGTCCAAATCATGTATACAAATTAAAGAAAGCACTTTATGGTCTGAAGCAAGCTCCAATGGCATGGTATGAAAGACTGACCACATTTCTTATCAAGCAAGGATACAGAAAAAGTGGGATTGATAAAACCCTGTTTGTTAAAGATGAAGAAGGAAATGTCATGATTGCACAAATATATGTTGATGACATTGTGTTTGGTGGGATGTCTGATAAGATGGTCAAACATTTTGTCAAGCAGATGGAATCTGAATTTGAAATGAGTCTAGTAGGTGAATTAACCTACTTTCTTGGTCTGCAAGTAAAGCAAATGGAAGACTCAATGTTTATTTCCCAAAGTAAGTACTCCAAGAACATAGTGAAGAAATTTGGAATGGAAAATGCTTCTCATAAAAGAACTCCTGCTCCCACACATTTAAAGCTGACTAAAGATGAAAAGGGTGAGAATGTAGATCAAAGTTTATATAGAAGCATGATTGGAAGCTTGTTATACTTGACTGCTAGCAGACCAGACATTGCATTTGCAGTAGGAGTTTGTGCAAGATATCAAGCTGATCCAAAAGTCAGTCATCTCAATCAAGTCAAGAGAATCCTTAAATATGTTAATGGTACTTGTGACTATGGCATAATGTACTTTCATGGTTGCAAACCAATTCTCACTGGCTTCTGTGATGCTGATTGGGCAGGAAGTGCTGATGACAGAAAAAGCACTTCAGGAGGATGCTTCTTTCTAGGAAACAATCTGATTTCTTGGTTCAGTAAGAAACAGAATTGTGTATCTTTATCTACAGCTGAAGCTGAGTATATAGCAGCAGGTAGCAGTTGTTCTCAGTTGGTTTGGATGAAGCAGATGCTCACTGAGTACAATGTCCCACAAGATGTCATGACATTGTACTGTGACAATTTAAGTGCAATCAACATATCAAAGAATCCTATCCAACATAGCAGGACCAAGCATATTGATATCAGACATCATTTCATCAGAGATCTTGTAGAAGAAAAGGTGATTTCTTTGGAGCATGTAGCTACAGATCTGCAGTTAGCTGATATCTTTACCAAAGCATTGGATGCTACACAATTTGAGAACTTAAGGGGCAAACTTGGAATCTGTTTGTGTGATATTTAGCAGTTAATGAGATGTGCCAACATGTCATATGACATTGTATGGCATAAGTTCCAGATGGCAAAACCAGTCTGGACAAGTTCCTTGGGAATTTCATTCCTAATCATGGACACTGTTGCAGAACAAGATGTCCCAACAGATGTTGGAACATCTGAAGATAAGAAAAAGAACTCATCTGATGTTGATTTGGAACAAACTGAGGACCAGAATAAAGCCTCAAATGAAAATGATGAAGAAGTCTCTGAAGAACAGGCTAAAGCCTCAAATGAAGATCAAATCCCTGCTGATCAACCAGCTGAAGAGGAGGCTGCTAAATCTCCTCCAGTGGTCAACCAGGAGCAGGACTCTGATGCAGAAATCATAGCATCTGTTAAACCCAGCATAGCCAAAAGGCTCAGGTCCATGAAAGGAAAGATGCAAGCTGAAGCAGCAATTCCTGAGAAGAAGAAAGCCTCCCCAAAGAAAGGCAAAGCTAAAGCTACTTTTGGGCCAACAAAATCATGGAGTAAAGTTCAAACCCAGAAGAGAAAAGCTGTCACATCATCAGATTCAGATGTTGGATCAGATGTCCCAACATCTCCTCCCAAGAAGAGACCAGCAACATCCAGAGCTTCAACTGCTGTACCAGAAGCTCCCTTGGACAACATATCATTCCATCATGTCTCTAGTGTTAACAGATGGAAGTATGTGTACCAAAGAAGGGTTGCCCTGGAAAGAGAACTGAGCAGCAATGCACTTGAGTGCACTGAACTGATTGATCTCATCTCTGCTGCAGGACTATTCAAAACAGTCTCAGACCTCTCTCCCTGCTATGAACTTCTTGTCAAAGAGTTCATTGTGAATCTTCAGGAAGATTGTTCACATGGTAAGTCCTCTGAATTCCAAAAAGTTTTTGTTAGAGGTAAATGTGTAGAGTTTTCCCCTCAAATCATCAATCAGTACCTAGGAAGAGAAACAGATGAACCAAATGAGCTAGGTAAGACAGATAATCAAGTCTGTAAGGTGATCACTGCAAACCAGGTCAAGGCATGGCCTGTGAAGGGAAAGTTCTCAGTGAGCATGCTTACCAGAAAATATGCCATGCTGAACAGAATTGGTACTGCTAACTGGGTGCCTACCAACCACACTTCCTCAATCTCAACTGGTCTAGCCAGGTTTATATATGCTGTGGGAACTCAAACCAAGATGGACTATGGAGCTTTCATCTTTGATCAAACCATGAAGCATGCCATCTCTACTGCAACAAAGCTGCCAATAGTTATTCCATCATTGCTGTGTGGTATTGTTTTAAGTCAATACCCTGGGATTTTAAATGAGAAGGACACAGTCTGCAAGAGAGAGAGCCCCCTGGCTTTTCATTACAAATTATTCCTCAGTCACCATGCTGCAGATGTTGAAGCACCTTCTGGGACATCTGCTGGTCCCTCAACTGCTAAGAATTCAATCTCCAAGAAAGAGTTAATTGCTGAGCTAAAGTGCACATGCAAGGAGCTTGAAGCAAGGAAGCTGAAACTGGAAGAAATCATTCAAAGATTGGAGAATGAAGAAGACCAGAAAGCTGCCTCTAATGCAAACAATGCCTCTGATGAAGACAATGAAGCTGATGAAGCAAGTGAAGCTGAAACAGAAGATGAGGAAGAAGCTACTGAGAGTGATGAATCTGAGTGATCAAATGTATGTGAGGCAAATGTAATGACAGCAATGTAATGACAGAAATAGTGTCTTTGGCCCCTAATTTTGTGTCTACCAAGGGGGAGAACAACATCAAATGTAATTGCTGTTTAAATGAATGAAAAATTCTGTTTGTTTGCTTCTGAACTGAATAAGTTTTTCTGTTGAAACAAGACTGGATAAAGACTGGACACATATATGTTTGAGGGGGAGTAATCTCAAATAAAAATCAACAGAAAAGTAATGATATACTCTGATAAAAAGAACTTCTGCTGCACTCTGAAAACCAGAAAAGATGTTAGCCAAAAATTAGCCAAAGGGGGAGTTTGTAGATGTTTAAGAATTGGCAGAATTTTTGACCAAACAAGAAATGTTAAATTCAGTTCAGAATGTCCTATCAGATGTTGGGACATTAGCAAACAGAGTATGTGAACTTATTTCAGGATGTCCTACCAGATGTTGGGACATTGTGTAAATAACTTAAGTTCAGTTTTTCAGGATGTCCCAACAGATGTTGAGACATCTCAGACCTGCTTCCAGAATTAATTATTGATTAACAGATCAGAGATATTTAAGGAGAACTATCTGGAATTAATTAATGCTGGATAAAAACAGAACAAGGCGCATCTGTAGGGAGTTTTAAATTGAAGATTCAGATTAAAACAGAAGACCTAATGCACCTAGAATATAGGAGGTAACAAACCCTAAATTCAAGGTGACAGTTGCTGCATATTAGGGCTGGACCATTCTACAGAAAGCCCAAAATTCAGATACCTATTTAAGCAACAGAAACTCATAGAATTGGGTACGAATTTCAGAAGACCAAATAGGGTGTCTAGTGTTTTAATAGCAGGTTGTTTATTATGTACCACTTAATGAGCTTTTAAGCAAAAGTGCATTTGTGACTTGATTGAAACTGTGAAGTAAAATCAAGCTGTATTGTTTGAAGGATGTCTTCAATTTCAGTAAACTTGTAAACTTGATCACTGGGTGATTGAGGGGGAGTGAGTAGGGTACTCTTATCTAAGTGAGTCTTAGGTAGAAATTGCATTGGGTAAGTATTAAGTGATAGATTAAACAGGGTGGTTTAAGTCTAGAATTAATATTACTAATAGTGGATTTCCTCCTGGCTTGGTAGCCTCCAGATGTAGGTGTGGTTATACACTGAACTGGGTTAACAAACTTCTGTGTTGTTTACTTTTCCTGCTGTTTAAGTTTTGGTTAAATTTGTCAAATGTCCTATTAAGTGTTGGGACATCTCTTAGGACATCTCATACCTGATCACAGAATTTCAATTATGTATACAAGTAGTTTCTTCATGGCATTAGGAGATTAAGTAAGGAAATAAACTGCAAAAAAAACATTATTTTTGTGGTTGTTTCATTGCCAGCAAAGAGAACATTGATGATGAAGTTTGCAACAGCCTCATCTGGATCTGCAGCGGGGAATGCAATGATAACAGTTGAAGGGTTTTATTTTCATTAAAAAGAGTAATTATGAATATAGTTACTTAGACAGTCAGACCCTAAAACTTACAACTCCATTGAGTTGGTTTCATGTTTGAATGGGTTGCAATCCCATAAACCTGTTCTTGAGGATGAGGTGGGAAGTCGTTGTAAAGTTTCAGCTGGATTTCCTTTATGGCATCCGTGGCTAACTTCCGCGGATTTATAGCCTACGGGTAACCAAATAAATATGATTTTACAACTACAATAGTTAGCAGTCAAAATAACCTTTTGATTGGAGATTGAGCATCATATTAGTTTTCGTTAAATCCACAAATGCATGGATAATCAAGTTAAACTGGAACTCATCAATAACAATAAACATAAGTGCCAAGCTAAATACTAACCAGTGACAAGTCTACACACAACTCAATACTGTATACTAATATTTATAGTATATATAAGCCAACAAATATCATTTGTGCTACATCACATATCAATATTTACCAATCAAATCAAATTATGATACAAAGTAAATTTAAATATCTAACTATGGACATTAACTCTTTCAAAAACACTATACCATGTATCAACTCTAACTTATAAAATATTTGGCAAATATATTGTACTTACCATATATGAACTTTGAAACTACTATTTTGCTTATGAAAGTTGAATTGAAATGTCAAATCCACCTAACAGACACAAAATACATCACTTAAAATTAATGCATACAAGAAATAGCCTGCAAAAATTGTCAGTATTGTTTTATGGTACCCTGCAAAATGAAATAGCTTAAACTAAGAAAATTCATACTCAACGTTTAATAGAAATTGTCAATAACTATTAGCTTATGTATTCAAGACAATGTATACAATATACATACAACAACTACAATTTTAATTAGTTCCATTTACTTGAGAATTTGTGATAAAAAAACAGGTCTTAACATAACACTAATACAATATACACATCAAGTCTTATCTGCATTTTCTCCAGGCTCTCAGCTTGAGCCAAACTCTGAGGATAACCTTCAAAAATCCACCCTTTTTGTTTTGTATATTCAAGAGACAAACATGCTGCACCATCTGCAAGAGAAAAGACGACAAAACAATGGTATGTCTATCAGTATATGAAAATGGAGCATGAGCGAAACTGAAATAGAACAATATTGTGATTTCGGTTTAAAAGAAAAGTAGAACAATATTTTCCTTCATATTGTCATTTGTGAAAATATTTTCATGGTAACAATTAAAGTGTTAAGACAATATTGAAGTTTTCCAAGACAAGAGGCACCATATGGATGTACCTTATAGTTCATAGTCTGCAGAATACATAATACAATGACCATTAATAACAACTATTTGAATAGCTCTTAAGATTTAAAAACCAGATTTCAAATAAGCAACCAAGAGTTTAGAAGCAACTTCTTTTCCCTGCAAAGTTTGTGCACCAAGATAATGTAAGTGAAAGAATTTTTAACCTACATACTACAAAAACATCACTGCTTGATCAATATGACCAACTTTACCCAAACAATCAAGCTCACAGATAAATGCTCTCAAATTTAAACTAAAACCCAATGATTTCATGTAATCCAAATGCTTCTTGGCCCCAACGAAATCTCCAATCTCACACAATCCACGAATTATAATTGTGTGTGTACTGATCAAATTGTGGACTAATATTCTACATAAAATTTGCCAAGGGATTAACATAGAGATAGTCATCATGACATCAATTACAATTCATATTTTGAGGCACTTGAATACATAAAGAGGGAAGGAGAAAACGAACCGAAATTCCATTTGAACCACTTAGAAGGAAAATTTTGTTAACACCTACATTGTGATGAAGGTTTTCCACTATCACCAAATGCATCTGCAAAATTTATAAAACTCAATAAACTCAATAAATTTATAAAAAATTGTTTTTTATCCAAACCAAATCAAACCCCTTTGTTCAAACGATAAAAAATACATAAAGGAATCAAATCAAAACCACAACCCACAAATAGATATCCATATTCTTCTTCGCTTGAAATCAAAACCATAACCCACAAACATATATCCTTCTCCTTCTTTGCATAATCATATTTTCAGAAGAAACATTGATAATAAGAAGGGTTTAAAGCAACAATGAGAGAACCGAAAAAACAAGAAAAAATTAAATGAAAGGATTAAAGTAAAATGATGCACTTACAGACAGTGCAAAGAGAGAAAATGGGAGAGAGAGAGAGAGAGAGAGAGAGAGATAGGGGAAATGTTGCACTTATGAGATGGCTTGAGCTTCCATTATATATAGCTTCAGCGGCGACGACGACTAGGGTTTTGTGACCAAAACCATTCGATGACCGAAGAGAGAGAGAGAGAGAGAGAGAGAGAGAGAGAGAGAGAGAGAGAAGTGTAAGGAAATGAAATAAAAAAGAGGGAAATTGATTATATGCAATTGAGATTAAATGTGTCCAATAGTTGATTGGCATGTGGAAGAAATAAATGTTCTCATGAGTCTAAGATTGTTGAATATGTTAATTACTTTAACAACCTTTTAGTATGTATAAAGTGAAAATGTGTTAAGGACAAATATGGTAGAATGGTGGCAATCAATTGTAATGGGTAGGTAGTTGATATTGGGGAGAATGTTATGTTTAAATATGGTGGTGTTTGGATGTTATAATATTTAGTTTGATTGTTTTCATGTTTCTTAAGTTTTCTTGTTTGTGTGTATGTTCTTGATCAAAACTTCTTCCTTGCCTAAATCATTTTGAAATTTTTTATTTCACCGCATAGAAAAAATATATGAATCCATGCAAAGTGAGGCTTAAGGCTAAGGATTTTAGGGAAAACTGGTAAATTGGTTTTATGCTAACACATATAGCCTCATAATTAGATTTCAGTTTAACTTAACTTGATTTGTAATATCTATTAACATGACATCTTTTAAGAGTAATTCATATAATATGGTCTTACATAAGTTTGAAATCTACAAATTTTGCGTTGTTTGGTTGATGATAAATTAAAATTGAAAAAGCACATTAAAAGGAAATTACACCTATATAGTCGAGTAAACCTCACCCGATTATTCAACCCAATGGTGGATTGATCCCCAATGCCTAAAAAAGGGAAGAGTGCTTATGTGTTTATAAAAAAAATGATGTCTAATAGGAGTAAGTTGGACAACCTTAATCAAGTTATCCTTCGCAGAAGTTACTTTATTCATAAGTCGTGAATAACCATAAAATTTCCTCATCCCAAGTAGTGCATATGTATTATGAAATCTATTCAAAAATGTGTAAAATACCTTAAAGGAATCATATGTGTGTTGGAAAAGGAAAAAAAGTTAGGTGTAAAGATTTATGGTCAAGTTTGTAGTGGAGTTGTTATCTTTGAGGGAGACTATAGAAGGTGTTTTTATAACACCCTTAGTGTAGCGGTAAAATCATGAGTGTAAGCCATTAGTTAACATAACTCAAAATAAATAGAGTCGCCACCACACTTTTATTTTATTCCAAATGGAAACGGAAAAAAGAGAGAATAAATCCTAATTAATCTAAAAGCAAAAAGCTAAAAGAATCGAGCAGAGAACAGGTAAGGGGATAGGTTACAAATTGGGAATGTTTTACGCACCCAAAATATATGTGGTACTCCACGGGAGCCCTTTGAAATATTTATTGCTTTTGGTTTGAAAAAGGTTTGTTTAAAGAGATTGAAGAGATGAGAAGAGAAATGTTTTTTTTAAGATTTTTGTGTTTGGAGAGGTTTACCACCTCATGCCTACGTACCCACAAAGTGCAATGTGAGATCAAAACCCCGTAGTTCGTGGTACAAATAGTGAAAAGAAACAATGTGTTGAATTAAATTTAAAATGTAAAGATAAGTTGTCATTATTTAGTGAATAATTCCTCTAAAAAGAATGAATCATATCTAAACATGTGAAAATGGTTAAAAAGAAAAGTGCACGAGGGCACAAAAACAATTGAATGAGTTTTGCATTTTTTAAAGTATTTTGAAAAGAAAGTTTCGATATGCTTATGTGGTTTAACATTTATTAAGAAATTAACTTGAAAAAAGGTAAAACCGCTTGACCTAAGTCAAGGTTTGATTATGAAAGAGGTTTGAAGTTTGAAAACAAATAAGGTTTTGAAATAGGGAGAAGCTTTGAAAATTTAAGAAGTGGGAAGAGATGAAGGGACTATCCTAAGACTTAAAGTTAAAGTTAAAGTAAGAGCAATCAAACCGTATGGCGAGCATTCTTCGAAGCAATATGACTTCATATTCATAAACAATTGAACCAAGTCAAGGCCAAGGTCTTCAATCCATAATAACTCAAGCAAAGGGAGAGATCCTAAAGTCTAAGTCCAAAACTCCAAGTCCAATGCTAAGGATAGTAGCCATAGTCAAAGATCAAAGTTACAAGTCTTTTAGATGTTTAATCATTTATTAATGTTTTTTGTGTTCAAATGGACAAAGGAAAAAGCATAAGAATAACAATATAAACATAAATAATATGATGAATGATATAGTATAATAAAAGCATAATAAAAGAGATAAGGAGCAAGAGATTAAAATAAAGAGGATAAGGTGCGAGAAAGAATTAAAATGTTAGTATAGTAATAGTATAATAATATTTACATAATATTGGCATGGTGAACTTAATCAACCACGACCAAAAATAGTAACCAAAATCGAAAGGCAACCGGGTCAGCTTAGTATCTTACACTATAGTGATCAATCAAGGAAAATTGGACCAAATTCAATGAAATTTGAAAGGAGATTGGGAGACCCAAAGCACCTACGCATCAAACATTCATAAGTCTTGGTTCTTAATGCAAAATGATCAACCACTTTGGATTACGCGACCAACAAGAGGTTTGGTCCACGAAAGTGCAAGTATCCAATTGGATTTTTATTCCGAATTCGGGACAAATTTAGGTCTATGTTAAGCAATCGCCGAGTAATTTACGAAGTAATTACTCTACAAATGAGGTTGGCCAACACCAATTAAGGTGAACGATATTTGTGTTAATACATGTTAGAGATATGATATAATGGATCATCCTCCGAAAACATGTCACATGAAAAGAAAAAATGGTAACGGTCTAATCTTAATCGAGATTTCACATTGATTTATCAAATGCAACCTATCAAGATTCCAAAGTATGGAGAATGATCCAAATGATCATTCATCCATAAATTTGAAATAATGAAGATTAAACATCTTCGAAAATCAATAATCATCGAATCAAAGATCTCATCTACCAAAAGAAAAATAAGAGATGAAAGAAAATATGGATCTAATATTTATGATCCACTCAAAAACCAGCAAATTAAAATCAAGGAAGAAAAATTCAATAAAACAAATAATAAAAAAAAGGAAGACAGGAAAATAAAAATAAAAAAGTAAGAAAAAAAGGGGGAGTATGCGCTCAGCAAGGCATGAGTGGTGATAAGAATCTGGACCCATAGCCTTAAGGCCCAAAATAAACTAAGTTTTCTTTTAAAACAAAAACAAAAAAAGGTCAGATCGTTTTATGAAAATACAAAACGCAAAAAATCCCTTTCTTCTTCCATGAGCAGTTTCAGATGTTCATGCTCAAACAAAAAAACACCGTCGAAGAAACGTCGATTACCTTCCTTCGCTCCCTCTCTCAAATCACCGACTTCACTCTTCTTCTTCTCTTTCTCGAATTTTCTCTATTGTTATTGTTGATTCGAATTTATTTCGATGTTGCAAGGTTTTGTGAAGTGTTTGAAAGGAAGATTGAAGAAGAATTAATGGAAGATTGAAGGTTAGTTCGGATCAGAGGTGAAGAAGATGGGTGAAGGTTGAACGATTTTCAGCTTTTTGAATGATGAAGGTTTATAAAGATGAAACGGAAGGTTCGTTTGAAGGATTATGAAGGTGGGAATTGGTGAACTGAATTGAAGCTTTGATATGATTTTGGCAGGGATTTTGTGGCTTTGAAAGCTTGTCGAATTTGAATGGAATGGTTGGTTTAAATAGAGGAATGGATGGAGTATGAAATGTCGTTTTGTGTCAATTTGCTTTGCGTGTTCTTAGTTTGTGCGTTTTATGCCTTTTCTCTTTGCGTTTTGGATTTGTTCTTCTGCGTGATATTCCTCTCGTGCATGATGTGACGAAGTTGGGCGTGTTCGTGTAGGCTTCGTGCGTGTGTTCACTATGTGACATTTGCGGCTATGTAGCTAGTGGGCCGGCTGAAGTATTGCGCTGAAATGTTGTTTACGGCATGCTATGTGTGAATTTCCCTTGCGTTTTGCTCACAGAAGAAAGTCGTTTTGACTAAAGTATGATGCTGATGTAAAGTCATTGTGTGGCTTGTGTTGAGCTGAAGATGTGGGTCACGTGTTCTATGTGGCAGATGGCTGAGTTATATGTAATTGGCTTGGGATGCATTGAAATGAAGTGGCAAGTTTTTGTAATGGGTGGGCTGCATTATAGTTTTTTTTTCTCAGCTTTTGTGTCATGGATGCGGGCCGATGGGCCTTTATGATTTTTTTCAATTTTTCTTTATAATAATTTTGGATAATGGGTTGTAAACAAAAAATAATGGGTTTATTAAAATTAATGAATAATAAAAAAATGGATATTGATAAAAAAAAATGGGAATAAAAAAATGGTAATGAATATAGAAATGGGATATTAAAATGAAAAATCAGAAATTGATTAAAATGGTAATTTCGATGATTGAACTAAAAAAATGTGAATCGGATAATCTAGAAAAATGGAAGAAAAATGGTCATTAAATAAAATGGATAATAGAAAATTGGAAAATAAAAATGGTTTAATCGAAAATGGATAATGGATGTGAAATCTTGATTTTAAGCCCACAACCAACTTTTGATTTTTTTTCTCACAAGCCTCTAATAAAATGAACACAGTCATCACTGAACCAATGAACAACTTGCAGCTTAAACCACAATCATTTAGATCATCTGAAATTGGTCCTGATTATTTGAATCCATGTTGAGGAAAATAAATCCACAAATGAATCACTGATAAACTGATGAGCACTTAATCGGGACCAGACTTTCCACACATCACTGCTTTGATAACCTGAAGAATTTCCGCACACGACAACTTGAACTTTGAATACGCATTGCCTGAGAAATTAACCACTGGCACAAATAACTCGCAGTTGAAATAATCTCCTGATAGTTTGACCAAAATTAGGTCAAACTTCCATTTGAATTAGATCATAACTAAACAACCACATTTGAAATAAAATCACTGTCGGTCTTTGAAAACCAGCAACACGGAAAGGAGAAGAAGAAGAAGAAAACTGCAACTTATTTTTGTATTTTGGTTAGAGGTTAGTAAATATGAACAAATAAAAGCAAGTAAATGCACGGTGATCCCCTATGAGGCATAAAAGCGCAACCGAAAAAGGATAAACGAACCAGTGTGTGATCTTGTTTGTATGCAAGATGCAGATGAGATGCGAAAAATCTTAGGGTCAAAAATTAGGGTATGGCACTTAGGACCAATCAAGTATCAGAAAAATTTAACCACAAGTTGAATGTATCATAGATTTTATCACAAGTACATGTGCATATGTTTTCTCAAAATTTTATTTGAAAAATGGATTTGTCCCAATTCTTTCAAAGCAAGAAAATTACTTGAGGACAATCAATGGTTTATGTATTATGGGATTTTATCAGTGGTGTTTTAAATACTGTTCTGGATTGGACCAATGACTAGATTGGCCCCAATCCTATCAGCCTACAAGACGACCCAATAACCCAAGACCAAAGGGATCCATGATGGTGGCCTTCTCTCTATGGTCGGTTGAGATTCCTCCTCGTTCATAGTTCTACCCACACATGGCAGGAACCACATCCGACCAAGACAGATCCTGCTCATGATGTTCTATGCCCGACATATCGTCACGATCTGGATCCTCGTCCGACGATTGAGTTCTGGCAGTTACTTATTTGGGCAGATCCACGATCTAGGCACAAATAAGAACCATTGACCATGCACTGGGGGGCCCCTATATAAACCCTCTTAGTTGAAAGGGTTAGGTATTCAATCTTCTCCCCGAATATACTCGTACTTGTTTTCTCTTGTGCCCACACTTACTTCTGCATTGGAGTACCTTACAGGTACACCCCCACCTTCCACATTGCACGAGCAGGGTTAGAAGTCCACGTCAGAAACCAATGGAGTCTGATCTCTAGGTACAATCAGGGCGCCGTCTGTGGGAATCCTTTTCCCCGTTTTCACTTCCTAAATTCGTGAAAATCAAAACTTCTCTTTCTCAATACTCCCTCAAATGGATGGCCAAGAGGATTTCATTGATGCTCATGCTACCAGCAACGTCCTCGTCAAGCAGCGAGACAACGATGTTAACAACCCTCCCCTCGGGGAGCCAGATCACTTTCAAGATAGACGGATGGACACTCCATCCCCTGAGCCGTCTCACCAACCAGAAGTCACTCCCGATGACCTCGCTTTGATTCCTGTCCCTTAGGGATCAACTCTAACTCTAGCAACTTTGGTCAAGGCTACCAACACCATTAACCTCTTCCTCCTGCAACAAAGCGAAAGGTTGGACGTTCTTGAAAACTCAAGACGTGCCAGGTCCCCACCTCAGACAAGGAGGCATCACCGATCTCAGAGTCGTTAACCTAGACGTGGAAGAAATCAACATCCAGAATCCTCTAGTTCCATCAGGAAGAGGACTCATTCGTCTCCACGATGGAACAAGTCCCAGCAAACCAAGGAGACACAGAGAAACATTCAGCAAGAGACTCGACCATCCCTCGATGGCACCAGGCTTCGATCAAGGTTTCCCTCTCGTAGGCATCGCAACGACCGATCTCGTTCCTTAACTCCGTTCTCCAGTGACGAAGACGAGCCTCGCGGCCCTATTTCCGAGGAAATCATGTCAACAAAACTCCCAAAAGGTCTGGAGAAACCTCCTCCGTTGGGAACGTACGATGGTACGACTGACCCCGACGAGCATATAGAAAACATAGATGCTCTGCTGGATTATTGAGGCGTGCGAGGAGCCATCAAATGACGTCTCTTTCCCACAACTCTGCGTAAAGTTTCCATGGCATGGTACAAGAGCCTCCCTTACGATTCCATCACGTCATGGAGAAAACTGGGGAGGACCTTTTCCCGAAACTTTATGGCGTCCAGACGCCACCCCAAGACTTGGGCATCCTTAGAATCAATAGTCCAGGGGAAGGAGGAACCCCTCCAAGCATACATCGAGAGGTTCAACAAAGAAGCAGTCCAGGTTTCGACCACAGACGATATGAAAAAATACCTCCTGGAACGAGGACTGCAGCCACAAAGCGACTTCCGCAAGGCTGCCGGAATAGAAACCCCAGCCACGCTTGACACCCTGCTCCTCAAAGCCCAAGCCTATATTCAATATGAAGAGAAGGAAGCGGCCAGCACCGCCCGAGATACACGAAGGAACGACGACACCAAATCCTCCAAACATGACGACCCCTCGACCTCACGTCGGGGAGGCGACACAAAAAAGGAAGAACGCTCCCATGAACCGTGGGAACACAAGGGTCCCGCATGACTGTTTCGTGACTACACGCCCCTCTCAGCGACGCAAGAGAAAGTCCTCTCTGAATGCGTGAACTCTGAATTGAAACAGGTCGGGTCAGATTCCCGAAGCAGCTGCCAAATAAATTGGGCATGGATAAGACCAAGTATTGTCGTTTCCACAAGTCTCACGGGCACAATACTGAGGATTGTATCCACCTGAAGGATGCTATCGAGATATAAGGCTTCAATGGTACGGTTTCACGACCATGGGATTATGTTGATCTGATCGTCACCTTCGGAGCAGGGGAGACAACGAGGTCCATTAAAGTACAATTCTTGGTAATAGACTGCTCTTCTTTATACCAATGTATTTTGGGCCGACCGACATTAGCCGAGCTCATGGCGGTCCCTTCCACGACGCATCTAAAGATGAAGTATTATACCTTGCTAGGACAAGTGGCTACCCTACACGGAGACATAGAAGCAGCCTACTAGTGCTATTAGGCCGCTTCCAAGGGTCTCAACTCCATCATAGGGAAACCAAATCCAACCAAGGTTGTTCCCCCCTGCGCATCGGAGGAGCCGAAAACCTTACCTCGCGTAAACTCTGTCGACATCGATATTAGATTTTCCGAAGAAGAAGAATGATCATAGGTAATAGAGAAGATCTCATCTTCTGCTCGTCCTATACCTGATGAAGATTTTGAGCTGGTAGCACTGGGCGCTGATCTGTCCAAGGCAGTCAAAATCGGAGTTGACCTCCTTGAGCTCGCCAAGAGACAACTGAAGGCCTGCCTGAGGGAAAAAGCTGACATGTTCGCGTGGAGCGCTTCATAGATGCTTGGTCTAGACCCTGAGGTCGCATGTCATCATATGTCCATAGATCTTGTTGTTCGAGCAGTCGCGCAACGATGAAAGAAGCAATATGTGGAGAAAGTAGTTGCATTCGAACAAGCTATAAAAAACCTCTTAGAGGCTAAATTTGTAACAGAGCCCAGGTATACCATTTGGCTCTCAAACGTTATAATTATCAAGAAAAGTAATGGGAAATGGAAAATGTGCGTTGATTATATCGGTCTTAAGCGGGCTTGCCCAAAATACGCTTACCCGTTGCCTAACATAAATAAGTTAGTAGATAATTCTGCAGGTTTCAAGCTCTTGTCGTTCCTTGACGCCTATTCTGGGTACAATCAGATACCTATGGTCGTGATCGATAAGAAGTGCATCGCGTTCATGACTGAATCGTGCAACTATTACTACAATGTAATATCCTTCGGCCTGAAAAACACGAGCGCCACATACCAACACATGATGAGCAAGGTATTTCGAGCATAAATTGGAAACATGCTCGAAGTATACATGGACGACATGATCGTAAAATCCCACGAGAAAACCGACCATGCTTTCCACCTGAAGAAAATCTTCGACCAAGCACGAAAGTGCAAGATGCGTTTCAATCATGACAAGTGCATGTTTGGCGTGCGTGCAAGTAAATTCCTCGGGTTTTATCTAACTGAAAGGGGAATAGAGGCCAACCACGATAAATGTCGAGCATTCATCGAAACACCCACACCGATATCCAAGAAATTCATTCAATCTTTAAACGGAGTCTTAGCATCGTTGTCACGATTCATAGCGAAATCAGCTCAACACGCGCTCCCGTTTTACAAACTCCTATGCAAGGAAGCGACCTTTGAATGGACTGACGAATGCGAGCAGGCTTTAACGCACCTCAAAAAGGATTTTTCAGAACCCCCGGTCTTATCCCGACCGAAAGCAGGCGAAGTCCTCTATCTTTACCTCGCGGTCGCCAATGAAGCCATAAGCGTTGCGCTCGTACGAGAAATGCCCGAAGGACAAAAGCCGATCTATTTTACGCGCAAAGCCTTGCAAGGACCTGAACTTAGGTACCAACAAATCGAAAAAGTGGCATTAACCCTCCTCCACGCGGCAAGAAGGTTGAGACACTATTTTCTCGTGCATATGATTATAGTGTACACCGAACAACCCATAAAACAACTTCTGGGATGACCAGACATGGCTGGCAGAATGTTGAAGTGGTCATTAGAGTTATCCGAGTTTGATATCCAATAAGAGGGACGAGCAACCATCAAAGCACAAGCTCTCGCATATTTTGTAGCTGAAATGGTCAGCCCGAAAGGTCCCACCTGTCCGTCTAAAAGATGAACCATTTATGTCGATGGCGCATCGAGCTCGATTGGAAGCAGAGCGAGAATCTTGTTGGAAAACTAAGAGGGAATTCTGATTGAAATATCTCTCACATTATCGTTGCCCACTTCTAATAACCAAGCGGAATACGAAGCGTTCCTTGCATGCTTAAGGTTGGCCGACGATTTAGGGGCCGAGGACATTATCATTTGCACATATTCTCAGTTAGTAGCCATGCAAGTCAGGGGAGAATACCAAGTAAAAAATGATAGCTTGTCAGAATACTTGACCTTGGTAAAAGAAAAAAATGGTTAAATTCTCCTCCGTAGAAATGAAACATGTGTCGCGCGAAGATAATGTCCGAGCAGACATACTATCTAAATCGCGAGCACCAAAAAAAGGCGGAAACAAATCTGTAATTCACGAAATCCTTCCACAACCCAACATTGGAAGATCGAAGAAGACTCTAGATGTCAACATCATAGGCGACGCCAATAGCTGGATGACTCTAGTGTATAAATATCTGACCAATGAAGAACTACCCGAGGATCCAAAACAGACCAGTGTAACAAAAAGACGAGCATGTTTGTATGTCCTGGTCGAGGGAAAACTCTATTGACGATGGTTTTCCGTACCCCTTCTTAAATGCATCGAGGAGGAGTTAGTCCCCCACCTCTTGCGAGAGATCCATGAAGGAATTAAGTCTCAATACCAGGACAGACGATCCCTTGCGAGGAAAGCTCTTCGGGCAGGGTATTATTGGCCGACAATGCAGAACAATGCAAAAAAAGATGTGAAAAAGTGTGACAAATGCCAACGGTAGGGAAACATACATCTCGCTCCACCCAACGAGCTCAAAACAATGTCCTCCCCATGGCCATTCGCCTGGTGGGGCCTGGACATCCTTGGCCCCTTCATCATCGGTTCAAACTAAAATAAATACCTAATTGTCAGGGTCGATTATTTCACAAATTGGATCGAAGCCGAACCCCTGGCTAAGATCACGACCTCAACATACTGCGCTTCTTCAAGCGGAACATCCTCGCTCGTTTTGGGATCCCCCGGGCGATTGTCACCGACAATGGCACTCAGTTCACGGACAAGAATTTCCAAGAATTTGTGGCAGCGTCGGAACTAAACAACATTTCACATCCGTAGAGCAACCACAGATAAACGGGTAGGCGAAAGCAGCGAACATGGTCATCCTTCGAGGCCTTAAGTGAAGATTGGATGAGATCAAAAGACAATGGGTCGAAGAGTTGCACAGCGTTCTATGGGCCTACAAAACTACTCCGCATTCAACCATAGGGGAAACCCCTTTTAGGTTAGCATACATAACTGAGGCCGTCATTCCAATAGAGATCCATGTCCAGTCGAGATGGATAAAAGCTCTGATGGACGAAGACACTAACAATGAAATATTACGCGAAGAGCTCGATTTGGTCAAGGAGGTTAGATCGAGAGCAACCCTACGCAAAACATCCCTCAAACAAAAGATCGCTCTAAGACACGATGCTAAATTCATCAAACAAGCATTCACAGTGGGCAACCTTGTCCTCAAGATAAATCATAAAGATTCAAAAGAAGGAAAATTGGCCGCTAACTGGGAGGGACTAATAACACTGAATTTCACCGCGTTTCTGACTCCGATTTCGCATGCATTCTAAGTTTTTATTGCTATTTTGTTATGTTATTTCTATGCTTTCCTTTGTTTTTAGGTTTTTACTTTAATCGGAGCCTCGAGCGAGAAAAGGAGCGGAAAAAGAGCTGAAAAGGGCAAAAATCAAGTAATTCAGCATTTTGCACTTCTGGCACCCACTGGGGCTGGCGCCATGGGGTCAGCCATGACTTGGACACGTCTCAAGACTCTCTCCAACTTCCAATCCCCACGATCTCCACCACTCACACCATTTTGCACTCATGGCGGGCGCCATGAGGGTGTGGCGGGCGCCACAAGGCAAAATGGTTTCCCTCCATTTTTCGGTTACAAAGGGCATCCATGTCTTTTCTTATTATTAGTTTGCCTATAAATAGGACTTTAGATTTTCGTTTTTCTTCATCCAAACATAGAATCTCTTAGGCATATATCAGTTATAAAATGGCAATCACTTCACATCGGAGTGTTGCTACAATCGAGTGATCGAGTCTGTATACGTCTGTGTGATCGGGTCTTGGAGCACTTTGGAAGGAAGTTAATCATGCCGCCATTTTAATTCCAGTTCGTATTTTATTTTTCCGCACTCGCTTTATTTTATTTATTTTCCGCATCGCACTACTTTATTTATTTCCCGCACTCACTTTACTTTATTTTATTTCCGCACTCGCTTTACTTTGTTTATTTCTCGAACTCGCACTACTTTATTTTATTTCCGCACTTGCACTACTTTCATTTACTTTCCGCACTCGCACTAAATACTTTTTATGAAAAATATTAAAATGAACTTTTACTTTACCATGTCTAGCTAATTTCATAAAGGTTAGAATGTAAGGATCATAATTGGACCGATAATCCGTACAACTGTTTGTAGAAATGCTTAAGGGCTATCTTGACTTTCAATATAAGTTTCACGTTCTTTAAAAGTTCCGTTGGGTAAGACTGAAAACCGTTCAACGCATACTTAACTTAATTGTTTTTAACTATTTCAAAAACATCCAAAAACGCTTTGTCTAGTTCATTAGGAGTTTTTAGATTAAAAAGAAAAGAGATTTTAAAACTATTTTCGGACACGTTAAGAAGTATAGAGTCTGGTTCGTGAGAACCTTTGTTTGCTAGAAAGTCCAGGTCAAAATACTTTTTAACTTAGTTAAGATACTATATTTCTTAAAAATAGGTTTACTACTCTAACGCAGTACGCACCTTTTTATCCGTGACAATATGAGGGTTTGATTAAGGAGTACAACTCGGTTCCGAATACGTGAAAGCGACAGTTCCCGTTAAATTAGTTCTTTTCAAAGTAGAAAACATTGCCCATAAGTAGTTCTATTAACAAATACTTGATTATCAAATTCATTATGTGAATTGCATTCAAACTTGTCTTTATTAATTATTTAATTTACTATTTTATTTATCATTGCGCACTCTTTAAAACCATTATTTTCAATTGCCTTAGATACACACCATAACAACAGATAACGATAGATTGACACTTGGTCTTTGTGGATTCGACAATCTTTTATATTACTCTGATGTGTTCGTACACTTGCGAAAAACACGCATCAGGGACCCAATCGAGTCCGAGCAAAAACGGACAACGGGGCATACTACTTAGAAAATTTACAAGGAGAAAAACTTCCTAGTCCTTGGAACACTGAAAAACTTAAACAATATTATAGTTAAGACACCATTAGGCACCGGCGCCGGCCTGACATGCATACCTAGGTACAAGTACTGCATACCATATATTCAATTCGGTGAGACCTTCCCCGTGAACGAGGATGGTCATCCCAACACGATCCGATCCACAAACGAGTCCATCATCGTCTGAGTACCACAAACAGGTAAAACACTCAGCTCACGATGGGACGTTCACGCCACAAAACACGAATCATCAACATGTTCCGAGCATCATTCCCGACCAACCTTATAGGTGGCATTCTGCCCAGTACCCCAAACAGACAAATAGTAAAATCGAGCATTACTCTCCAAAAACATAAACAATTAGTAGAAATAACAAATAAAATATGTCCTCCGACAAACGCATTGTTATGAACAGATAATATATAGAAATCAACCACCAAGGTCGTAAATAAAATGATTTAAAATGCGGCCAAAAAGACCGACTTGTTCCAAGGTTACATCAAAGGGGGATCATACTCCCCCGTCAAAGACAATAGGCTATGGCATGCAGGCCAGCCAACAAAAAACATACAAAAGAAAATACAATCTAAGCCTCCTCGTCACCCTCTGGTTGACCTCCAGCAGGATTTCCAAGGCCTTCATCCATCAGAGTGGACTGCCCGGGCTCCTTGAGAAAGTCACGAATGTGGAGGACACTGTCCTCCATTTTATACATAAAACTAATGCCTTCCTCGCTAAACGTCAAGTCGGGGTTGACTATTTTTAATTGCTCGATCGCGTTCTTGAAGGCGACACTAGTCATTCCCTCTAAATTGGTGTACCCTTCCTCGATCTCAGCTACCAGCTCAGCACAAGTCTTTAAGGACTTGATTTTCTCAAGCTCATCCTCAGCTGGGGCCAGATCGGCCTTTAAACGAGAAATCTCTTCTGAGGAAGCCTTCTTGGATGAAGCCACAGACTCCTCCAACTCCTTTACCCGTTGGGAAGATTTAACTAGAGACTTCTCCCGCTCCCCGGATAGTTTTTTAGAGGCTGTTAGTTGTGCTTTCAACTTGTTAATATCCTCCTCTTGAGTGGCGGTCCCCTCGACGAACATGAAAGCCATCTCCAGGACTCAAACAACAAAACTGGCATCTCAAGCCAACCAGGCCCGTCTGTTCGACCGACTGGTCCTTTCCAGGCTAAGGGTATCTGCTTGTTGGACTTGGAGGGAGTGTTCCTCGAAGAAAGTCGGCTTGAGGAAGCAAGGTGGAAGCTCGGACGAGCGCTTTGGGGAGGCACCGTCCAGGTTGACAATGTTGTCGGGCCTGGGTCTTTTAACCATTCTGGAGGTTCCCTCAAGAGAACCATGACTGGCAGGTAAAGAAGTGCCCGAACCTGGGACCGCCTTGTTTCTCAAACGGGTATGGGTCAGCTTTTTAGCCTCTCGTTTCCTAGCCATGTTAGCCATCATTTTGTCTTGAGGGTTCACCATTGAATCTGAAAAGATCACAAGAAAAACAGTCAGAAACAAGCAAATAACAAACGAGCATAAGAAATTATAAATTATAAGTCTACCAAGATACTCGCAGACATCCCCGTCCGTCACACAAGCCAGAAGCTTGGATACTTCGATAAATCGGGGAGTAACTTTGGCACCCACATCCTTGTCCAAAAGAGCGTGGTCACGATTATCCACGTGCACTTTCACGTTATCTTGGAGACATAACTCATTAGTGCCTCATAGTTGGCTTGATCCTCACCGTCCAGAGTGGAACCGATTTCCAAATACTCATCAGTTCCTCGAGCAAAATGGTCTCTAGACCAGGAAAAGAGAAACTTCAATAACAACCGAGGGACTTCCTTCCCTTCCTCGTCCAACACAACACGTCCTTGGTCATCGACGTCCACCCCCCAAAATTTACAGGAGTTCAAAGCTCGCTCAGAAAGAGGTTCGACCAGAAAATAATGGTCTTTGAAGTCCCTTATTGACTCCGAGAAGGCCTTGAAGATCTTCCTTTTCTGTTTTAAAGACACACATCTGAATTTACCGTTCACGACCTGCCATTGCAGGTGAAAGACATGGGAAACAGAGGAAGCGTTGCCCATATCTGTAAAATAGCACAGGTCTTTTCAAATTCCCGGATGAAGGCAAATGAGTTTGGATGGATATGCGAGGGTGCGAGCTCCAGATGGACGAACACGCTCTGCTAGAAGTCCGTAAAGAGAAACCTAAACTTCATGTCTTTGAAGATGATCTCATACAACGGAAACATGTTTGTGCCAGAGTCGGTGCAAATTCGGTCGTCTACAAAAGGGTACCTCACCATCCAGTCAGCAGGATTCCCGACCATAGGAGGAGGTCCTACCGCTTCCTCAGTATACTGCGAGACTATGGTAAGTGGCTCAACAGTGGCCCACTATCGCTCTCGAAGATTTGCATCCCGGTACAAGCGCGAACGGTCGGAGAAAAGAGAAAATGAAGGTGAAATGAATAGAGTCGCCAGCTAGGCATTTTTATCCCGAAGGAAAGGTAATGATGCATAAACCTAGAAAGAGATGGATAAGACGGTCGCGAACCAGAGAAACTGAGAAAGGGGGCTAGTTACAACCTAGGAAGGTATTAGCACCCAGATTGTCCGTCGTACTCGACAGGATCCACGCTTAGGAGATTGTGTTTAAAGGGGTAAGTGTATGTGTTATATGTGTGCAAAAGCTGGAAAAGAATATACAAGTGTCAGTGCAAAAGGTGAATGCTTAGGAACTGAGGCTTAAAAGAGAATGCTGAAAGAGGGGGAAGACACAAAGACTTTTGTTTGATAACTATTAAGTTATGCCTACGTATCCTCGCGTGCAATGAGGAAGTCAGAACACCGTAGTTCGACTCAAAGAGACTGAAAAAAGATTGACTGTGAACTGCTTGCTAGTCTATGCTCAAGTGTATGACTCGTCTGGCTCGAGTGCTAACTGTCTTGCATTAGAAGGAAGAAGCAAATTCTCGCTTATAGAGTGAATGTGATGAGAAAAGAATCCCGTAGGAGACGTTTATTGTTTGTTCTTGTGTTTTCAGTTTTTTTTATTGTTTTTGGTGTTTTGCATATGTTAATGAGCTTAAGCCTAAATCAAGGGCTTGTAAACTCATTATATCCTCCCTGATTAGGGATAATGAGCCTACTTAAGTATGAGATAAGTATCTCAACTTAATTTCCATGATGATGTAGGATTAAGATCATTAACCTACTTTGGTAATTATTAAGTGTTTTTTTTGGGTTTTTGTTTAGTGTTAAGTAATGAGTTTAATCTCTAATCACAGATTAGTGAACTCATTACACCATCCTAATAGAAGGATAATAAATGAGCACACTTAAGCTGAGGAAGACACCTCAACTTAATCCATGGTTAGGGACTAAATTCATTATATAATAAACCTTTATTAGGTGGATTTTAATTAAAAGATGAGATTAAGAAATGAGTTTTATGGTTTGTAAGACATCTTGAGAGGGACTTGTCCATTAAACACTAGGGTTAGTCCCTCTTAACCATAAGGAAGAGATAGAACCCTAATGTAAGGCCCAAGTTACAAGATAAAGTCTTAGTGATTATTAAGATTATTTGATTAAGGGGTTTAAACAAATTAAAGGTTTAACACTTAGGATTAAAGTTATACACTCCATCCTAAGAGAAGGATGCAGACATAACCCTAATTCCAAAGTCCTAAAACTTTAAGAGTTTAGTCTCTGATTATTGAGATGAGAAGAGAGACTCAAGGAGACTCAAAGGTAAAAAGCTAAGGGGGACTAACCACAACCCTAATTATGATCATTCTTGGATGTTCCTATGGTTTGCAAGGCTTTAAGAAAGATCTTCAAGGAAGCCACCAATGGAAGAAGCAGATGAAAAGAGGATGAAGAAGAAGAATAAGTTACTTACTTCATTGAAGAAGATAAGTAACTTAAAGGAAGAAAGTGAGAGAAATGGAAGACAAGTGAACAAGTTCACTTAAAAGACAAACAAAATGAAAATGAAAGAGATAAAGAGAAGTGAGAGGTGAAGGCAAATTCACCTCCCCAAAATGACTTACCACCTGAAAGTGTTAGCATGAATGCATAAAGTATAAAGCATAAAGAAATGAAATGAAATGAGATGATATGAGATGAAATAACCAAAGTCAGAAGTGTATGCAATGTTAATGTTATGTGAGATGATACAAAAGCATACAAAATGCATATGTATGATCTACAAAGATGAGATGCAAATGGAAGCATGCTTTGAAGTTTGAAAACACATGAAAGTTAATGAAATGAAATGAATGCAAATCATGGAAAATGAATGAAGAAATGATCAAGCATGGTTCTAACATGCCTTAAGATGTCTAAGATGACATATGAATGCAAGAAATGTCATGGCAAGTTCATGTATTGATGCATATGCAAGATGAATGCAAATGAACACATAAAATTAGGGTTTTATGGACAAGCAAGATGAAAATGAATAAAACAGAAGCATATGACATGATAAAAAATTGAAATCAAGCTCAAACAAACCCTAATCATATACTAGGTCACACCCCAAAGGAGAAGGTCAGAAGCCTAACCAATCAAAAGTTATGATTTTCCTAAGTTTCCTAGGGTTTTTGGATGGCTCAAAGGGAAAAATGCAAATCAATTTGAAAATGCAAGACAAATTTATGAGATAAATGACCTATAAAATACATGCAATATGTAACACAATGCAATAAGAATCATCTTCAAACTCTTCTTGGTTAGGCAGAAATGATTTTTTAAAGTTAGGGTTCAAAAATAAGATTTTAATGACCCTTAATTCAAAGAAAATTCACAAACTATGATCAAACCTAAAAAGAAATTTGTGTGAAGAGTTTGAAACTGTTTCTAAATGCATTGGGATGATTCATGATTTTTTTTGGTGATATTTAGAAACCTAAATGTATTTTTAATTAATTAAAAGACTTTAGTTAATTAAAAATAACATTTAAATATTTTAAAAATACTTTTTTAATGCAAAAAATAAAATAAAAATCATTTTTGGAATGAGAAAAATATTTAAAGTCAGAATGCAAAAGAAAATATTTTTTGGATGCTTTTTGGTATTTTAAATTAAATATGCAAGAAAATGCAATTAAAATGAAATAAAAATGGATTAAAATGAAAGTATGCTGATCTGGTGGCTGGGATTTAAACTGGGGTTGGAGGGAATTGACCACGCGCGCATCTGGACGGTCCACATTCAAACTGGCTTTTAATTATACTTTAAATTAATTAATCAGGATTAAAAGATAATGACTCATCTGGACCACACGCTTACTAACCCTAATCACAATCTAACGGCTACAAACGCATCTGGGGATTTAATCTGGGTTTAGCCCTAATCACTTTCAGGTGGCCGGAGAAGACCTCCGGTCATCTTCTCCGGCCAACCTCTCACCTGAACTTCCTCAAATCACTACCCCAAGCTCCCAAAACCTCCATAATTAATCAACTAACTACCCTAAACAATAATCCAGCCTCAAAAATCATTTATCATTCATCATCAACAAGATTCGAATCAAAACATCAAAACAGCAAAAATTTCAGAACATCATGAAATGCTTAAAACTCAACCATTTTCAAAAATAAAGACATCAGCATGATCAGTGAAGCATGAGGAATCATTTAGAAACTTAAAAAAGGAGTTACGGGAAAAACGTTCATCATGGCTACCTGAGATGGAGCTTTGTGTTCTTGAGCTTTCTGACCTTTTCCTTTGTGCAAAGTGCCTCCAATGACCCCTCTGATGCTTCTGGAAAGCTTGAATGAAGTTTAGACAGCCTCCTTTGTGAGTTTCAGTTCTGAGATTGCATAAATCGTGTTTGAGTTTGGGGGTGTTTCAGGCTATGGTGATAGGTGCTTTGTGATCCTTAGGTTATGTGGAGATGATTGGTGAAAGAAAATTGAAGTTTCAGTGGTTGGTTTTTGAGTTTCGAAGAAGGGAGGTTTTTGAATAATTTTGTGGATTCTGAGTGTGGGGAAGATTCAGCTGCTTGTGTGTTATGAAAAGGTCTCCTTAGGGTTTGTATAAGGTGTTCTGATTGGTTCAGAGAGTTGTTGTGGCCTAGTGTGATTGGTATGGGAGGAAATGCAAAAATGTCAACTTATGTGTACTTGAGGTATGGGCTGGGACAGGAGTGATCTAAAGGGTGGATTTTCCTCAGCTGACTTTGTGGAGAGCCATAGAATCAGATTACATGAGCTGACACAAGTGGATGAAGAGTTTCATACCATTTTGCAATTCTTGAAAGTTTTGGCCCTTTTTGATTTCTTGAAGTTCAAGTCATGAAAATACATGGTTCAATGCACAATTATGATGTTTAAAGGCCCAATTGACATATTGTGAAGTGTTTGTGTCCATTTGAAGTCATTAGACGCTTGAACATGCCAATTTGCAAAATCCCTCTTTGACTTGAAACTTGAAATTATAGGATTTTTGCCAACTTTGAAAGGCCATATCTTGAGTTCTATGATGAATCATGACATGTTCTTGTACTTTTTGAAAAGGGAAATACCTAATCTACAACTTTCATGACCAAGAATTTTTCATTTGAAGCATTTTTTGTTAAGAAAGAGGAGGTTGAAAAACTTTCCCGAAATGGAAAGTTTGCATTTCAAGTCATTTCCATTTTTGGCAAGTTTGCAATTGGCTCAAAATTATTCAATCTTGTGAACTTCCAACCTCTTCTAAGATCAAATAAAGATCATAGAACTTCAATTTGATGAAAATACCCCTTTGGTTCCATTATTGGGGGCCTCAAATGCCCTGATTTTGACTTAACTTGCTCAAGAAGTTACCTAGTGAACAGATGACTTCCACAATGAATTTCTTCATCAAACTTGGTACATATGATCCTTATAACATCTTAAGGCCTCTGAAACCAAAACCCTAATTTTGGTCATCTGTGCAGTGAAAACCCTAACTTTACTTCCATGTCTTTGCCAATTCTTGTGATCCCTTGACTTTTATGAACTTTGAGGAGTATAATATGATGATATAACACACATGGACACTCTTAGAAATCTTTGAGGCCTTTGGGATGACTCAGATGGATTCTTGGATTGCTCAGATCACAAACCCTAGATGCAGATGAACTTGAACTATGCAGATGAAACAAATATGCAATGTGATGTGGTATGCTTATGCTTATGAAAAAATGAAAGATCACAAGACATGGTGTGATATGAGTGAGGGAAAATTTGGGGTGTTTACACCCACTCGCTCACAGGAACATCTTCCTCTTTGTCCTTTTCCTCAAACTCAGCCGTATTGACTTTAGCCGAAGTAGTTTCTTCGGAGTAAGAGGACGATTATGAACTCCTCCCTGAAGGCGAACTTTACTCGGTTTCCACTTGAGAAGAACTAGACTTGCTGGACAGATCCTCGGTTTCCATGTTGATACGCTCGTCGTTGGACATGGTTGCACCTGAAAAGTAGTGAAAGCAAACGTGAATTCGATGACAGAATCAAATCCACCCTTCCATCGCTTAACATGTGAAAGGGCACGCTAGGGGGCGAGGAAGCTGTCCTCGACCAAAGCCCTTAACCATAAGGAGAACCACAATCAGGTAGTCTTAAGGGTGAAACTAAATTCAAACCATCACGAAGACCTCGTGAGACGAGCACAATGTCACCCAGAACTCCGACTGAAGTTCAACCGGAGAAGACGAACAGATTCGTCACGCACGGCGCAGGCTAACCCTAAAACGCCATATCCGTGACTATTTCGCCGCCGCTTGCCGCCCACAGAGACGACGAGTATCATGTCGGAACCCTATTTTTCATCTAAATCATCAATATAACACCAAAGGCTACCCTAACCGCATGCTACTACTTTATTTATAAAAAATATGAAGCTAAATCAAGATGAGAAAGAATAAAAACTTACTGGTTGGGAGCTTTTGCTGTGGTCGTTGATCATGCTCGATGGTAGCGGCGACAGACGACTGAGTAACGGCGGAAGCGAGCTGCTAGCTTAAACGAACAAAAAGTGGGAGAGCGAAAAGTGTGGAAATGAGGCCAAACACCCTATTTATAAGCCTCTCCAACACGTGCACGAGCACATGCGGTCTGTAAACCTAAGAACGACGCACTCATTGCCTAGGGACGGTCGTAGGTTAGCCATCATTGCGCATTAAATGCACACAATTTCCAAGACACACGCGTGTCACTTCAACCACTCCAAACGTTTGGGATCCTCGTCTACAATGACCAAGATCCCATAACTGATTCCATTAGCAACCACAGTTACAAAACAACGATGGAGAGACACCATTAAGTCATCACTTCTCTGACCAGAAGCAACGACTTGGGGGGCTCCTGTTCCGGACTGGACCAACGACTAAATTGGGCCCAATCCTCTCAACCTACAAGACGACCCAATAACCCAAGACCAAAGGGATCCATGATGGTGGCCTTCTCTCTGTGGTCGGTTGAGATTCCTCCTCGTTCATGGTTCCTGCCCACACATGACAGGAACCACCCAAATCCAACTAGGACAGATCCTGCTCGTGATATTCTATGCCTGACATATCGTCATGAACTATATCCTCGTCCGACGATTGAGTTCTGGCAGTTACTTATTTGGGCAGATCCATGATCCAGGCCCAAATAAGAACCATTGGCCATGCACTAGGGGTCCTCTATATAAACCCTCTTAGTTGAGAGGGTTAGGTATTCAATCTTCTCCCTGAATATACTCGTACTTGATTGCTCTTGTGCCCACACTTACTTTGGCATCGGAGTACCTTGCAGGTACACCCCCACCTTCCACATCGCACGAGCATGATTAAAAGTCCACGTCAGCAGCCATTGGAGTATGATCTCCAGGTACAATCAGTTCCTACAAAGATCTAACAATCATCTCCTATGTTAACCCTAATCTTCATCCGAATGTTTATATGTTCTTCAGGATCTTCATGAAATTTCCAGAAAATTATTGTGTTCTTAGAAGAACACATGAACTTCATTCAGAAGTTCATGAAGATTCATGAACATTCATCCTATTTTGGATAAAATTAGAGGAAGAAGATGAAGGTTTACCTGAATCTATGAAGAAATTGAAGATAGACGGCTGGAGAAGATGAAGTTTGACGGCGACGCAAAAACTTCTGGCGGGGTAGAAGTTGCAGAGAAAAGTACGTTGAGAGGAGGATTTCACGTGAAGTATGCAAATAAACTTATTCCCCTCCTTTTATAATATTGTTGCTCGTATAGGGAAGCGCAAAGGGCAAAACCATCATTGCCTAAGCCTATATTCCCTAAGCCTTAACAAAATAATTAATGTGTCGTCACACGTGTGAGGTGAATACCTAGCATTTTATCTTCTCAAGATAAAACTCTGTGTATTTCAAATAACGACTCCCAGAATTCCTCGCGCATTCCTGCTCGACATTAAAAACGTCGTTTGAAACGACCTTGACCGCACGAGCTTTTAACGACTTTCTGTCGACCACATTAATTTGTCCCCGCTACATTGCCCATAATTTCCTGTCGACTATCATGCTAGTATAAGTCATTATCCTTCAGACAAAAGCAACGACTTAGGGCTCCTATTCTGGACTGGACTGACAAATGCCCATCAGTTGGGCAAGGCCCAACCTAGTCCAGATTTAGGCACAACCTAATAAGGAATATAACAGTTAGAATTATAGCCGTTGGGAATCTCCTATCACGCGCTTGACAGCTATCACACGACCAACTACCCCTCAGAAACTCACAAAAGCAGTTGGATCCAATCATGGACCACACACCCGCATATTTCGGCCATATGCCCTTATAAATACCCTCCTCCTTTGTTGGGTAAGGTATTCAATTCAATCATACTCAATTCTACACTCTTAACGCTTTTGTCTTATTTTCATCCTCACATTGAAATTTACTTAAGTGTCGGAGTACCTTACAGGTACCCCACCACCTCTCATTCACTATTGTTGTTGTCCTACGCTGAAAGTCACAGAGACTTGTTCGACTTATTCAGAACAAAAAATATTTTCAGAAATGCATTAAGTGCTTGCGAGATTTATAGGATAAAATAAGAAGCTCTCTAAATTTAAATATTTTATTGCTTGCTGCAAAAGCTAATACAAACACGAAGAAAGAAGGAAAAAAAAAGTATTTTTAGAATAAGGTAAGACATTTATATAAAAGTTACTTACATGCACTTATGTAACTTAAAAAAAAAATGTATTTATGAAATCAGTGGTACCATCATGTGTGACAATCATTGGTGTATGTTGTCATAATTTTCCCTTAAAAAACAAGTTTTGATTGACTTCATTGAGAAGCCTCATTCTTCAATTTTTTATGTTTATTTGTGGTCCACTTTTGTCAAAAATATATATGTTTCCGTATAAGATTCAAAATGTCTTGTTATTATATTGTTAAAATATTTCCTTCTATGTCATGTATTTCTTTAAAAATAAAAACAGTAATAAGAAATGTTCAAAATTAGAGATGAAGTAATCAAATAAAATGTTATATTAATTATAGAAATAACAAAATATGAAAGGAGAAATAGATTAAAGATTAAAAATCTAATGATATGAATACAATAATTTATAAAAGATAAAAATTACAAAATAAATATACAATAAAATATAAATAGATTAAAATAGTTATTAGTTCGATTATAAAAAAAATATTCACTACATATGTATTATCTAATATCATTCCTCAAAAATGAAATATTGAAAGTATGTCAAATAAGAAATCAAATCAAAACAACTTACACCTTTATTTTATGAAAAAAGTGGAGGAGAAGAGGATTTCATTGGTTTGGAATTGGTTTCTGTAAGACAAAAGATAACTCTTGTATCTTTACATACTAACGTAGAAACTTTATCTTTTATCTTCTCTGATATTACATTGAGTGTTTGTTCCGAAATTATGAATATTCACGGTTCGGTTTGAATTGCTTTGAAATAAAATATCCTTGGATCCAAAAATAAATTTATTTACAATTTAATTCGATTTTGAATGATTGATTTAAAAAATTCGATCCGATTCAATTTTATGCAATTTAATTTAGATCGATTTTTTGGATATCAAAATTATAAATTATAATTTTTTTAATATTCAAAAAGTATTAAGTTAATATAATGTTTGATATAATATATAATATAGTATATCAAAAGTTAACACTACAAGCTGAAAAAATAAAAATGAATAGACTAAATCAAACTAATAAATAGTATTGAAAAAATAAGTATCATTTTAAATTAACACAAATATTTAATAATAAAAAATTATATATATATATATATATATATATATATATATATATATATATATATATATATATATATATATATATATATATATATATATATATATATATGGTTTGGTTTGGATCGTTTTTTAAAAATCATTTCGAAATTCGATCTGAACCGATCGATTTTTACAAAATGACATCCAAATACATCCAAAAAAATCAGTTTTTTGCGGTTTTAAGTTTTTTTTTATCGATTTGCGGTTTTTATTTGGATTGGTTTGGATTTGAACACCTCTACCTGATACAGAGTGTGCTGATGGATCTTATATATCGCTTCTGTTGGGATTTGATCTAACTCATCCTCACAAAATCGACTTATTAGGTGAGAGTTGTCACTCTATATAAATTTTTTAAGGGCTCTATCTCTAACCAATGCGGGACTTGAAATCTTTTAAATACACTGCCTTACATCCAACACTCTTTTACGCTTGGTGCGTGGATTCAAACGGTAGACGACCCATGGTCCGATCGATAAGATTTGATATCATATTAGAGTTTGACCTAACTCGTTCTTTCAAATCCGGCTTGTAAGGTGAAAAGTATCATTGTATATAAACTCTTTGTGTGCTCTATGTCAAACCAATGTGAGACTTGAGTTTTTCCTAATACACCCACTTGTTAGGGAGTCTGGGGAGCGAGATATGGAAAAGCCAATAAACCAAATGCTATGGATCTAAGAGACCTTGATACCACATATCCACCAAAAACCTTAAGGCAATGGGGGGTATGAGTCACCTCTCTTATAAACTCGACATTTGCTCAATTCTTAATCGATGTGGAACTTTAGAATTCACACTTGAAACCCAAAATTCTCCCCCACAAGTGTGAGTCACCCACACCAATAGCCTTGATCCATACTAGGATCCACTTCCGCTCGTCCACTGAGCCAACCAAGGCTTCAATACCATATTATAGTCTGACTTAACTCATCCTTACAAACCGCATTGTAAGGTTGAGTCATGTCAAACTCTAACATGGAATCAGAGCCTATAGATCCGACATTTGGCCGCCTACCGTTTAAATTCACACACCTAACCTAAAACAAGTGTTGGGTGTGAGGGTTGTATCGAGAAGATACCAAGTTCCACATTGGTTAGAAATAAGGCTTGAAAAGAGTTTATATAGAGTGACCCCCTCAACTTAAGTCAGTTTTGTAAGGTTGAGTTAGGTTAAACTCTAACAAAACACATACAACACACATATTATATGTATATATTATTCTCTTTGGAGTTAATTTCTTCATTGGCGGCTTTGTGGCACAAACCTTAATCCTATATGATTTACCTTTTATTTGAACTTTGTTTGTACCACCTTTAGACATGTAAACTTAAATGACTTCAAATCCATCATTCAATGAAGTGGCCCTCTCATCCTCACTATCATCAAACTTAACCTTCTTTGCATCATCATTATTTTCATCTAGTTAATCTTCTCCACCACTTGATTCAATTCATTAATTTAAATCAATGCATTAAAGCTCAATTACTTTTACATTGATGTTCTTCACATTGTGCTCGACATATAAATACCTTTCAATATTGTTTCCAATAACACACACCACAACATCTATAAGACAATCATCCATCTTAATTTCAACGAAGGATTCATATATACCTTCAAGTTTTCTCAAAACCCTAAAGTAATTTCTTTCATGACTCCCTCCAAGAACTAAGTTTAATACCTCAAAGACACCCAATTTTTCAGAATTTTTATCATATACAATGGTCTGAACCCCACCTTTATAAAACATTGTCTTATCTTTAGCGAACTCCTTTTGTGATAGAATACAACATTGAACAATCATTCTCAATTCTAGAAGGACATGCATCCGATATGTTACCTACTACATGAAACTAAAAGTGTAAAAATGTGAGAATAACAACATACATTCGATCAAGTTTCTTGGATGAATGGAGCTATGAGACCAATAACCCAAGCTTCTTTCAACGTTTTCGCAACCCACACTATTCTTCTTCTTCGATAATTATGTTTTCAATGGAGGTTGTATGAGTTTCTCTATTAGGGTGAATTAGGACGACAATAAGAGATATACGTTTTACCAATACTAATTATTCAAAGTGCCAAAAATAAATTAATAATGTAATAATTAATGATATGACATTTGAGTGAGTCAGGTCACTTAAAGGTCTAGAAGAACAAAATCTTCATATGACAAGGTTAAATCTGAATTTTTGTATAGATGGATAAATAAAAAGTCGCTTATATGGGAGGGGAAAATGATATTAATCCTAAAATCTAATAAAAATATTGTATTGAGAATGTAAAACTTAATGATTAGAAATAAAATAAAGACTCATTTTAGATTATGAGAAAGCCATGAGATATAATTTAGTCTCTAAAAAATATATTTTTGTGTGCAAATGAGGTGCAATTGGTGAATCATATTTAGTATCCTAAATAAATTAAAATAAAGAAAATTACAAAAGATTGTGGAACAAAAATATGATCATGGGGAAAGCAAAAAAGAAAACAACCCTTAAATTGTGTTAAAGCTAACCAAAAAGGATAATAAACCACAACTAGGAAAATTCGACTGATAAATATATATTTGAAGTAAACATACATGCAAACACACTACGTGCACGATCTAGTGAACCCATGTACAAACGCATAACCAAATTGCAAAATTATAGGGTGTGTGAAAAGCGGAAAATGAAATTGACAACCAACATATAAATAAATCCATGCACTAACAACTCATTATGGAAAAACAATAATAATCAATTATCTTAAACGCCAACAACGAGCAACAGTCATATGACGTCTTGAAACACACAAAAAAAATCTAAATCACAAAGCCATGTCTCTTTCGAGCAAAACATTATGACATAAATACAGATTAAACTTCAATGGAAAACTAGATTTGAATTTGCACCTGAGAAAAAAACCAATCACACTAGAATGCATTTAGAAGCAAAAAGCCACAACGAGCAAATATGTGGACATACTTGAAGTTGCATGTCTCTGATACATTGAGGGCAAAAACCTCATGTGATTTTATAGCATGCATAATTTAAAGTGTTTGTGTTTAAGTTAGAACATTATGTTTAATTTTAAGTCAATAGGTTAAGTTTTTGAACAAGAACCACAATTGAGATTGATTAAAGTCACGACTAAGGTGGAATCTCAAAACATAATTGAAAACTTTGATTTTTGAGATTTTAAATGTGAGATTCGAATCACACATATCCATGAGTCAAATCAAACAAGGCAAAGAGGGACATGATTTTGGTTGAGCTTGTGAGTAGAATCACAACTAGCTTCTGATTTGAATCATGCAGCTATAAGTAGAATCATAATATATGCTTCAATCGAATCACAAATCCTTTTCCAGCCACTGTCTAGTTTGAGTCGAATCGCGACCAAGTGTTGACTCGAATAATGACCTTTATGCATAAAATCATGCCTTCGTTGTGAGTTGAATCACACAAAAGGGGTATCTCTTTAAGTGTTTATCTCGTTTCATATCACTTTGACACTTGACTAAAACCACCAAATGCTCTTTACTCGAATCAAACATGATTTTTCACTTCTTTTTGTGCTTTATGTCCAACACCTAAAAGTTATTTTCATCTCCCAACCTCTCATAATGTTAGAAAACACCTTTTTCATTGATGATTTGAAAGCTCACAAACCACTCGTTCTTCCATTTTCAAAAGTATTTTGAATCTCTCTTTAACACTTACAAACAATTTCTTTCATCTTCTAACTCATTTTTTCCTTATTGTTGCATGGATTTGAATATCATCTTTATAGATTCATGATTGATTGAGGATATTCATTTTTGGATTTAATGTTTCTTTGAAGATTTATTTATGATTTCAAAGGCTTGCAAGATTGTGTGATATTGTGATTGGTTGTGACAATTCTAGTGGAATAAAAGAAGATTCTTCTCTCCATATTGACCTTGGTAGTGTTGTGTGAAAGCCTACGGACATGATAAGAGTTCTTTTGATCTTCGGACAGACCAACACTTAAGATATCGACATAATTGCGTAGAAATTTCCGCAGACAGAGACTTAGGAGCAGGATGTTGGGGCTGGAAGATTCAAGAAGCGGTCTCGAGTAAAGATTTCACATAAAGTTTAGTTCGTGGAGCCGTGTACATGTCAAAATCCATAATATATAAAAATTTATTTGTGGACTAGTGATTGTACGAACCCTTGTAATATTGTTACAAATCATAGTGGAAGATCAACAAATTTCCAATGGATACCTTAAAAACAAAGTATAATAGGTTTCTCAAGAAACCCACAAGGGTTAGGGTTTAAGGTTACCAAAGATAACAACAAAGATTGGTTATAAACTGTTATTCTTTCCTTTCTCTTAAAACAAGATTACAAGTATACAAGAATAACAAATAATCTCTCTCACTTTTTGAATTAGGGTTTTATCTTCCTATTTTCCCTTATACAAAATATGAGAGACTAGTATGTTATTTATAATAAAACTAACATACTAACCTAATGGGCTTTTTAACAGTTACCCATTACAAGCTAACTTAGGGTTCAAGCTAATTTAAACAATTGGATTCATAACACAAGGCCCAATTAAACAATAACATGTGAGCAGACTTCGATGACATGCTATTCGTACAAGGGTTTATTCCAATATTCCATAAATCTCCACCTTGGAACACACCATATACCAACAAGAAACAAACTAGCTTTCTTCATGCAGCTTTATCAACTGCATACAGTGGAAAAATTTGCAACTGGGCAACGTCTTGGTGATCATATTAGCAGCATTATGATCTGTCGAAACCTTCAACACTTAGATTTCTCCATGCTCGATTACCCTTCTGATGAAATGCAGCCTCACATCAATGTGCTTGGTTCGCTCATGATAGGTTGATTTCTTTGAAAAGTGTATTGCACTTTGACTATCACATTTAACAGTGATACTTCGACCTTGAAGTTTCAGCTTCTTTGCAAAACCTCCAAGGCACAATGCTTCCTTTACAACTTCGGTTAGGGCGATATATTCTGCTTCAGTGGTTGATAAGGCAACATCCTTTTGAAGTGTTGCTTTCCAACTAATTGTTATGCCAAACATAGTGAAAACATATCCAGAAATAGATTTTCTGGAATCCATACAACCTGCATAATCAGAGTCGACATATCCTTCGATTTCTACATTAATATCTTCACCCAAGGCTCCACCATAAATTAGGACTCTATTTAGAGAACCATTTATGTACCTTAGAATCCACTTAAATGCTTGCTGGTGAGCCTTTCCAGGATTCGACATGTACCTGCTTACAAGACTTACTGCATATGCTATGTCGGGTCTAGTACAAACCATAACACACATCAAAGAACCTACTATATTAGCATATGGAATGTTATTCATATAAGCTCTTTCAACATCAGTATTGGGACATTGATTTATACTCAACTTGAATTGAGGGTTTGTTGGAGTCACAACAGGCTTTGAATTTGACATGCCAAACTTATCAAGAATCTTCTTCAAGTATGCCTCTTGAGATAAGCATAATCTTGATTGCTTTCTATCTCTCCGGATGTCAATCCCAAGAATACTGGATGCAACTCCCAGATCCTTCATATCGAACTCCTTATTGAGTTCAGCCTTCACCCTCATTACATCTTCGACATTGTTGCTTGGTATTATAATATCATCCACATAAAGCAACAAAATAAAAAATGAATTACCAGGTCAAAATATGAAGTAAACACAATGGTCGAACTGACTTCTGATGAAACTTATGCGTGCCATGAACTTGTCGAATCTCCTATTCCACTGTCGAGGAGATTGTTTCAGCCCATATGAAGATCTTTTCAGTTTACACACATACTCTTATTTCCCCTCTTCGACATACCCTTCAGGTTGCCTCATCAGGATTGTTTCATCAAGATCACCATACAAGAATGCAGTCTTCACATCCATCTGTTCCAGTTCAAGGTAGAACTGTGCCATCATGGCAAAAAACATTCGAATGGACATGTGCTTCACAACAGGAGAGAACACATCATTGAAGTCGACACCTTCTTTCTGAGTGAACCCCCTTACAACCAACCTTGCCTTGTATCTCTTCGACGCTACTCCTTCGATTCCTTCCTTAACTTTGAAAGTCCATTTACAGCTGACTAACCTGGTTCCAGCAGGTTTCTTGATCAGTTCCCAAGTATTATTATCATGAAGAGATTTCATCTCATCACCCATGGCCTTCAGCCATTTAGTCTTATTTCGACTCCTCATAACTTCCTTATAGTCTCTAGGTTCATCGTCTAGAACCTCACTTGCAAAGATTAAGGCATAAGCTATAAGATCTGCATACCTAAGTCTCTGAGGTGGCTTGATGACTCTTCTCGACCCGTCTCTTGCCAGCAGGTAGTCATTATCAGTCTCCTCATCTTTGACAACAATTTATGTTTCTTCTTCTACTTCATATAGGTCATGCAATTCAACATCGCTTTGCTCCACCTCAACAGGAATTTCTCTTTGTTCCATCTTTTCAACAACATCGTCAATTTTCTTGAAAGCCATCTCAACTTCATTGAAAACTACATCTCGACTGATGATACACCTCCTGTAACCTGGCTCTAGGCACCATAGCCTATAAGCTTTGACTCCTTCAGGATATCCCATGAATATGCATTTCAGAGCTCTAGGTTCGACCTTGTCTTGCCTAATGTGAGCATAGGCTACACAGCCAAATACTCTCAGTTTGTCGAGATCTGGTGGATGTCCCTACCAAACATTTTCAAGTGTCTTCATATCTAACACAGTCAAAGGACATCTATTTATCAGATATGTTGTTGTCGAAACAACCTCAACCCAAAACACCTTATTCAATCCAACACTAACAACATGCATCTAACAATTTCGAGGATTGTTCAATTGAATCTCTCAGCTAGACCATTTTGCTGAGGAGTACCTGCTACAGTCTTATACCTTGCAATCTCAGACTCGACACAGTAACTTTCGAAAGCTTCATTGCAGAATTCAAGGCCATTATTAGTTCTTAACCTCTTGACCTTTCTGCCAGTTTGAGTTTCAACCATAACCTTCCAACTCTTGAAATTCTCAAAAGCTTCATCCTTCGTCTTCTGAATGAATACCCATAACTTTTTGGAATAGTCATCAACTATGGATATAAAATATATTGCACCGGAATGTGAAGGATTCCTTGCAGGGCCCCAAAGATCAGCATGGATGTAATCAAGGGATCCATGTGTTCTTTGTTTACATTTGTTAAACTTCACCCTACAGGATTTACAAAATACATAAGGTTCACAAAAATCCAACTTCTCGACTTTGTCACCACCTAACAGGTTCTGTTTCCCCAGTTCGACCAGGCCTCTCTCGCTGACATGGCCCAATCTCATGTGCCATAATTTTGTCTTCAACAACAGTTTCATGGATGCAACATTTGTCAAACCACTTACAACTTCAGCCTCAAGGGTATACAAGCCTTGTTTCTTCACGCCTATCAAAACATCCTTCGACCCCTTCATGACTCTTAGGATACTTTTCTCTCCTTGAAAGACATATCCCTTCTTGTAGAATACACCAAGAGAAATCAAATTTCTCTTCAAGTCAGGTACATACCTAACTTTAGTCAATAGTCTTATTGACTCATCACGGAGCTTGAATCTCACATATCCAATACCTGCAATTTTACAAGCTTTGTTGTTTCCCAGTAGCATTGATCCATCATCTTGATCACATAATTCCTCGAACAAGTCTTTATTTGGAGTCATGTGCCAAGTGCAACCTGAATCCATAATCCACTCTTTTCTTGAGTCGTCTTCCGAAACCACAAGAACATCAGATGAGTCAAAATCATCTTTAACAATGACATCATTTCCATTATCATTACCTCCATGATCTTTCAGGCGTTCAGGGCACACCTTTCGAATGTGACCCTCTTTCTTACAACAATAACATCGAACACTAGATGTTTCACCACTATAAGATTCATACTAACTTTTCCCCCTTTTTTGTCGAACTTACCATCCTTTCGCAAGAATTTCCCCTAACATCCAAACCTTCACCAACCGTCGAAGAATTATGCTCCTTTCGTTCGTTCAATTCCTTAGAGTACAAGGCAAATTGAACATCTTCAAAGGCCAGAGACTCTCTTCCATACAAGATGGTTTCTTTGAAGTGAGCATGTGTTATGGGAAAAATGCATAACGACAATAATGCTTGATATTTTTCATCGATCTTCACATCAATATTTTCAAGATTAAAAATCAGCTTATTGAACATATCCAACAGCTCAGCCAACACTTTGTCTTCACTCATCTGGAATGAATATAAGACTTGCTTCAGGTAGAGTCGATTCACCAACGATTTGGTCATGTACAAACTTTCAAGTTTCAACCATAACCCTGACGTCGTCATCTCCTTTGATACCTGTCGAAGAACCTTATCACCAAGGCTCAACAATATTGTGTTATGTGCTTTCTCAATCACGACCTTCTTTTCAGCTGCCGACAACGCAACATTCACGACCGCCTCTCCCTTCAACGCTTCCAAACAACCCTGCTGAACATGTAAGGCTTTCATCTTCAAGTGCCACAGACCAAAGTCGTTCACACCGATGAACTTTTCAATCTCATACTTTGTTGAAGGCATCTTCTCCACGTTCACCGCACAAATTTGTTGTGAATTGGATACCTTAAAAACAAAGTATAATAGGTTTATCAAGAAACCCACAAGGGTTTAGGTTACCAAAGATAACAACAAAGATTTGTTATAAACTGCTATTCTTTTCTTTCTCTTAAAACAAGATTAATAACAAATAACCTCTCTCACTTTTTGAATTAGAATTTTATCTTCCTATTTTCCCTTATACAAAATATATGAGAGACTAGTATGTTATTTATGATAAAACTAACATACTAACCTAATGAGCTTTTTAACAATTACCCATTACAAGCTAACTTAGGGTACAAGTTAACTTAAACAATTGGATCTATAACACAAGACCCAATTAAACAATAACATGTGAGCAGACTTCGACGACATGCTATTCGTACAAGAGTTTGTTCTAATATTCCACAATTATGATAATTTATTATTTAAATGGGTTGAAGACTTAAAATTTTAATTTAAGAATTTTAATAATTCATTTCTAAAAAAACTTATTTAATAATTTAAAATACTAATTTATTCAATAATTTTTTTAAACAAATATTAAATAATAAATCATCCTAATCATCATTGTTATCTCATTAAAATTAATTTTCTTTATCTAAATCACGAGTATCACATATGCAAAACTGAAAAAATAACTATAAAAATATTAAGAAAATAAAATTCAAGAATGAAAAAAAATTGATTTTTAAAATGAAGGATTAAAAAATAAAAAATATCAAATGAAAGAGACAAAAAAAAATGCATTTAAACCTTAATTAATATATTTTTATTAGGTTATTATTATTATTACTATTATTATTTATTTACTCTTTGTCATTTATATCTTTATCTTCTTTTTTTAATTTGAAATGATTAATTTTAACAACACCATTTCTTTGTATTTTTCTATTGTACTAATGTTGTATCAATATAAATAAAATATTGATATTTATAAATTAATAATTGATTACTATTTTTTTTTAAATATGTGGGAGCTGTAGTAAAAGCTAATCATTTCAAATTGAAATAAAATCAAGAAATAGACACACACAGAGAAAAAAAACTACCATTCAATACAAACATCTCAAACTACTATAAAACCAAATTAATCACAATATAAATTCTACCATACTCATTTTCCTTAAAAGTATCTACTCCCTCGACAAACAAACTCTCTTTTTAAATTTGTCATTATCCATGAGTTATGAAGTAAAAACTTATAAGTTACACAATTTGTCATTATCCACTGTCGAGGAGATTGTTTCAGCCTATATAAAGATCTATTCAGTTTACACACATACTCTTCTTTCCCCTCTTCGACATACCCTTCAGGTTGCCACATCGGGATTGTTTCATCAAGATCACCATATAAGAACGCAGTCTTCACATCCATCTGTTCCAGTTCAAGGTAGAACTGTGCCACCATGGCAAGCAACATTCGAATGGACATGTGCTTCACAACAAGAGAGAACACATCATTGAAGTCGACACCTTCTTTCTGAGTGAACCCCCTTGCAACCAACATTGCCTTGTATCACTTCGACGCCACTCCTTCGATTCATTCCTTAACTTTGAAAATCCATTTACAACTGACTAACCTGGCTCCAAAAAGTTTCTTGATCAGTTCCCAAGTATTATTATCATGAAGAGATTTCATCTCATCATCCATGGCCTTCAGCCATTCAGTCTTATTTCGACTCCTCATAACTTCCTTATAGTCTTTAGGTTCTTCGTCTAGAACCTCACTAGCAAAGATTAAGACATAAGCTATAAGATCTGCATACCTAAGTCTCTGAGGTGACTTGATGACTCTTCTCGATCTGTCTCTTGCCAGCAGGTAGTCATTATCAGTCTCCTCATCTTTGACAACAATTTTTGTTTCTTCTTCGACTTTATCTGGGTCATGCAATTCAACATCACTATGCTCCACCTCAACAGGAATTTCTCTCTGTTCCAGCTTTTCAACAACATCGTCAATTTTCTTGAAAGTCATCTCAGCTTCATTGAAAACTACATCTCGACTGGTGATACACCTCCTATGACCTGACTCTAGGTACCATAGCCTATAAGCTTTGACTCCTTCGGGATATCCCATGAACATGCATTTCAGAGCTCTAGATTCGACCTTGTCTTGCCTAATGTGAGCATATGCTACACAACCAAATACTCTCAGTTTGTCGAGATCTGGTGGATGTCCCGACCAAACTTTTTCAGGTGTCTTCATATCTAACGCGGTCGAAGGACATCTATTTATCAGATATGTTGATGTCGAAACAACCTCAGCCCAAAACACCTTCTTCAATCCAGCACTAACCAACATGCATCTAACCCTTTCGAGGATTGTTCGATTGAATTTCTCAGATAGACTATTTTGCTGAGGAGTACCTGCTACAGTCTTATGCCTTGCAATCCCAGACTCGACACAGTAACTGTCGAAAGCTTCATAGTAGAATTCAAGGCCATTATTAGTTCTCAACCTCTTGACCTTTCTGCCAGTTTGAGTTTCGACCATAACCTTCCAACTCTTGAAATTCTCAAAAGTTTCATCCTTCGTCTTCTGAATGAATACCCATAACTTTCTGGAATAGTCATCAACTATGGATAAAAAATATATTGCACCTGAATGTGAAGGATTCCTTGCAGGCCCCCAAAGATCAGCATGGATGTAATTAAATGATCCAAGTGTTCTTTGTTTACCTTTGTTAAACTTCACCCTACAGGATTTACCAAATACACAAGGTTTACAAAAATCTAACTTCTCGACTTTGTCACCACCTAGCAGGTTATGTTTCCTCATTTCAGCCAGGCCTCTCTCGTTGACATGGCCCAATCTCATGTGCCATAATTTTGTCTTCAACAACAGTTTCGTGGATGCAACATTTGTCAAACCACTTACAACTTCAGCCTCAAGGGTATACAAGCCTTGTTTCTTCACGCCTCTCAAGACATCTTTCGACTCCTTCATGACTCTTAGGATACTTTTCTCTCCTTGAAAGACATATCCCTAATTGTCGAATTCACCAAGAGAAATCAAATTTCTCTTCAAGTCAGGTACATACCTAACTTCAGTCAATAGTCTTATTGACTCATCACATAGCTTGAATCTCACATATCCAATACCTGCAATTTTGCAAGCCTTGTTATTTCCCAGCAACACTGATCCAACATCTTGATCACTTAATTCCTCGAACAAGTCTTTATTTGGAGTCATGTGCCAAGTGTAACCTGGATCCATAATCCACTATTTTCTTGAGTCGTTGCCCGAAACCACAAGAACATCAGATGAGTCAAAATCATCTTGAACAATGGCAGCATTGTTATTATCATTACCTCTATTATCTTTCAGGCATTCAGGGCACACCTTTCGAATGTGACCCTCATTCTTACAACGATAACATCGAACACCAGATGTTTCACCACTATAAGATTTCGGCTGACGTTTGCCCTTCTTTTTGTCGAACTTACTATCCTTTCGCAAGAATTTCCCCTTAACATCCAAACCTTCACCAACCGTCGAAGAATTATGCTCCTTTCGTTCGTTAAATTCCTTAGAGTACAAGGAAAATTGAACATCTTCAAAGGCCAGAGACTCTCTTCCATACAAGAGGGTTTCTTTGAAGTGAGCATGTGTTATGGGCAAAACACATAACGACAAAAATGCTTGATATTCTTCATCGATCTTCACATCAATATTTTCAAGATTAAAAATCAGCTTGTTGAACATATCCAACTGCTCAGCCAACACTTTGTCTTCACTCATCTTGAATGAATACAAGACTTGCTTCAGGTAGAGTCGATTCACCAACGATTTGGTCATGTACAAACCTTCAAGTTTCAACCATAACCCTGACGTCGTCGTCTCCTTTGATACCTGTCGAAGAACCTTATCACCAAGGCTCAACAATATTGCACTGTGTGCTTTCTCAATCATGGCCTTTTTTTCAGCTGCCGACAATGCAACATTCACGACCGTCTCTCCCTTCAACGCTTCCAAACAACCCTGATGAACAAGTAGGACTTTCATCTTTAAGCGCCACAGATTGAAGTTGTTCACTCCGATGAACTTTTCAATCTCATACTCTGTTGAAGGCATCTTCTCCACGTTCACTGCACCAATTTGTTGTGAATTGGATACCTTAAAAACAAAGTATAATAGGTTTCTCAAGAAACCCATAAGGGTTAGGGTTGCCAAAGATAACAACAAGGATTGGTTATAAAATGTTATTCTTTCCTTTATCTTAAAACAAGATTACAAGTATACAAGAATAACAAATAACCTCTCTCACTTTTTGAATTAGGATTTTATCTTCCTATTTTTCCTTATACAAAATATGAGAGACTACTATGCTATTTATAATAAAACTAACATACTAACCTAATGGGTTTTTTAACAATTATCCATTACTAACTTAGGGTACAAGTTAACTTGAGCAATTTGATCCATAACACAAGACCTAGTTAAATAATAACATGTGAGCAGACTTCACGACATGCTATTCGTACAAGGGTTTGTTCCAATATTCCACAATTATGATAATTTATTATTTAAATGGGTTGAAGACTCAAAATTTTAATTTAAGAATTTTAATAATTCATTTCTAAAAAAACTTATTTAATAATTTAAAATACTAATTTATTCAATAATTTTTTTAAACAAATATTAAATAATAAATCATCCTAATCATCATTGTTATCTTATTAAAATTATTATTTTTATCTAAATCACGAGTATCACATATGCAAAACTGAAAAAAAAACTATAAAAATATTAAGAAAATAAAATTCAAGGATGAAAAAAATTGATTTTTAAAATGAAGGATTAAAAATTAAAAAAATATCAAATTAAAGAGACAAAAAATGCATTTAAACCTTAATTAATTATATTTTTATTAGGTTATTATTATTATTATTATTACTATTATTATTTATTTACTCTTGTCATTTATATCTTTATCTTCTTTTTTTAATTTGAAATGATTAATTTTAACAACCCCATTTCTTTGTATTTTTCTATTGTACTAATGTTGTATCAATATAAATAAAATATTGATATTTATAAATTAATAATTGATTACTATTTTAAAAAAAAAAATGTGGGAGCTGTAGTAAAAGCTAATCATTTCAAATTGAAATGAAAATCAAGAAATAGAGAAATAGAGAAACACAAAAAAAAAAAAAAATCAAAAAATCAAAAAATTCTACCATACAATACAAACATCTCAAACTACTATAAAACCAAATTACTCACAATATAAATTCTACCATACTCATTTTCCTTAAAAGTATCTACTCCCTCAACAAACAAACTCTCTTTTACTTTTGTTTGTAATTTTTCTTAAGTCTCATTTTAAATTTGTCATTATCCATGAGTTATGAAGTCAAAACTTACAAGTTACACAATTTGGGAAAACCCAAATTAACCTAATCTTAAATTAGAGAAACATTTTTTTCATCTAAATCTCATTCATTAAACTACCACACCAATAATGACCAAGTATTCATAACTTCTTCTTTGACATCATGAATACTATGAGTAATTAATTTGTTATTATGATTAGTGGAACATTATGATGATTTGATGAAAAAAGCAAAAAAAAACAAAAAATTAATAGAAAATAGAAAAAGAGAAAAAGAAAAGAAAAGATAGTAAAAGAGAAAGTGTGAGACAGACACTAAGATTAAGAAAGAGAAAAACAAAAAACAAAAAACAAAACATTAGTAGTACATAGAAAGGAAAAAAAACCCGGGTTCAACGGGTCAAATCAATAACTCTTCAAATACTCGTACAAAACCACTCACTGGTTATTCTCATTCACCTTCTTCTTCACTCTCTCAATAACAATGTTTTCATCAGATCCTGGTATGTATGTTCCTTGTAAGTCCCTCTTTGTTTTCTACTTTTCACCATTCATATTCATTACTTTTTGTTGGATTTTCAGCTCAACTTTTAAGTATAACAAACAAAAGTTTTTGTTACTATGTTTTTTTGTTTATGTTTAGTGTGAAATAAATGAATAATAATAGTTTGGTTTGTGAAAGTGGTGTTTATATAAGGTATAGTTGATATTAATGGAAAAGGAAATTTTGTTTGCAAGATTTGATTTTTCGGTTATTGTTCCATTTTTTTATGGAAAATAAATATGGGTTTTGTGTAACAGGAATACCCCTCTTACTTTTATGTCATATCAATTTTGGGTTTTTTTATTGCTACAAGTTAGTGTTTCAATGTAGAGATTAATTGCATTTTGGTTTTGCAGATTGTTATTGTGGTGTCTGCTTTTTGTTTTTGGTCTCAGTTTGACAATCCTTTGATGTTGTAAGGGGGAAAAAGTTGAGGATCATGGAAGAAATACAGTCTCAGTCAGATAATTATAGGTCGTCTTCGTCATCGGCTAGTAGTCCGGCGAGTAGGGTACCATCGAGCAACTTTTTCTATCTGCGGAAACCCGGTTCGCTAAGGCAACCGATCTCGTTTGAGGATTCGCCTGAGTGGGATGATACTACAGATGTTGATGTTAGAGTTGACGAAGGAGGTGATTCTATTAATGCTGCAACAACGCCGGCTTCACCTTCTCTCTCGAAGCTTAACAGTGGCTCCTTGCCTTCACCGCATCTACCGGAAGGTGCTGTCATTCCGAGGAAAATTGCTGGGGCTTCTGTTGCTTGGAAAGATTTGACTGTTACTATAAAGGGAAAAAGGAAATATTCTGATAAGGTTATTAAGAGTTCAACCGGTTATGCATTGCCTGGGACATTGACTGTAATCATGGGCCCGGCTAAATCAGGGAAATCTACGTTATTACGAGCCATTGCAGGTCTCGAAGAACGCTTTAATGTTCTTTTTTACTAAACATTTCAAATGATATTCGTCTTTGTATTTCGGTAATCAAAGCTAAAATGAGACCTTTTTATTTACCTCAGGAAGATTGCATCCTTCAGCTAGGATGTATGGCGAAGTGTTTGTTAACGGAGTGAAATCACAAATGCCCTATGGATCATATGTGAGTTCAGTTTCTGAATTTCCATTGTGTAAGTTTAAAAGTGTATATGTATATAAAAATTTGTTTTCTTAATTCGCAGGGTTATGTGGATAGAGAAACGACTCTGATCGGATCCCTCACTGTGCGCGAGTTTCTGTATTATTCAGCCTTGCTGCAACTTCCCGGTTTCTTTTGTCAGAAAAAGAGCGTAGTAGAAGACGCTATTCACGCAATGTCGTTAGGTGAGCATGCAAATAAGCTTATAGGCGGACATTGTTATATGAAAGGACTTCCTAGTGGGGAGCGAAGGCTTGTTAGCATTGCTAGGGAGCTTGTGATGAGACCGCGTATTTTATTTCTAGACGAACCTCTTTATCATTTGGACAGGTGTTTTTCCTGTAATAATCCTCTATTAATATCTTGATAGAATTCCATATTTAGAGAATTTTTGTCGTTAACATTCTTTTCGTTATATATCTATTTAAGTGTCTCGGCACTTTTGATGATGGTTACATTGAGGAGACTTGCAAGCACCGGTTGCACTCTTATCATAACCATCTACCAGAGTAGCACGGAAGTTTTCGGTCTTTTTGACCGGATTTGTCTGCTTTCGAATGGAAATACCTTGTTCTTCGGAGAAACGTTAGCTTGCTTGCAGGTAACTTATCTTCTATACTTTCCTACCCCTGAACAAAACATTGATTAAGAACGATTTAAGTAGTACTGTTATTTTAGTTTTAAACCGTTGTTGGAAGATGAGTTTGGTTGCAAATTTGTCGAGAACTTCACTTTTTTCGCTATTGACTGTTATAATTTTTATGTTCATACAGCACTTTTCGAATGCTGGATTTCCTTGTCCAATCATGCAAAGTCCTTCTGATCACTTTTTACGCGCAATTAATACAGATTTCGACAGGATAATTGCTATGTGTAAAAACTGGCAGGTAATTGTTTTTAGTAAGTTGATGATTAACTTATCGTTTCCATGTTAATATTAATGTTATGCGTCATTGATATATTAATGTTAACAGATTAAACTCTTTTAAATGTTGTACTATTATTAACGTTTTCACCCTAATAGGACGACAATGGAGATTTTTCTTCTGTAAACATGGACACCGCTGTTGCTATACGCACACTTGAAGCAACATATAAGTCATCCGCAGATGCTGCTTCTGTCGAAACAATGGTTCTGAAACTTACTGAGAAGGTACGTTGTAGCTGCTATGCTAGTTAGAATTTTTGTTAATATAGACTTGAAATTACATCATAAAATAAGTCTCTTCCTTCGCAAATATCCAGGAAGGTCCGGCTCTCAAAAGCAAAGGTAAAGCTAGCAATGCTACTCGGGTCGCGGTCTTAACGTGGAGATCTTTATTAGTCGTGTCAAGAGAATGGAAATATTATTGGCTTCATCTTATTCTTTACATGCTCCTCACACTATGCATCGGTACTGCATTTTCTGGTTTAGGTCATTCTCTGTCTTCTGTTGGGGTGAGTCTTGACTCGACAATTGCACTTCATTTATACATACAAACAGTTCTAGATATAATTATAATCGATATAAAATCACTTTTAACACGCGTTAAATTGCAGGGAAGAGTTGCAGCGATTTTTGTATTTGTGTCATTCTGTTCACTTCTAAGCATCGCCAGGGTACCTGCACTTATGAAAGAAATCAAGGTAGTTTTTCTTACGCTTTTTCGACTTTACAATATGATTGACAATGCATGAATATTATTTATGATAATCGACATGTCTTTTTGATGAAGTTGAATAATTTGCTTTTCTGCAGATATATGCGTGTGAAGAATCAAACCAACATTCGAGTACATTTGTATTTTTACTTGCGCAGCTCTTGTCCAGCATTCCGTTTCTTTTTCTCATCTCCATTACGTCAAGTCTAGTCTTCTACTTCCTAGTCGGGCTAGAAGATCAGTTCAGCTTGTTAATGTACTTCGTGCTGAATTTTTTCGTGACTCTCTTACTTAATGAAGGAATCATGCTAGTTGTCGCTACTTTGTGGCAAGAAGTTTTCTGGACTGTCTTGACACTCTTATGCATACACGTGAGTTCCGCTGCCCATTTATTTTAAACAATGTGATTACTTAAAAGCTTTTAGGCCTTTCCTGAACTAAATACTGATCAATGCCGTCTTTGAGGGTGTGAAAGACAGACTATATTGCACAGGGTCCAAAATTTCTCAATGTTAAAGCGTAACTAAATCGGGTCTCCTAAATAAGGCCTCTAATTTTTTTTTGGTCATGGTTGAAACGTGGCTAACCTACACACAGCCTCCAAAAACTTAAAACGACTCTGATACTGATACATATATATATACGCCATTTCAGGTGGTCATGATGCTTTCAGCCGGCTATTTCAGAATTCGAAGTACTTTGCCAGGACCAATGTGGATGTATCCAATGTCCTATATAGCCTTTCATACATACTCAATTCAGGTAATAGATATCTGATATGCATCGACAGGGTAAAATAGCTTTCCACATGCATCTAAATATCTCTTTTACTCGTCTTGATCTTTCTTAGGGGCTATTGGAGAACGAGTATCTAGGCACATCCTTTGCGGTTGGGCAGGTAAGATCCATATCCGGTTATCAAGCTCTGCAAAGTGCGTACAATATCTCCCCCGACGTTAACTCGAAATGGAAAAACCTATTGGTTTTGTTTCTGATGGCGATAGGCTATCGAATATTAGTGTTTATTTTATTATTTTTGTTCGTAGGGAGAAAAGTTTCCCTGCTTAAAAGTTTCAAGTGTAGCAATAGGGATACAACAGATACAAGTTGATTTGATAGGAACTTTGTTTAGTGATTTTACAATGTTACATTGTATAAGGTTTTTTGATCTAGTTTTGGCTGTGAACTATAGTTTTGTGAAGTTATCTTTAGACAAATCGGAAATATGAGATATATTTGATTTTGGTGAATTGTGCATACATTTTTGCTTTTATATGAAAGCTACTTGTTTGTTGGGTTGTTAAATTATTGGTTTATGATGTAGCCAAATCTAGATGCATTGATTGAAATTTAGGTTGAAGGTAGGATTCTGGTGTGGTGATGGGGCATGGTCCTCTATATGTTTTTTTTTTGTCCACTTGTTTTGTTGAAGTGGCCTTTTCTTTTATTGATGTTTGTGTATTGTGTGGCTACAAAGGGGGTCATGAACCGACCAAGTTTTTCTTTTTAAGATTACAATGTACATTTTTACAATGTTTGTATCATACCCTTGATGTTAAGCAGAAAATTGAATAAAACAATATTCTTGCATGTTCTTTGTCGTGATCAAACAACACTTTTCTATCAAAATCCTTAAAGAATCTCTTTCAAATCTCAATTTACTTTTGCACTCCAAAATAGTATTATTGTCTTTTATCGTATCAAAAGAAGCAAAAGAATCTGAAATTTAAGATAACGTACATGTATTCCATTCCTTAAAAGAAACTGAAATTTAAGATAATATGCAACCTACTTCGAAAAGCATCTCAAAAAAACCAAAATCTAGAGATGTTTTTCGAAGTAGGTTGCATGTTATCCTGATATGCATATCCAGATTATTTTAAAATATGAATTTCAATATTAAATTTGTTATTTTGTTATGCTTAGTAGTAGGTATCGTACACCCATGATATTTCCCCCAAAATACCAGTGTATATGCATGCTAAATCAAATGAAGTGGAAGATGATGGTGATGTGATACGCTGCAAGTGCACGACTGTGCAAAGTAGTAAAAAGTTATCAAACAACAAAGACCAATACTTTAAGTTCCAAACTCAGTCATATCAATGTATATCACGACTGTGCAAAGTAGTAAAAAGTTATCAAACAACAAAGACCAATACTTTAAGTTCCAAACTCAGTCATATCAATGTATATCTAGAGGAATCAATAATTTGAGGTTTGGTAAAAATTGTTTAAATAAAAAGTACTTAAATGAAAATAGCTTAGTTGCAAAATCAATTAAATCACAATGGAGGCAAACATGACCTGGGGTTACGGTTCTCACTCTAACACGTTCATATAATCCAAGTCACTTTTATTACGAGAGTTTCGACATAATTTATAAAAAAATAGATAAATATGGACAATACCTGCTTTCGCTAGCGCATTGTCCTATCAATGACGAATAATTCGTCTACTTTCGCACAACTGAATTATTCACATGGATTCGTTACTTTTGCTCAACTATAAAACTTTATCAAATTCGTTCAAGCACTTTCGTTGTATTGGACTTGCTTATTTAAAAACATGTGCTTCGGTACTGACACATATCCTTTTAGTCTACTATTAATATCTGAGAACACTTCACTTCCGTACAAGACTTGGAATGCATGAACTCAGACAATTAAATAAATTTAAACAAAATAATCTCGTAATCGACATGTAACAAATCATACAAACAATCATGAGATGATCCCTATAACCCCTAGTCCCTAATGGATTACTCAATCATGGTGAGGACAAACGCAACCAATTCAATGTTCATAGATGAATTCATAATAGAAAATTGAAATATGCAAGCAACTGTAATGAAAACAAATTATAAAACCTGAATTGATAACTTTAATCCAAATTTCTCCAATGGAGACTAAGTATAGAGAAAATGGTAAATACATAGAAATTTTGTAGAATAAAAACTAGGAATCCTAAACTCTTAACCAACTATGAGTTATATATAAAAAACCTAAACTTGGCCTCTACTCCATGTACTACAAAGTTAACAAAAAACAGGGAACCTTAGGTCCTTGTTGCTACGTCCCGTAGTAGCCACCTGGATTTTGTATGAGGAATTTTCTGATTTTGACTTTTTTTCCATGTTTTGCTCATTTTAGATCCTTTTCACCTCGAATACTCATTAAACCCTGAAAATGGAAAAAACACACAACCAAATCATAAAATACGATAAAACAAATCGAACAAAAAGTGCTAAAGTGCTAAGTAAAAATGACTAGAAATAACAGTACAATAACCACTTATCAAAGTCCCCCAAACTTATACAGTTGTTTGTCCTCAAGCAACAAAGCTTGCTTATGCAAACTTTTGGAACAAGCAGATCATACGTGAGTTTTCGTTTTGATTGGCTAAGCCTAGTTTTCTCAGTAATCACTTGACAATAAAGGTATTCACAAGAACACTAACCGCGGTAAAGCCATATACTCAAGTCCTCCTTTCAGACACCTCTTAAACTATGTTTTGGGCTTAAGTCTCTTTTTTTTTTCTTCAGATTTTTCCCTTCACTTTTCATTCGGACAATCAAATTAAGGAAATTGATTTATTTTTATCATCACATGCACAAGATTGGTCGGGAAATTTTGTTTAGGCACCTTTTGCATTTTTTCTTTTACTGATAAATTTACACACTCTTGTGCGTTTATTTATCCACTTTGGGATGATGTTTGAGGTTCAACCACCGTTAGGCTGAATAATCGGGTTTGAGTTACCCAACTTAGAAGATGTAGTTGTCTTTTACTGTCTTTTCATCAATTTGGCGTCAAAATTATTTAATTATCAACCAATCATACATGCACGTGAGTCTAAATTATGTCATACTGTCATTTTAAACTAATCGTGGGGTATTTTCCAGAAGCCGAGTACTATGGCACAAATCTATACGTTGGACTTGCATCCTACTTCGGGAAACCCAAGGTGTTTGGGTAATATGTAAGTTATCAAACTTTTCCAAAGTCCCTAGTCCTAGCCTACATCCCTCTAACTCTATATACTTTTCCGGTTTCTCCATAACCAAAGCTTTTTAAGAAAAAATTTCTACACGATCCTAGTTTGGGAAAAACTCTGAAAAGGTGGTCTTTTGAAAAAAAAAGTGGAAATATCTAAAGAACAAGAAAAATTAAAAACATAAACACACAAGAAAAGAAAGACAAAATAAAAGTAAAAAAGTACCCCCTCCCCCCAAAAAAAAACTTGAACTAAAATTTTTCCTCAATGTTTTAGCACAAGCAAGAGGGAGTAAACTCAAAAGAACCTCACTCGGGAGGTGGGAAGCGCAACATGAGTTGTTGCATCATCACTTGGACATCATTCAAGATCATAACTTTCCTAATTTTCTCAAACTTCATGCCATGAATTTTTTATTGAACCCACTCCCACCTATCTTGATTTGCATTCGAAGTCGCAACTTCGTTTTAGGTAGGAAATATGGGCGGAGGAACAATGTCCTCCTCCATTACGGTACCTGTAACATGGGTAGTAAAATTGAGCTCACCCTCTTCCTCAGATGTGTTATCCAAAGAGGGGACGCCCGCTTGGTAGAGCCAATTATTTGGAATATCAATTTTTACCTTTATAGGATTACGCATGTCAAGAATGACCTTGTTACGGATCATCACTGGGTAGGTGTTACCATCCACAAAAATCATACATTGATGTACAAGGGAATCGATATCCACTTAGTTCCTCCCCTCAATAATACAGTCCTCGGACAAGTTAAACTCAAACCCAAGGTGCTTGGCAATTTGGGTATCATACCCCCACCAATATGTCTCTAGTGGCCATACGAGCAACCTTTCCCAAATAGTTGTCCGCAAATGTGGCAAAATTAAGAATACCATTATTAGTCATGCAAAACAAAAATAAAAGCTCCCTTTGGGAGGCCACACTGGTGTTATCACCTCGTTCGAACAAGGTGAAAGCAAGCGCCTTTTGCGTGTACCAGAAGCACGAGTTTTGGATAGTAGAGGCTATCACCCCCACAACGGTATAAAATTGGTCCCCGAAAATAGCATGCCAAAAGATCTTAACATTAAAATCTTTTATGACATATCCCGGAAAATAGATGGAAAATTGGAGGATGTACCCCAACTCTTCCACACTTAATTCTTTGGTTTGATTAAATAGATGAAACTTGAGAGTACCATAGTGGTATATCATTCCGTCAATCCACTTCTTTTGCAATTTAAAATCCAAAGTACTTAAATGTTTTAAAGGGTGTTGCACTCATTGGTTGGCTTTTCCCTTTGCATAAAACCAAGAAACCCTATATAATGAATTATCCTATCTATTTCGGCTTTAAGACCAATGGTAGTAAGAGTGTTTTTGTACATGTAGATTTATGGAGTGATCTTCCACTTGATGAAAGTGGAGTATCACTTAGCATGAGAATCATCCTCAAAGAAAATATTGTTAGGGTTGGAGGACCGAGTGATTCCTCTTTTTTTACGCCTTGACAGTTTCACAACTTGCTTGCCCTTATCACGTCTCTGGGTGCCACTGATGGTTGAAGTCGATGAATTCAAAGTGAGAGTTTTCAAATTTGCGTGCCCAAGAGTATGATCAGGATGGTGTATGATGAAATTTTTACGAATGTGGATTAAGGATCGGGGTTGTTAAGTGGTTAAAGGTGATAGATTCTTCTTTGAAAACAATGGAGGTTTTGGAGAAATTATGGAAGAAAGTGGAAAGTAGAGGAGATGATTTAATTTCTAGAGAGAACATTTTGTGTTAATGATGATTAAAAATCATATTTTGGTGTTTTAAATAATGGTTATTGGTGATAATTAGATGAGATGGTGGTGGGTTCTCCCCTAAAATGTTCAAAAATTGAAAAAATAAAAATTGATCCCTTGTCCGCTGCCCTGCTACCGCTACCCGTATCATGGCTCTGATTCTCATGGGAGAAAGGCCATTTTTTGGGTTTTGTGATGAGGGTGTTACGACTTGTAGCATCCACTACGGATCGTAGCAAGCCCCTGGTTTTTGTATGGCCAATTTTTCGTTCTTTGTGTTTTTGTGAGATCCTTCCGAGCACAGTTCCTTGAATGATTTTTCTTGGCTTTCTCCAACATTTTCACATGTTTTGATTTGTCCTTATGAGATTTTTATTTACTAAAAAAAATAAAATAACAAGAAAACAAATTAGTGCAAAAAAAAGTGGGTTTCCTCTCACGTAGCACTTTGTTTAAGGTCGTTTAGCTCGATCACCTACACCCTCAACTCAGGAGGGTGCTTCCTTCAAGCTAGAATCCCTAGCATATCTGTAACATGGTGGAAGAACTGACTTTTAATTTTTGTCGCAATATATGTTGTGGTAAGCAAGAGTCACCACCGACTTTTATTTCATCCAATTAGGAAAGACATAAAAGAACAGGAAAGACCTTTCAAAAGATTTTGAATTCGGGGGGTAAGTTATACAAAAGGAAGGTGTTAGTACCCTTTGTATCCATGGTTATCCATGAGCTCTTAAATGCATAACTCACTTTTTTACTTGCTTTGTTTGAAAAGTATAGTGTGTGATTAAAATATTTTCGTAAAGATTTAACTTTGTAATGATTCTCGTATGAATGTATACAAAGTGTTCACTTGTTTGAAATTATTTTGAAAAAGAGTGAGGGGTGTAAAAAGCATTTGTTTTGAAAGTTGTGAGCAAGCATTTAAAAGTTACTTACCCTAAGTTGTAAGGTCTTTCTTGTCATTTTCGTTTCCTTAGGGATAAAACTGTCATTACTATTAGTTAGTAAGTAGTCTTATCCTTAGATTTGGAGGGACACGCGTAGAGTCATTGTTATGGTCATAGAAGGCAACATGTAGAGATATCTTAACAATTCGAAGGGACTATCATCATTTTAGTAGGGGCGAGATCATTTATTCAAAGGTAACTCGAAGGGTCATCGAGGGACTATGATCTTTTTCGAAGGGACAAGATCATTCATTCGAAGGCAACTTTGAAGGGACAACGAGGGACTATGATCTTTTATTCGTAAGGCAACTGTGATGATTTATTTCTTTAGGCAACAAGTTAAGGTATCCCTACATTCAAGGGACTTGACCATTTATTGTAAGGAAACAAAGAGTGATTACCCTAAAGGTGTAGGTGTGCAAGTGTGTTTTATTCAGTTATTTTAGTCTTTGAAATTATGGTTATCTAACGGTTGATTTTAGTCTTTCCATACAATCCTATTAAACATGCATTTAACAATTTATAATGAAGAAAATAAAACCCTAGTTTAAGATATTACATGGCCTTAGGAGAGATACATAATTATAAAAACCCTGACAAAAAATGTAAAGAGCGAAAAGTAAACCTAAACTATTACAAGGCTCTAGCAAGTACATTATTTGGAAAAAAGATCGGGCGAGAAAAATAAATCTAACTATTACAAATTCATGCAACCTATACAATCATTCTAAATAAAACCGGGAAGAAAAGAATGAAGACAGAAGTTTCGGGTATTCGTTTTATGAAATTGATTAATGATTGATTTATTAAAGAAAATAATTTTTTATGTATAAATTTTTTTTGGATACTTTATGATTTTATAAAAAAAATATTATTAAGTTATTATTTTTCTATTGGTTAAAAAAGTTAATTGAATTAAATAATTAATTTAACAAAATAAAAGAAAAATAAAGAAATAAAGAAAAAGGAAAAGGTCCAAAAAAAAGAGGGGTCGCTGGGAATCGAACCCATGTCCCTTAGTTCACCAGCGCGTGCCCTTATCACCAGGCCTTGTGTCTTCAGCTATTAAGAAATAGAAGACAAATATTATATAATAAAAACAAATTTAAAATATTTTCAAACAAAAAAACGCGTGCCCAGGTCTTCATCTTCTTCATCGCTCGTCCAGACTTTTACCTACGGACGATTTTCGTCACTAAAGCCTATAGTGACGGTTTTGTCTGTCACTATAACACCTGCAAATTTCCAAAACTCAAAATATGAATTATCAATACAATCTAAAGGTATAGATCAACTGTAAATTGTCCTCTGAATCCATTAGTTCCCCAAAATCACAAATGTGAACCCTAACAATGGTGGTTTGCGATTCCTGCATCTAAAATCAAATTGGATAATCCAGAAAGATTGCAAACATCATCATGAACAAAAATATGTAATCAAATTGAATTTATAATGCATGTATGTATGAAATCGATTTTGAGAAAAAATGTCATTAACCAAGTTTCGATTATGGGCTTTTATGAATCTTTGGAGGATAGTGATGATTGGGACACCTTTAGAGGAACCTCAAGAACGTGTTTGAACCTTCAAATCACCTTGGAAGAGGCTGCAACTTGGAAACCAAATCTCACTTGTTCTTGAATTTTTTTTAAGTTTTTTATGCTCTTTTGATCCAAATTTCCGTCCCCTTGACATCTGAAATTGTTATATACTTATAGAAGAATGAATTAGGTCAACTTGTGGGTTTGGATTCACATCTTTTTGGGATGATAGGATTTGATTGAATTTGATATTGAAAACTTTCTATTTTGGTCATTATTGTGCTATCATGACTTTACCTCTTGTTGTGCACGAATTTGGATCATATATCATGGAAATAATTTCAATATCTGATCCCAAATTAGTCCAAATATCAAATCTTTGATTTTTTAATATTTATTTTGATTAAAAATGAATTTAAATGAATTAAATCCAACAAAATATAAAATAAACAAAGAAAATCAAAAGATATGACCTAGGGGTCGTGGATCAACTTAGGATTAAGTTTGATTGTGAAAAGATAGGTCCATTTGGCAAAAACTCAAGTTTTGGTCATTGTTTGCCTTATACACCTCCTCAATTTTGCTCAACTTTAACAATGCACGACTCTCTCAATTCTTATCCTATGAATGTGACCTTGGACTTTTTAGAAAGCTTAAAGTGTCCTTTAATAACTACTTTTGGTCCCATGTCAATTTAATCTTCCATGTTTAAGTTATGAGCTTTTGAAAAGATTGACTTTTTGTTGACTTTTTAGAGGACCTGTAATGTCTTGGCCCATATCTCTCAAATGAAGCATTTCTGGCCTTGGCCTTAGAGAGACAAAGTTGTAGAGAATTGAATTTCCTTAAAGATAGGATTTAGTTGGGAAATTTATACGAAGTATGTGAAAGTTAGGTTTGGTCAAAGTTCAGTTGACTTTCTCCTTAAGAAACCCTAATTTAGCAATTTTTGCCTTGTGATGAATTTGAGGTTTTCTTGATGAATCATGATCAACCCTTGATCAAATGATGAATATTACTTCATAATATTTATGTTGACCAAAAATCTTAAATTTTGACTATATGTTGACCACAATTGACTTTTTACCCAAGTTAATTGATTATTGATTATCTGAGCATCTGACTGACCAAACTTGTAGGGCAAGTCTTGAAACTTAACATGAGGATCCTTTGAAGTATATGGGATACCATGAAGTCCACTTGAGATTTTGGAAGTCCAATTTACTTTGAGAAACACAAAACCCTAATTTGAGATCTATTGCTTAGAAGGAGGCTTTGTCTGATGATACCTTGAGTTCCTTTGAGCAATTGAGAATCTTATGAACATTAGGAGAACTCTTGAGACATATTGTCTTGAAGATATGAGGGTAAATTTTGGGGTACAAGAATATCCCATATTTTTGTCGGGACCCATCTAATTATAGTCATTAATTTCATGCACCCCTCTTCCTTTTTCTTTATTTGATGCGGAGGCTCATATTTTTTGTTCGATTTTTTTACAAACTTTCTCTTTCACCCCCTTCTTCTCCTTAAACTTATTCTCCTTTAACCCTAGTGTTGTACCCAAAAATTTTCCCTCCCATAATCTAGACAATATCTCTCAAGACTTCAAAATGATCATAAGGTTCTCAAGACTCCCAATTGATCAAGAAGTGTGGAAGTTTCCCCAGACAATGCCTCATCCCAAGCAAAGTGTCCAAAACTAGGGTTTTGTGTTTCCTCAGGTTAAAATGATTTTCAAGGCCTCAAGTGAGCTTCATAACATCCCACATGTATTCAAAAATCCCCATGTCAAGTTTCAAAGCTTTCCCAAAGAGCTTGCCCAGTCAGATGATCAGATATGTAAAAATTAGTCAAAGCAGTTAAAAAGTCAAACTGAGGTCAACTGTGGTCAAATTAAAGTCAAACTTCAAGATTTTTTCCAACATCAAGTTTATGAAGTAAAATTCATCATTTTATCAAGGGTTGATCATGATTCATCAAGAAAGTTTCAGATCATCAAGAATCAGGAGTTTCTAAATTAGGGTTTTCTTAAGAAAAGTCAACTGAACTTTGACCAACCATAACTTTCACATGCTTCATCAAAAATTTCTCATCCAAAACTCATTTTGAAGGAAATTGAATTCTCTACAACTTTGTATCTCACAAGCCAAGCATAAAAATGCTTCATTTGGAAGATATGAGCTAAAACATTACAGGTCATTTCAAAAGTCAACAAAAAGTCAACATCTTCCAAAGGGCATAATTTTAAAATGGTAAAAGATATGGCCATGAGACCAAAGAGGTTGGTTAGATGACTCTTTAATCTTTCCAAAATGTCCAAGAACACCTTCATAGCCTTAAAATTGAAGGATTTGTGCCTTGTCAAAGTTGGGAGATTTTTGAGGGGTGTATGAAGAAAATAAAGCCTTAAAACCAAATTTTTCCAAACGGGCCTATCATGTTACATTCCAATCTTTATGATGACCTCAAGCACGACCCAAAACCAAAGAGTTCTGATTTTTATTACTTATTTATTATGTATTTGGATTTTATTCATTAAAATTAAATTTAAATATAAATTAAATATGAAAAATCAAATAATGGACAAGATATTTGATTGGAAATCATTTAAATCATATTTGGAATGACTGGAAGTCAATTGAAATCAGATTGGACCAAAATTAGAAAGGATGGATGAGATTTTTTGAATATTTGAAAGTGAGAAATCTTCACACTCAAGTTATCTCATAAACCCACAAATCCATAGGTTTTTTGACCTAAATTCAATCCTTATAAGTACATGAACACAACCAAGCATTGGGGGACGAAAAAATTAGGACAAGAACCACTACTTGCAAACTTCAAATTTTCATAAAATATTCAAATTCGATTTCCTATATTTTGATCTTTTTCAGGTGATTTGAAGGTAGGGATATCTTCCTGAGGTCATTTAGAACATGAATCACTCATCATCATCATCAAAAGCATCACCATAAGCACAAACCGAACTCGTTTTTGCTTTGCTTTTAATTTTTTTCGATTCACATGATTTCCACATTATAAATGATATTTGATTATTGGTTTGTGTTTGTAGTGCTATAGAGATGATTTATGGGCAACAACATTGAAGTTTCGTGACCTAAACTGTATTATGCCATTATTAGGGTTTTAAAGCCAAAATTAGGGCTTTACGTTTTAACAAATATAAATGAATAATGAAGACATAGATGAATTATACATGCTGTAGTGATCATATTGATGTATTTAATTGGACAAAATTGTACGTATTCGATGTAGTTTGAATTTCGCAGGTTTGTACGTGCAGGTAAAATCGCAGGAAATTGCGTAAAACAATTCGCAGGTAAACCTGCGAATTCTGAGGTTGAAGATGACCACATGCGCGGGAAACTCTTTTTGAATTAATAACTTATTTTATTAGGTTTTGTTTGTAGTTATGTTTCAGAGATGTTGCTTGGCTCAGTTGGTTGTGCGTACGCATGTTAAGGCATAAGACTTGGGTTCGATCCTTGGCTGAGGCGTTTTTTTTCTTCTTTTAATCCATTTATTTTGCAGGTTGAAAATATAATAATATGAAGCTGTTCAATATCACCAGGCACGCGCTGGTCCAGTGGCAAGGAGTTTGTGTGGGAATATTGGAGACCTGGGTTCGACCCCAGGCTCCTGCAGGTTTTTTTTTTTTTCATAAGTTTTATTAGTTAATTAGGATAAATCTTTTTCTAAATAAAATTAAAAAAAAAAGCTTAATAACAAATAAATGATAAATTGATAATTTTGTATATAATAAATCCATCATATTTTAATTAACTACTAATTATTAATTATATCATATTTTTCTTAATAGGTTATTTACTATTCCTTTTTTTTTCCTTAATTAAATTTTTGATCTAACTTTATCCTAAGACTCTAATTTTATCTAACCCTAAATAAATATTAACTTAATTTTTTTTAACTCTTTTTTATTTTATAATTTGTATATTAATAAATTTTTAACATATTATGCTTTTATTATTATTATTACTAAATCATTTGAATTTGTATTTTTCTAATAATATCTAAAAATCTAACCTATCTAACTTAAAATAATTTCTTTTAAAATTCTAACTTCTTATTATTTCTTCATTATTATTTTATTACCTTATTATTATTGCTTTATTTATTATTATTACTACTTATTCTTGCTTTATTATTATATTTGCTTTATTATTCTTATTATTTATTTTTATCCGATTATTTTGTATCTGCCCATAAACCTTGTAATAGTTTAGAATTTTCTTTTCGCTTTTTATTTCTTAATATAAATTGTGTGGTTAGTAAATAGGGAGTGATGACTTAATTGATATTAATATGGACTTAGAAAATTAATTAAAAAGATAAATATTTGAAAATAAACACTCACACACGTAAGTCGATCTTTGATCGCCATCTGCACTTCCTAGGGTATTCCTCTTGGTTGCCTTATTAAATGGTCAAGTCCCTCGAATATAGGGATGTCTTAAGTAAAGCCCCTTCAAGTATAAATCATTATAGTCCCTCCAGTTTAAAAGATCAAGTCCCTTCGAGGTTGCCAACGATAATGATCTTGTCCCTTCGAATAAATGATGATAGTCCCTACGAATTGCTAAAGACACCCCTACTTGTTGCCTTCTATGACCATACGATGACCCTACACATGTCCCTTAACAAATCCAAAGTAATGACTACCTATTCCTTAATAATAGGGATAGTCTTACTCTTGAAAGAACATATAAGAACATGAATGACTTAGTCTAGGGTAGGTACCTCCTAGTTACTTGCTCACTTCTTAAAATTACTTTTTACACCTCATTTTCTTAAACATTTTTCAAAACAAGGCTTTGTATACATCCATACGAGGATCATTACAAAGTACTTTAAAAAATTTCTAATCACACACTACACTCTTCAAAAACAATTTAAGTGAGCTAAGTAACTAAGAGCCCATGGATAACCATGGATATAAAGGGTGCTAACACCTTCCCTTTATATAACCTACCCCCCGAACCCAAGTCTTTTAAAAATAGGTCTTTTCTGTTCTTTTATGTCCTTTCCACTTGGATAAAATAAAAGTCGGTGACGACTCTTGCTATCCGCAACATGACTAAAAGTCAGTTCTCCCACCGTGTTACAGAACTGGCGACTCTGCTGGGGAGTTACTAAGTAAAAGAGGGGTACCCTTAGGAATTATATCACTTAAATTATTTGTCTTGTTTGCTTTATATTATCTGTTGGGCTTTTGTGTGAAAGATCCTAACCCGGATCTAGTGTACCCTAGGTAAATGACAATAAACCAAGGAAATTGTACGACGTATACTGATATGGTTGATCTGGTGGCCATAGTTAGTGTGACTTCTTGGTTTTGTGCTTATGTTCCTTAAGTAAGTTAAGGATAATATGGGGCTGCCATATGTTGTCAATACACTAACTGACTTTTAGATCCCTAGTTATCCCATCTTGGCCTTTAGAAATTAGTGAGATAGTCGGCTTTGGTGAAGACTGAAGTTGGTTGATACTCGATACTACGCTTATTGAGATCCTAAACTTGGAGGGTTTTGGTTGGCAAGTAAGTTTCCTACTGAACAACCACCCTTGGGAAGGATCAGTGATATTGAGATCCCTTAGAACCTGGTTACTTTTGTAGGACAAGATGAACCAACTAAACTTCAGGGGAGGGTACTTACCTTTAAACCTCATGTAAGCCTTTAAACATAGGGCTATTGCGTGACTTGTTTGTGTGTGACACATGTTTGTGATTGAACATAACATCATAACATCATCATGACATCATAAGCATAGCATTTTCACTAACCATTTCAAGGACCAAAAGATTTATCTTTGTTCTTTGTTGCAGGTCATGGCTTCTGCTCGTAGCAATACTATCCAGATCAACTTTGTAGGGATACCTTTTAAGCTTAAGGAATTTGTCTCTCAAGTTTCTGAAAACTCCCGATTCATCAAGAGGCATGGTCACCTACTGGATCTAGTCACTTCAGGGTTCAATGAAGACATGATGAGTGTCCTATTTCAGTTCTTTGATCCTAAACATCATTGCTTCACATTCCCCGACTATCAGCTGGTTCCTACAATGGAAGAGTTCTCCAAACTATTGGGTATACCTATCCTTGATCAGAGACTCTTCACAGGCTTAGAGAAAGAGCCTAAACCTGAAGTCATTGCTGTAGCCCTACATCTGAAGAAATGAGACATTGTCTTAGAAACGAGAAACGGAGTTAAGGGTATTCTTGCTAAAGTATTGATGGAGAAAGCTCAAGTGTTCTTGAAGGCTATGAGTTATGATGCTTTTGAGGAGATCTTAGACCTATTGATCTATGGCTTAGTATTGTTCCCTAATCCAGACCAATTCATAGACGTACACGCCATTAACATATTTCTGACTCACAACCCAGTGCCTACATTACTTGGAGACATCTTACTTTCTTTTCACATTCGTACTACGAAGGCGAGAGGAACTCTGATGTGCTGCATACCTTTATTGTCTAGGTGGTTTATTTCTCACCTTCCTCGATCAGTGATGAAGAATGAACAAGGGTTAAGGTGGTCTAAGAGGATTATGTCACTTTCTCATTCAGACTTCATTGGTGCTCTCGATCTATGGAGAATGTTACTATCATTGACCGTTGTGGGGAATTCCCTAATGTGTCACTCCTTGGCATAAGAGGGGGCATTACCTACAACCCTTCTTTAGCACTACGTCAGTTTGGTTATGCTCGGAGTAGTGGTTCTCATGACATGCTTATTCAGGGTATTATGTTCGACTACGACAACGATCTTCAGGGTTACCATCAAAGGTTTATACGAGCTTGGAACAAGGTGAACATGATTGACAACAACACTTTGGAGCTAAAGTATTCTATTCCTATGGAGCCTTATCTCAAATGGGTTCGATCTTGTGCACAGACTCTTATGATGCCATATCCTGCTATTCTACCAGTCACTATGGAGCATGTTGCTGAAGGAGATGTTCCTTATACCATCTTTCATCCAGACATGCCTACTGATTTGGAAGAATTGCAGAAGTCATGGATTCAGTTGAAGGAGCAAAGGGACACTTTTGAGACTCATTTCAGAGCTGGTCAAGAATTGTTTTTGGAGCTAACAAGAAAACTTCACAAGGAGCAAAACCTCAACAAGTACCTCCACACAAAGAGGAAGCGTCCATGGGAGACTTAAAACCCCATATATTTATCTTTTGTATTTTATTTTTATTTCTTTGTAAGCCCAAGGGGAAAAACTTATATTAAGTATTTACTAATAAAATTTTGTTCTTGTTTTCTTTTAAACAAATTTAAATCTTGCGGTCCTTGAAAACATTGCATAAACATATACATACCATATCATTACATCACAGGTTCTTATGAACATGTATCTTATCTTCTCGCTGTTTATTTCAGCAGAAATGGCTCTCGAACAAACTGTTAAGGATCTCCAGACTCAGAATGCACAATTTCAAGAAATGTTTTTGAACTTGTCCAGGGGACAAGATGAGCTGAAGGCACTTTTAACCAAGAAAAAGAAGAAGACCAGAAAATCAGTGGGCTTCATCAACCTGGGTAGAGATTCAGAGGTCCTGTCAAGACAGAGGAAGAGGTTGAGAATCTTGAGTCTGAAAATTCTGAGAGAGAAGGAGGCAGTCTCCATGATACTGTAGAAGATTCTGATTCTAAGGAGAACTATTATCATGATCCTACTACTGAAGAAAAGTATAAGATGCTGGTGGACGAATGAATTCTATGGAACTACAAAAGAATTTTGGGTTTGACTTTGAAGATTTGAGTTTGATTTCTGGAGTCTCCATCCCTATGGGTTTCAAGGTTCCTACTTTTGTGGTGTATGATGGTGTGTCTTGCCCAAAATTGTATTTAAGGTCTTATGTCAGAAGAATTCAACCCCATACTCCTGATAAGAAGTTATGGATACATTTCTTTCAAGAGAGTTTGTCTGGACCCAACTGGAATGGTATTATCAATTGGAGAGTACCAACATTCGCAACTGGAATGATCTTGCTGAGGCTTTCTATAAGCAGTACCAATACAATTCTGATTTAGCACCAACTCGCATGCAGCTCCAAAGCATGTCCATGGATGCCAAAGAAAGTTTCAAGGAGTATGCTCAGAAGTGGAGAGATCTGGCAAGTAGGGTTCAACCCCCTTTGACTGACAGAGAATTAGTTGATATGTTCATGAGTACGTTGACTGGTCCTTTCTATAGTCATCTCATTGGAAGTTTATCATCTGGCTTCACTAAGCTGATAATGACTGAAGAACGTGTGGAAAGTGGGATACAAAGTGGAAAGATTCAGATAGTTGCTTCTTCAAATATCACCAAGAAGCCCCCTCATAGGAAGAAGGAATCCAATGCTGTGTATGGCCAGCATGGTCGTAATGATCGTAACCAATCTGTGGAAGCTGTTTTGATTTCTAATCCTACACCTCCACCACAAGAGCAGCAACAGAGTAGTCATCCCAAGCCTGGGAGGCAATTTACCAAGCTCAATATGTCATTGTCTCAGGCTTTAGAGCATATGTTGAAAGGATAATTGATTACTTTGAAGGACCCACCACAGAATATCAATACTTCCTCTTCTCGTTACAATCCCAATGCAAGGTGTGCATACCATTCTAATAGCCCTGGCCATGATACTAACAGTTGCTGGTCATTGAAGAACAAAATCCAGGATATGATTGAGAATGCAGAAATTGAGTTTGACCCTCCAGAAACTCCTAATGTGATTACTGCTCCTATGCCTAAACATGAGAAGAATGTTAATGTTGTTGATGAGGTTGTTTATGTCCGTACTGTAGCTGTAATAACGACTCCTTTAGCTATTGTCAAGAAGAAACTTGTGCAAGCCGGTTTATTTCCGGGTTGCAGGGAAGATTGTTTTTACTGTGCCTATAAACCTGATAGTTGTTGGAGGTTGAGGTCAGGTATTCAATGCCTGATAGATAACTATACTATACTGTTTGAGAGGACCCCTTCTATAGAAAGTCTGTGTGGAGGTTTGGCTCATGTTTTGAAAGTTGAATATGTGGCCATGGTTAACAAAATTCCTGTGAAGATTACTTCCATTGGTCCAGTGAGGATCACTTCTAAGGGTCCTGTGAAGATTACTGCTGAGCCAAAGGTGGCTCCAATGATTATTAATACTCCTGATCCTATCCCATATACCTCTGACAAGGCTATAGCATGGAATAATGGTTCTGATGTTTATATCACGGTGTCAAACAAGATCCTTTGACTGATGCACCTGTTACTGATGTTAATCTTAATGTGGACAATATTGCTGGATCCAGTAAAGTTATCAGGAGTGGAAGAATTTTCTCTCCAGAAGACACCTTAAAGACTGCTGCTACTCCAGTTCATATCTCTAACTCTGGGCCAAGTACTGAGGCTCGGGGCAAAGGACCATTGATTGAATCTGTTCAAGATGAGGCACCAGTTAGTGAAGATCTCTCTAAGCAGATGGAAGAAGTACTTAAGATCATCCGCAAGAGTGATTATGATGTTGTTAACCAGTTGGGCATACTCCCTCCTGTCGCTCCCCGGATTTCCATCCTGGTACAAACGCGAAAGTGGCGCGGAAAAAGAATAAAGTCGCCAGCCAGGCATTTTTATCCCGAAGAAAGGGAATGGTAATGCTGCACAAACCAGAAGAAAGAAAGAGGAAGGACACATGTCCTACGAACCAAAGAGACTGAGTTCGGGAGTCGGTTACGACCTGGGAAGGTATTAGCACCCAGATTGTCCGCCGTACCCGACGGGATCCACGCTTGCAAAAGAAAATTGTTTCAAAGGGTGTGGGTATGAAAACTGCAGCAAAAGAACTGAAAATGGAAAGAAACTGGAACTGGAAAAGAGCTGAATAAGAGAACAAAGAGAAAAAAATGTAGGGAAAATAAAGATTGTGCTCGAACGGGCCCTACCCCGCTGCCTACGTGCCTCATCGGGGTAATGAGGATCAGAGACGCCGTAGTTCCCCTAACTAGGGGTACTAAAAGGAAATTGCTTGTGAATTAAGGCTTGAACTGCCTATGCCATTGCTCAGGTGTTGCAGACTCGGACGACGAGTGCGTAACCGTCTTGCAAAGTGACAAGTAGGAGCAAGTTCGCGGACGGAGCGAATGAGGTGAGAAAAGAATTCCCGAAGGAAAGACACTTATTGTTTGTTTGGGTTTTTTAGAAGCTTTTATGAGTGGAAGTTTGCATAGGTAAGTGTACCTAAGTCTTACTCAATGGGATGTGTACGTCTCACATCATCCCGAAATGGAATGTGCAAGAGGCACACCTATCTATGGAGGAAATCCCCAAAGCTAGTCCCACAAGTGAAGGCTTAAGCACACTGGCCTATTACCATTATTAAGTGTTTTTGTGGTTTTATGATTAAGAAGTGTTTTTTAGCTTTTTCCTTTGTGAGGTACTCATGCTAAGACCTATCCACCACGAGTGATGACTCACACCTCGCCCCGAAACGGAACGTGTGCAAGTATCTCATAGCAAAGTCTCATGACACATGAAAGTACTCAACCTTTATTAAGTGAATTAGAATTAAGTTTGAATTATGAGAAGAGAAAGCACCAAAGGATCACAAAGGAAAAATTCTAAAGGGGGACTAAAACAATCCTAAGTGTTAACATGCATGGATGTCCTAAGGGTTAGTGAGGTTTCTATCCTAATGAAGAAGGAAAGAAGAAGAGAAGAAGGGATGAGAAAGGCCTAAGCCCAACAATCAAAGGGTTAGCACAAGATAAACATAAGAGGAGAAGATGAGAGTTGGAGATGTGGAACTCAATTTCCACATCTCACACTTACCATAGCCCCTGCAAGGTTAGTATGCATGCAAGTGAAACAAAATGAGCAAGATAACATGCTAACATCACACAATCAGAAGTGAAATGGTATGAACAAATGCACAATGCAAATGCAACTCAAAGAAAAGAGGAGAAGAAGTATGCAAGGTAAAGATGCAACATGAAACACATATGAAGACAAATGCACACTTATGAAATATGTAAAACAAAATGCGCAAAATATGGACACAAAGCTCACAACCAGAACCAAAACAAGATGAAGAATGGCTTAAGAAGCCAAAAAGATGAAGAGAAGAAAGGTACAAGACCACACAATGCCAAATGGAAGCAAAAGAAGCAATAAGATGAAGTGAAAACATTTAAAGAAACAAATGACTTAAAGAAAAAGCAAACACAAAAATTCAGAAGACACAAACCCTATCCTAGGACCAGGAAGGTACCCACACCCCAAAGGAACCCAAAATGAGAATAAGAAATGGGCACAAGTGCCCTTCTAGGCTTAAAAGAGACCAAAAGGTTCAAAGGAAGCAAAACGGGACAAGGTTCAAGATAAAATCCACAATAAATCAACCAACCACCTAAAAATTCCACAATTGAAACCAAATGATCCTCAAACATTTTATATCAACTAGACAAAAGGATTTGAAAAGATTCAGAAGAAAACTAGGTTAAATGGAGGCAACAACACAAGTGAGGGTCACAAACTTACATCACAAGTTACAGGACCAAGACTCAAGAAATATGTTTCTAAAAATCCAGAGAAAAATCACATAAAAAGAACAATGTCTTAAGAATACAAAGCAAAACGAATGGAATTAAAACTCAAAATATTGAAGCCTATGGAAAATGAACAAGGCAGACTGGTCAAGAAAGGATATAAAAGAAGCTAGGTGAGATGATGAATTATTTCAGACACGTGGAAAAAGAAAAAAATAAAATAAAAATATGATAAAATAATAGAGACATAAAATAACACGCATGATTTTTTTGGGAATTTTAGGATGAATAAAACTATTTTAATAAAATAGAAATAAAACTGAATATATAAGAAGAAATAAGTGTGAAAAAGAAATTAAAGGACAATGGACGGAGGTGTATGTAGTAGAAATTCAAACTGGAAAATGAATGGGCTTGGAAGGGCTGGGGTGCGAACATCACTTGGCTGAAGGCCCAAGTCTGGCGCTGAACATGCTGTTATGGTGGAAATTAACTGAATTAATAAAAGGAAATGCAGAAAAAAGCAGGAGCGCTAGATGCATCATATGGCTGTGGAAGACCACCTCATTAATTGAGGTGGCATTTTGCTGAGCTGTGGTTGGTGGATGCACCGTAGTTACGGTGGGACTTATCGCACGCTGAATTAAAATACAAAACAGAAATAACAATGAGGTAGAAGGATTATGAGGGCTAGGTGGCGCGCTAGGGTGCGTTGGATGAGGAGGATGGACGACTGTGGTTCATCTTCTTCAATGGAACCCTAAATGGATCACAAGACAAATTCCGGTGACCGGAGCTAGGGCTCCGGCACCGGAGACCAAACCAGAAGCAAAAATTCATCAAATAATGCAAACAAATAGTCCAGATTAACTAATTCCACACTCCTGAATTCAAATATGGCATCAAAAACAGCTAAATCTCAATGGATTGGACGAATCGAGGCAAAACAACATTGATCACCAAACTTGAAATGCACATAACTCATGATATATTGCACCAAAATCAATTCTACAAAGTGCAGAATCATCAGGGAAGATCAAGGAACACAAAGCAACAATCTAATTTCATTTTCAGAACATGAGATTTCAAGTCATACCTGAGATGGAGATCTTGAAATATTGAGCTAGAAAACCAACCAATCTGTGCAAATCACTCCTCTTACTCCTTAGATGCAAAATAAATGCATCTAAGGTCTTGAAATGGACTGGATCTGAGATTTCAAGACAAGTTGCTTTGAAATGGCAAGCTTCTAATTTTGTGCTTTAAGCTCAAATGAATGGATGATTCTTGATCTATATGATTCACTGATCAAGAATATGGAAGAAGTTTGTGAAGAATGTGAGAGAATGGAGAGATATGTGAGGAAATGCAAGGTTTCATGAAAGTTGAGAATGAGAGAATGAGAGAGATCTGAGATCTGATGCAACCCTAATTCTCCTTGTTGTGATTTCAAAAAGCAATGCTGAAAGTGTGAGAGAAAGTGCACGAAAATCAAATGAGAAAAGTGTGAAGTTGCATAATTTTCACTTGGTGGAATAAGCATGCTATGCTCATGCTCTCTTGGGCCTCTCATCATGTCTGGCTTTCATTTTCCACCCTTGATCCAAACCCAATCATTCCTGGCCCTTAGATTCAAGTGTCACACTTGTTTCATGATTTTTGCAAATTTGCATGTTTTGGAGGGATTTTTTCAAAGTGCACGAAAATGACCATTTATTTGGAGCAAATTGGTCCTTATGCAATGTATTTTAAGTTTGAAACAAGATTGGGCCTGTACCAAGTCACAAAAATCAAGCTTGAGCCTTCTTGCATTTGGTGACTTTTTGAAAAATGAAATTTTGCCCTAGGGAGAGGAAATTTTCGAATGGCTTTCAGAGAGATCCAGGAATCCGGTGAAAATGTACTTGTACTTTTTGAAAATGGGAGCCCTTACTCTACAAATTTCATGTTTGACTTTGGTCCATATGAAGAATTTTTGATCATGTTAAGGCCACTTGAAAATTAGGGCAAAAGTTGCCAAATTTGGAAAACTTCAAAAACCAACTTTGTACCATTTTTGCAAAACCCTTCAAATCTCCATGATTCTTGAACTTTAGGCATTACAAACCTCTTATAACATTGTAAGGACCCCTCTTGGCCAAAATATTTGGGTTAGACCCCTTGAAATCGCACAGTTGACTTTTTATGTTCTAAGAAGGTTCACAAAGTTCACAAGTGTCTTAACATTTCCATAACCTTTCATGAGGCTCATAAAGTCTACAAGTTACTTTATGAAGGTTCACAAGGTTCACAAGTCCCACAATGCTTATATAACCTTTCATGAGGTTCATGAAGTCTACAAGTTAATTTATGAAGATTCAAAAGGTTCACAAACTTCTCAACATTTACAAGACCTTTCATGAGGTTCATGAAGTCCACAAGTTGCTTCTTGAAGATTCACAAGGTTCACAAGTTTCACAAGGATTACAAAGCTTTCCTGAGGTTTATGAGGTCTACAAAGTCACTTCATGAGGTTCACAAGGTTCACAAGCTTCACAATACCTCCCATGAGTATCACAAGACATCTAAGAAGATTCACAAGGTTCACAAAGTTCACAATTGGTCAAAGAAGTTGATAATTCCCTCAGACAATGCACCTCCTAAGCAGTGCATCCAAAACTAGGGTTTTGACTTTAATCAGGCTAAATGGACTTCCAATACCTCAAGTGAGTTTCATAACATCTTATATGTGTGTAAGAACCCCCATGACAAGTTTCAAGAGTTTTCTCAAAAGTTTGCTCAGTCAGATGATCAGATAAGTCAAAATCAGTCAATGCAGTTAAAAAGTCAAACTGAGGTCAACTGTGGTCAAACCTAAGTCAAACTTCATGATTTTTTGCCAACATCAAGTATATGAAGTAAAATTCATCATTTGATCAAGGATTGATCATGATTCATCAAGGAGATTCCAGATCATCAATAATCAGGAGTTTCTAAATTAGGGTTTCCTCAGTAAAAGTCAACTGAACTTTGACCAGCCATAACTTTCACATACTTCATCACCAAGTCTCCATCCAAAGCTCATTTTGAAGGAAATTGAATTCTCTACAACTTTGATGTTGAAGGTTAAGTCCAAAAATGCTTCATTTGAAAGATATGATCTAAGACATTATAGGTCATTTCAAAAGTCAACAAAAAGTCAACAACTTCAAAAGGGCATAACTTGAGATTGGTAAATGATATGGACTTGAAACCAATGAGGTTGTTTAGAGGACTCTTCAAGCTTTCCAAAAAGTCCAAGAACACCCTCATACCTTTAAAATTGAGGGAGATGTGCCCTTGCAAAGTTGGGAAATTTTGTGATGGTTTATGTTGAAAATGGAGACTTAAAAGTATTTCTTTCCAAATGGGCTGCCCTAGTTATGATCCAATCCATACACAAACACTATGCACGACCCAAACCACTTAAAATCTGATTTTTATTATTTTTATTTCTATTTATTTTGATTTAAATCATTAAAAATCATTTTAAATAAGAATAAAATATAAAAATAATGGATTTTATTTGGATAATGCTTCTAGAATTTCATAATTGGTGATTAGAATCAAAGAGGAATGGAATCATGTGATTGATACAAAAATAGCAAGCATTCATGAGCCAATATTTGAATTTCATGACACCATCTTTTTCAATCTTTTTGGATCCAAATCTCCACACAATGAATCCATATTTCTGACCTAATTCACTCACATATATATAACAAACATAAACCTAACAAGAATTCACGGATTGGCAGCCAAAAAGTGTAAGTTCAAACTTTCAAAAATCACTCCAAAAATTGAAATTCGGTTTCTGCCATTGAGCACCCTTCAGCACGATTTAAAGGTGTAAATTGGTTCTTGGGAAGGTCTATAAGCTATCTCAATCATCATTATCATTGCATCCATGGCTGAATGCTCTAACCGAATCCATTCTTGTTCAAAATTTTATGCTTTTCGATTTCATACATTTAACTGTCCAAACTTAATTCTAATGATTGATTTGTGTTTAGTTTGAGGTGTAGAAGAAGTCTGGATATTTGGTTTGAAGTTTCACTGCCGAAATCGTGTTTTGCCATAACTAGGGTTTTAACCAAGCATTTGGGGTTATACGATTCAAGCTGTATAAACAAATTTAATTGATGAAATTGGACTGTGTGAAACCTGGGCAAGCTGTTAGCCAAATCAATTTGGACCAATTTTGTGTGTTTTTACAGGTTTTCAAAAGCATAGGTTTTCCTACGAAAAAAATCGCAGCAAAACACCCAAGAAATTTCGCAGGAAATTTCGTAGGGTGAGAGGTTGAAGACGACTGTGTTGGCGCGTCTCAGGAAATTCAAATTATGAACTTAATATTTTATTAATTCGTTCTGATTTAATAACAGGAACGTGTTTGTGGCCTGATGGTTAGGTGTATGCGCCGTTGGTGTAAATGTTTGGGGTTCGAATCCCAGTTATACCATTTTGTTTCTCTGTTTTTTCTTTACCTCCTATTTCTTTTCAGGTCTAATATATTATCAATTGTGGCCAAAGTATTAACAGATTGGCTCTCCCAGCCAGGTGGTCAAGCATGCGCGCATACATCCCAAAGGTCCTGGGTACGAATCCAACCCCAGGCCTTTTTTTTTTGTTCATTTATTTTTCTGGATTTTCAAGGGCAAAGCACAAAACCAACTGTTCTCCTCATTCTCACATCTGTGCACGTGATGGCCTGGTGGAAGGTGTTTTTGGCTGGTAAACATGAGGACAGGGGATCAAAACTTAGCCAAGGTAAGTTCTAAATTTTTGTCACTTTTTCTTCTATTTTCTTAATTAATTATATTTTTGTTTATTATAAAAACTTAATTTATAAATAACCTTATATTATTTTCTTTGAGTTCTAAAAAATATGTTATAATTTATTTTCTCAAATATAAAAATGTTTTTTTTTAATTTGTAAATATATTCATATTATGTATATATGCTTGTAAATAAATTAGATAATTAGATTAATTCTATAAACCCTAATTTATAACTAAAACCCTAATTTTTCAAAACCCTAAAATATTTTCTAAAAGAAAACAAACCCTAATTTATTTTTTATTTTTTTTTTTTAAAACCAAATTCTATTTTCTTCTAAATAAATTTATTTTCTTAATGTAATTATTATATATATATTCCTTATAATTCTTAAAAAATTTTGTAAATATGATCATTGTTTAAAATTTATTTTCTCCATAATATGTAAATATATTTTTTTTATTTTTTATTTTCTATTATTGTTGATATATTTAGAGATAATTAAAATTTTATAATAATTAAAACTTATAATTATATTATATTTTTATTCTTATTATATATTAAAATTAAAATTTGTGTTTATCATGTCATTCTAATATTTTGCTATTTATTCTTATTTTATTTTAATTATTGTTACTAACTACACTATTATTTATTATTTATCTTATATTTTTATTGTTTCTCTAACCTTATTTACTTTTCTAATTATTATTATTATTATATTATTATCACTAACTCATTTATATTTTAATTGTGCTTATTATCATTATTTTGCTAATCTTATTTTATTATTTACTAACCCCTAATTATGATTTGCTTATTTATTTATTCAATATTTATATCTTGCTATTATATTTATTTATTTGCTATTTATTTTTATAATTATTATGTAATTGTTCCTGGATGTAAATTTGTAATTATTTAATTATTATTGCTATGGTTAGTAATTAGGGAGTGTTAATAGGTTTGTTATTAAAAAAATAAATTTAGATAATTTTTAATGTAAGATAATTAAATTAAACACGTCACACACGTAAGTCGATTTTAATCGCCGTCTCACTTCCTAAGGTTATCCCTCAAGTTGCCTACGAATAATGGTTAAGTGGGGTGTATAAAGCAAGTCCCTCGAAAGAAAATCATCAAAGTCCCTTATGGTTGCCTTTACGGATCGAGTCCCTTCGAAATAAATGATGATAGTCCCTTCTTTATGCTTATTACACCCCACAATGGCCTTCAAAATCAAATTGTCCCTCACATGTCCCTTTACATCCAAAGTAAGGGCTACCCACTCCTTAATAGTAGGGATAGTCTTACTAAGGAAAGAATAAAGAATAAGAAAAGACCTTAAACATTAGGGTAGGTTACTCCTAGGTACTTGCTCATCTCTAAAACTTTTCTCACTTAAACAAATTTCAAACAAATTTTCAAACAAGTTTCTTACACATCCGTACATGGATTATTATTAAACTATTCTGAAAATTTTTCTATTCACACACTACATTTTCAAAAACAATTTAAAGTGAGCTTAAGTACCTAAGAGCCCATGGATAACCATGGATGAAAAGGGTGCTAACACCTTCCCTTTTCATAACCTACCCCCCGGACCCAAAATATTCTCTAAGGTCTTTCCTGTTCTTTTATAACCTTTCCTTATGGATAAAATAAAAGTCGGTGGCGACTCTTGCTATCCGCAACATTACTTAAAGTCAGTTCTCCCACCGTGTTACAGAAATGGCGACTCTGCTGGGGACTTAAATTTAAGAGGGGTACCCTTAGGAATTAAGATCACTTTAAATTGTTTGCCTTGTTTGCTTTATATTATCTTGTTGGGGTGCTCTTATGTGTGAAAGGTCCTAACCCGGATCTAGTGTACCTTAGGTAAATGGCAATAGACCAAGGAAACTGTACGACGTATATCGATACGGTTGATCTGGTGGCCATAGTTAGTGCGACTTCTTGGTTGGTGCTTATGTTCCTTAAGTCAAGTTGAGGATAATATGAGGCTGCCATATGTTGTCAATGCACTAACTAACTTTTAGAACCCTAGTTAACTCATCTTGGCCTTTAGAAAGTAGTGAGGTAGCCGGCTTTGGTGCAGACTGAAGTTGGTTGACACTCGATGCTACGCTCATTGAGATCTTAAACTTGGAGGGTTTTGGTTGGCAAGTAAGTTGCCTTCTGATCAACCACCCTTGTGAAGGATCAATGATATTGAGATCCCTTAGAACCTGGTTACTTTTGTAGGACAGGATGAACCATCTAACTTCAGGGGAGGGTACTTACCTTTGAACCTCATGCAAGCCTTTAAACCTAGGGCTATTGTGTGACTTGCTTGTGTGTGCCACATGTTTGTGATTGAACATAACATCATGACATCATCATGCATCATGAGCATATCATTTTCCCTAACCATTTCAAGGACCAAAGGATTTATCTTTGTTCTTTGTTGCAGGTCATGGCTTCAGTTCGTAGAAACACTATCAGGATCAACTTTGTGGGGATACCTCCCAAGCTTAAAGAATTGGTTTCTCAAGTGTCTGATCACTCCCAGTTCAACAAGAGACATGGTCACCTATTGGATCTAGTCACTTCAGGGTTCAATGAAGACATGATGAGTGTCCTGTTCCAGTTCTTTGACCCTAAACACCATTGCTTTACATTCCCTGACTACCAGCTAGTTCCAACCATGGAGGAGTTCTCTAAACTTCTGGGCATACCTGTTCTTGATCAGAAACCATTCACAGGCTTGGAAAAAGAGCTTAAACCAGAGGTTATTGCTGCAGCTCTACATCTGAGGAAGTCTGACATTGTTCTAGAGACGAGAAGTGGAGTTAAGGGTATTCTTGCCAAGGTATTAGTGGATAAAGCTCAAATGTTCTTGAAGGCCATGAGCTATGATGCTTTTGAGGAGATCTTAGCCTTGCTGATATATGGCTTAGTGTTGTTCCCCAATCCAGATCAGTTCATAGATGTTCATGCCATCAACATTTTCCTGAGTCACAATCCAGTGCCTACATTGCTTGGAGACATCCTGCATTCTCTTCACACCCGTACTACAAGGGCAAGAGGAACTTTGATGTGCTGCATACCTTTGCTTTCTAGGTGGTTTATTTCTCACCTTCCTCGCTCAGTAATGAAGAATGAGCAAGGGTTCAGATGGTCTAAGAGGATCATGTCACTTTCTCACTCAGATATCCATTGGTGCTCCAGATCTATGGAGAACGTTACTATCATTGACTGTTGTGGGGAGTTTCCTAATGTGCCACTTCTAGGCATAAGAGGAGGCATCACCTACAACCCTTCACTAGCTTTACGACAGCTTGGTTACGCTCGGAGTGATGGTCCACATGACATGTTGATTCAGGGCATTGTGTTTGATTACAATAACGATCTTCAGGGTTACCGTCAAAGGTTCATACGAGCATGGGGAAAAGTGAACAAGGTTGACAGCAAGACTCTGGAACCTAAGTACACTATTCCTATGGAAGCTTATCTCAGATGGGTGCGATCTCGTGCTCAGACTCTCATGATGCCATATCCTGCTATCCTGCCAGTTACCATGGAACCTGTTGCTGAAGGAGATACTTCTTATACCATCCTTCACCCAGACATGCCTACTGACATGGAAGACTTACAGAGATCTTGGATCCAACTGAAGGAGCAAAGGGATACTTTTGAGGCTCATTACAAATCAAGCCAAGAAAGAATCCTAGAACTAACAAAGCAACTTCACGAGGAACGGAATCTCAACTCATACCTCAACACAAAGAGGAAACGTCCATGGGAGACTTAAAACCCCATTCCTTGTAAGCCCAAGGGGCAAACAAATTTATCACTAATAAAAGTTTACTTTCTTGTTTGTTTAAACAAATTTAAATTCTGCGGTCCTTGAAAACATTGCATATGCATACCATATCATTGCATCACAGGTTTCTTGTGCACAGGTTTCTCATCTTCTCGCTGTTTATTTCAGCAATGGCTCTTGAACAAACAGTTAAAGATCTTCAGATACAAAATGCACAGTTCCAAGAGCTGATCCTGAACTTGACCAAGGGGCTGGCTAAGAAGAAGAATCCTGAGGACAACAAGGATGATCAGCTGAAACAACTACAAGCTGAGATGACAGGAATGAGGACCCAGATGAATGACCAGGTGGCTCTTATTCAAAGTTTAGCTCAGGGGCAAGAAGAGCTGATGACCTTCATCCAAAAATTTCAAAGTGATAAAGTCGGGGATCTAATTGTCAGTAAAACTCCATTAAGACAAGCTGATTTCCTTAAAAGAAGGATGAGGATAAAAGAGGGTAAGAGACAGGTTGCCATTGATTGTTCCTCGATTGAAGAAGAAAGACCTGATAAGGTTAATCCACCTCAACACCAGAAAGGTAGAAGGCAATTTATCAAGTTCAGCACTCCAATGTCACAAGTTTTGCAATACCTGTTGGAGATGAAGCTGGTTTCCTTGGAAAAGTCTCCTAAAAATCCTAAAACTTCCTCTCCTCGCTATAATCCCAGGGCAAGGTGTGAGTACCACTCCAACAGTCCTGGACATGATACAAATAACTGTTGGGCATTGAAGGAAAAGATTCAAGACCTGATTGATGAAGGAATCCTAGAGGTTACTCCAGAAGGTCAAGTTGAGTTCTACTATCGTCCATCAAACACCGAAGCTGCAAGACGAGTTGCCCAAAGTAACAAGAAAGGAAGAATACCTATGCCTGTTGAGATATGGGGCACCTTGGGGCATCCAAGTGGAAAATTTGATTTCATGGTGAAGTATACTGCTCCTCAAAGTTCACAGATTGCAATTGAGGACATTCAGCCAACTGGATGGGACAACATTTGAATTTTCATTTGTAATTTCTTTTATTTGTTTGAGCACTTATTATTATGTTAAACTTTTGTCTTCATTAATGCATTGCGTATGTTTGTCTTGAACTAATCCATTCGTTCCACTATGCTTTGAATTATGCTTCTTATTTCTATCTTGTGATATTTAACTCCTGATAAAGCTATAAGCCTGTAGAGGGAGGATGACGAAAACAATACCATAATATTAGGCAGTATGCTTTTGAACAGACTATGCTGACGATGTACAGGCATTGTTTCAATTCCTAAACAGTGGAGATATAAGGAAGTTAATCCCTAGTCAACCCTTTTGAGCCTATGAAGTAGGAGTTTTTATTCTCGCACAAATTAAAACCCTTATTCATAACCTGGGGCAGGGTAGTTACTCGGTTAACTCAAATATGCCAAATATCTGTGTTGTACACAACTAATGATGGTTCTCTGTAATCATTAATCCTGACAGTCAATTTCTAAAAAAAAAAAAAAAAGCTTGCTAAGTCAAAACCTATGAAGGAGACTTAGTAAAACATTAAGACATCCCCCTGACTGTAACCTTGAAATAAGCAGTTCAGGCAAAAAGAAGGGATAATAAAAAAAAAAAAGAGGTCACTATGAACCCTCAACAAAGAAAGATGACTGAAAGTTCAAATAAACTTGTGGTTGCCAAACCATCACAAAATATCAATGTTACAATACCACACTTCTGTGAAATCTCAATGCATAAGTTAACTGAGTATAGGGCTGAAGAACATCATGGAGATTGGGTTGGGTACAAATAAAATTTGAGCCTTTATCCTTTGTTTCTTAAACCATGAACCAGGCCACGTTATAACCCTTTAAAAGTCCTAACTGAAGCATGGTTAGTTCGAAAGCGTACTGCTACAAAAGGTATCCTGACTCCTTTAGGGCTTGTCATAAAATTTGAGTTAATATCGCAGTTTTCAAGAAAAATAAAATAAAAAAAATAAACAGTTTTTCAAAAAAAAAATTGTTTTCAAGACAGACATAAGCATTGCATTTTTGAATATATATTGTTTGCATATACCTGAATGTCTGACAAATGGAGAAGCTTACAGGATGAATGTTCAAATGAACTAAAGTCCTTCCGATAAGCAAAGTTGCTTCCTGGATCAAAGTCCATGTATATAAAGGGGCATAGCCACTGTTTCCCAATCCATGGGCATTCCAAGTTACTGTTCAGATCATTCAGGGCAATCAGTTCCAGATCCAACAGTACTTAATGACCAGGGGCAGTTATTCTCATATCTTTGAAGTGCCAAGGGTAACATTACAGAATTCATAATGCCAGGGGCATGGTCGTTGTTTCCTAATCAAGGGGGTATTCTAAGTTACTGTTCAGATCATTCAGGGCAATCAGTTCCAGATCCAATAGTGCTTAATTGCCAGGGGCATATGCTTGTGGGGCATTCTACTTGTTTCTTTTGAGATGACTCATTACAGATACTTCCATTATGGGACAATTCATCCTCAACCAAGGGGCAATACTTTCTTTTCAAATATAGTATCCGGAGAGCACCTGGTCCATTACAACTTGAAGACACAGTCCTCTACCTTGATTTGGGATTCTCAGCAGAAGCCATGGTGGAAATTAATAGTCTACACCAGTAGTATCAGATGGTGTCAGTATCATGTCTTCAGATCCAGTTATGAAGATTTCTGGGAAGGTATTCAGGAAAGTTATGGATTTCAGGAGCTCTAAATCCAATCTCGAAGTTGAGACGATTCTGTTTTCAAGTTCAGCTTTACTTTTCCCTCTGAATCCAGATTTACTTTTACCCTATTTTACATAAGCGAAACGTCCATTGGTTGTGTTTGAATGTATGTATGCTTTTGAATATGATTAATGTTTACCAGAAATGCATGAAAATGCAGTAATAGTATTTACCAAGGACGAACGAGGGAAGGATTTCAACGAAGTTTCGCCGGTTCATCTTTACAAGACAGTTACAAACCCTCAGTAGGGCAAATCCATCTTCATAAGGTCTCATCTCCCCTGGAATTTATATCCATCTCTTTTATCCTCATACGGATATTCGGGAAATTACTTTCCAATAAGGGTACGACGAACGAAGACGGGATGTTATACTTATCCTACTATCAAACGAAGACGAAGGTTATATATACCTTACCATCCCCAGCATACGGGAGGTTATCTATATCTTGTTATCCCCAGCATACGGGAGGTTATCTATACCCTGTTATCCCCAGCAGACGGAGAGTTATATATTCCTCAGCAACGAATCGGGATTTATTTTCCCTGGCCAGCAGTTATTATACGAAGATATCCAGACGCTTCCGGCAGTATCATATCATACATACATCATTTACATCATACCATAACATACATATCCATAAGTACATAACACATTTACTTAAGTGCATCATATCATACATGCATACACAATGCATAAACTAACATTATTATACAAAAGCTACATTGTTTCAGGTTAATTATCCAACAAACAAGCTTATGAGCTTTGGGACTGCTTTACCGTAACCTCAGGGTTACTTTATCCTCCTGATAAGCTATTTATTACTTTGGGACTGCTTTATTGTAACCTCAGGGTTGCTTTATCCTCCTGATAAGCTATTTATTACTTTGGGACTGCTTTATTGTAACCTCAGGGTTGCTTTATCCTCCTGATAAGCTTCTTATTACTTCGGGACTGCTTTATCGTCACCTCAGGGTTACTTTATCCTCCTGATAACTTCTCATGATTTCAAGACTGCTTTGGAGTTGTCATTATTGATGGCTCTATCCTCCTGAAATCATTACTTCAAGACTGCTTTGGAGTTATCATTATTGATTGCTCTATCCTCCTGAAGACATATCACATTATTATTTCAAGACTGCTTTGGAGTTGTCATTATTGATTGCTCTATCCTCCTGAAATCATTACTTCAAGACTGCTTTGGAGTTGTCATTATTGATTGCTCTATCCTCCTGAAATCATTACTTCAAGACTGCTTTAGAGTTATCATTATTGATTGCTCTATCCTCCTGAAGACATATCACATTATTATTTCAAGACTGCTTTGGAGTTGTCATTATTGATTGCTCTATCCTCCTGAAATCATTACTTCAAGACTGCTTTAGAGCTATTGATTGCTCTATCCTCCTGAAATCATCTTATTTATTTCAAGACTGCTTTAGAGCTATTGATTGCTCTATCCTCCTGAAATCATATTCACTACTTCAAGACTGCTTTAGAGCTATTGATTTGCTCTATCCTCCTGAAGTCATGTTACTACTTCAAGACTGCTTTAGAGTTACTGATTGCTCTATCCTCCTGAAGTCATGTTATTACCTCAAGACTGCTTTAGAGCTATTGATTGCTCTATCCTCCTGAATACATATCACATTATTATTTCAAGACTGCTTTGGAGTTGTCATTATTGATTGCTCTATCCTCCTGAAATCATATTATTTCTTCAAGACTGCTTTAGGGTTATCATTATCGATTGCTCTATCCTCATGAAGACATGATATTACATCAGTACTGCTCCAGATTCTTGACAGCTTTCATTATACCTCCATATTTTGGACTGCTTTATCTTCCAAGAAATATATCTGAAGAACTTTTCCCCAGTGGCATCTGTAAGCCCACTCAATCATATTCAACTAGCCATCGGTACCACTCTAATGCACTAGTGAGTGCAAATTTTTGGGCTTTTGTGTTCAATCCCCTTCAACCTTCCAGGTCACGACCGGCAAATATACCAGTCTAACCCCTCAGGTTTCAGAAAATTGAACAGGGGCAGCTGTTGCACCCCAAAATTTGCCCTCACAATACAAGACTTTGTGTTCTAAGAAGGTTCACAAGGTTCACAAGTGTCTTAACATTTCCATAACCTTTCATGAGGCTCATAAAGTCTACAAGTTACTTTATGAAGGTTCACAAGGTTCACAAGTCCCACAATGCTTATATAACCTTTCATGAGGTTCATGAAGTCTACAAGTTACTTTATGAAGATTCACAAGGTTCACAAACTTCTCAACATTTACAAGACCTTTCATGAGGTTCATGAAGTCCACAAGTTGCTTCTTGAAGATTCACAAGGTTCACAAGTTTCACAAGGATTACAAAGCTTTCCTGAGGTTTATGAGGTCTACAAAGTCACTTCATGAGGTTCACAAGGTTCACAAGCTTCACAATACCTCCCATGAGTATCACAAGACATCTAAGAAGATTCACAAGGTTCACAAAGTTCACAATTGGTCAAAGAAGTTGATAATTCCCTCAGACAATGCACCTCCTAAGCAGTGCATCCAAAACTAGGGTTTTGACTTTAATCAGGCTAAATGGACTTCCAATAACTCAAGTGAGTTTCATAACATCTTATATGTGTGTAAGAACCCCCATGACAAGTTTCAAGAGTTTTCTCAAAAGTTTGCTCAGTCAGATGATCAGATAAGTCAAAATCAGTCAATGCAGTTAAAAAGTCAAACTGAGGTCAACTGTGGTCAAACCTAAGTCAAACTTCATGATTTTTTGCCAACATCAAGTATATGAAGTAAAATTCATCATTTGATCAAGGATTGATCATGATTCATCAAGGAGATTCCAGATCATCAATAATCAGGAGTTTCTAAATTAGGGTTTCCTCAGTAAAAGTCAACTGAACTTTGACCAGCCATAACTTTCACATACTTCATCACCAAGTCTCCATCCAAAGCTCATTTTGAAGGAAATTGAATTCTCTACAACTTTGATGTTGAAGGTTAAGTCCAAAAATGCTTCATTTGAAAGATATGATCTAAGACATTATAGGTCATTTCAAAAGTCAACAAAAAGTCAACAACTTCAAAAGGGCATAACTTGAGATTGGTAAATGATATGGACTTGAAACCAATGAGGTTGTTTAGAGGACTCTTCAAGCTTTCCAAAAAGTCCAAGAACACCCTCATACCTTTAAAATTGAGGGAGATGTGCCCTTGCAAAGTTGGGAAATTTTGTGATGGTTTATGTTGAAAATGGAGACTTAAAAGTATTTCTTTCCAAATGGGCTGCCCTAGTTATGATCCAATCCATACACAAACACTATGCACGACCCAAACCACTTAAAATCTGATTTTTATTATTTTTATTTCTATTTATTTTGATTTAAATCATTAAAAATCATTTTAAATAAGAATAAAATATAAAAATAATGGATTTTATTTGGATAATGCTTCTAGAATTTCATAATTGGTGATTAGAATCAAAGAGGAATGGAATCATGTGATTGATACAAAAATAGCAAGCATTCATGAGCCAATATTTGAATTTCATGACACCATCTTTTTCAATCTTTTTGGATCCAAATCTCCACACAATGAATCCATATTTCTGACCTAATTCACTCACATATATATAACAAACATAAACCTAACAAGAATTCACGGATTGGCAGCCAAAAAGTGTAAGTTCAAACTTTCAAAAATCACTCCAAAAATTGAAATTCGGTTTCTGCCATTGAGCACCCTTCAGCACGATTTAAAGGTGTAAATTGGTTCTTGGGAAGGTCTATAAGCTATCTCAATCATCATTATCATTGCATCCATGGCTGAATGCTCTAACCGAATCCATTCTTGTTCAAAATTTTATGCTTTTCGATTTCATACATTTAACTGTCCAAACTTAATTCTAATGATTGATTTGTGTTTAGTTTGAGGTGTAGAAGAAGTCTGGATATTTGGTTTGAAGTTTCACTGCCGAAATCGTGTTTTGCCATAACTAGGGTTTTAACCAAGCATTTGGGGTTATACGATTCAAGCTGTATAAACAAATTTAATTGATGAAATTGGACTGTGTGAAACCTGGGCAAGCTGTTAGCCAAATCAATTTGGACCAATTTTGTGTGTTTTTACAGGTTTTCAAAAGCATAGGTTTTCCTACGAAAAAAATCGCAGCAAAACACCCAAGAAATTTCGCAGGAAATTTCGTAGGGTGAGAGGTTGAAGACGACTGTGTTGGCGCGTCTCAGGAAATTCAAATTATGAACTTAATATTTTATTAATTCGTTCTGATTTAATAACAGGAACGTGTTTGTGGCCTGATGGTTAGGTGTATGCGCCGTTGGTGTAAATGTTTGGGGTTCGAATCCCAGTTATACCATTTTGTTTCTCTGTTTTTTCTTTACCTCCTATTTCTTTTCAGGTCTAATATATTATCAATTGTGGCCAAAGTATTAACAGATTGGCTCTCCCAGCCAGGTGGTCAAGCATGCGCGCATACATCCCAAAGGTCCTGGGTACGAATCCAACCCCAGGCCTTTTTTTTTTGTTCATTTATTTTTCTGGATTTTCAAGGGCAAAGCACAAAACCAACTGTTCTCCTCATTCTCACATCTGTGCACGTGATGGCCTGGTGGAAGGTGTTTTTGGCTGGTAAACATGAGGACAGGGGATCAAAACTTAGCCAAGGTAAGTTCTAAATTTTTGTCACTTTTTCTTCTATTTTCTTAATTAATTATATTTTTGTTTATTATAAAAACTTAATTTATAAATAACCTTATATTATTTTCTTTGAGTTCTAAAAAATATGTTATAATTTATTTTCTCAAATATAAAAATGTTTTTTTTTAATTTGTAAATATATTCATATTATGTATATATGCTTGTAAATAAATTAGATAATTAGATTAATTCTATAAACCCTAATTTATAACTAAAACCCTAATTTTTCAAAACCCTAAAATATTTTCTAAAAGAAAACAAACCCTAATTTATTTTTTATTTTTTTTTTTAAAACCAAATTCTATTTTCTTCTAAATAAATTTATTTTCTTAATGTAATTATTATATATATATTCCTTATAATTCTTAAAAAATTTTGTAAATATGATCATTGTTTAAAATTTATTTTCTCCATAATATGTAAATATTTTTTTTTTATTTTTTATTTTCTATTATTGTTGATATATTTAGAGATAATTAAAATTTTATAATAATTAAAACTTATAATTATATTATATTTTTATTCTTATTATATATTAAAATTAAAATTTGTGTTTATCATGTCATTCTAATATTTTGCTATTTATTCTTATTTTATTTTAATTATTGTTACTAACTACACTATTATTTATTATTTATCTTATATTTTTATTGTTTCTCTAACCTTATTTACTTTTCTAATTATTATTATTATTATATTATTATCACTAACTCATTTATATTTTAATTGTGCTTATTATCATTATTTTGCTAATCTTATTTTATTATTTACTAACCCCTAATTATGATTTGCTTATTTATTTATTCAATATTTATATCTTGCTATTATATTTATTTATTTGCTATTTATTTTTATAATTATTATGTAATTGTTCCTGGATGTAAATTTGTAATTATTTAATTATTATTGCTATGGTTAGTAATTAGGGAGTGTTAATAGGTTTGTTATTAAAAAAATAAATTTAGATAATTTTTAATGTAAGATAATTAAATTAAACACGTCACACACGTAAGTCGATTTTAATCGCCGTCTCACTTCCTAAGGTTATCCCTCAAGTTGCCTACGAATAATGGTTAAGTGGGGTGTATAAAGCAAGTCCCTCGAAAGAAAATCATCAAAGTCCCTTATGGTTGCCTTTACGGATCGAGTCCCTTCGAAATAAATGATGATAGTCCCTTCTTTATGCTTATTACACCCCACAATGGCCTTCAAAATCAAATTGTCCCTCACATGTCCCTTTACATCCAAAGTAAGGGCTACCTACTCCTTAATAGTAGGGATAGTCTTACTAAGGAAAGAATAAAGAATAAGAAAAGACCTTAAACATTAGGGTAGGTTACTCCTAGGTACTTGCTCATCTCTAAAACTTTTCTCACTTAAACAAATTTCAAACAAATTTTCAAACAAGTTTCTTACACATCCGTACATGGATTATTATTAAACTATTCTGAAAATTTTTCTATTCACACACTACATTTTCAAAAACAATTTAAAGTGAGCTTAAGTACCTAAGAGCCCATGGATAACCATGGATGAAAAGGGTGCTAACACCTTCCCTTTTCATAACCTACCCCCCGGACCCAAAATATTCTCTAAGGTCTTTCCTGTTCTTTTATAACCTTTCCTTATGGATAAAATAAAAGTCGGTGGCGACTCTTGCTATCCGCAACATTACTTAAAGTCAGTTCTCCCACCTAGAAGACTTGTCTCACAAGAAATGGTAAAAGTTGTGAGATCTTGGTGCTTGAATCTCAAACCATAATTTGGGTGCTTTGTGTAGGAGCTTTGCCTTGTCCTGAGATCTCTGATGATCATGCAACTTTCTGAGCTTTTGTCAATGGACTTGATCTTGTAAATGGAGTATAGACTCACCATATAACTTGTACAAACTCATTGGGACCCTTGTCATGGCTTGAAAGGCTTCTGGGACCTCCACATATGACCATATGCTTGATGCTGGGACATGAGGGATGTTATGCTTCATCTTTCCATGGTATGATGCTGAGGAACTGATATGAGTATGATGAATATGATATGGTATGATGCTAAAAGTGAAGAGGGAAAATTTGGGGTGTTACAGCTGCCCCTATTCAATCATCAGTTAATCTGAAAAGGATGATAGTACGGGCTATCGACCATTCAAGATAAATTGTGGTTGAATACCAAGAAGACTAGAAATTTGAACTCTGACAAAGAATGCAACACTGGGAAATAAACCCAACCAGATGACGCTCTGGGGGCTGCAGGGGAGAAAGAAGCAGACGAGCTTCTTCCAAGTTGAAACTGATATCTGGATTAAGAATGTGTTGACAGACGAGTCTTCAAACAATCCTGTGACGCCAGGAGCCGGACATATGAGCCCTCAAACACTTCAAGAATATAAACTGAGACAGACGAGTCTTCAAACAATCCTGTGACGCCAGGAGCTGGACAGACGAGTTCTCAAACACTGCAAGAACATAATCTGAGACAGACGAGTCTTCAAACAATCCTGTGACGCCAGGAGCTGGACAAACGAGTCCTCAAACACTGCATGTAACAGGAGACAGACGAGTCTCCTTCGGATTTACCTGTTACGCCAGGACCAGTAATGCACTTAGGTTTGTGGGATAAACATGCAATCAAGGTAGACGAACCTTCTTCATATATTGTCCGCGGATATATGGTATAAGACAGACGAGTCTTCTTAGCAAACTTGTGACGCCAGGTGCAGCAACCATCAATGATGCTTGAGACAGACGAGCCTCCTTCGAATTTACCTGTTACGCCAGGACCGGTAATGCACTTAGGTCTGTGGGATAGACATGAAATCAAGGTAGACGAACCTTCTTCATATATTGTCCGTGGATATATGGTATAAGACAGACGAGTCTTCTTAGAAAACCTGTGACGCCAGGTGCAACAACCATCAATGATGCTTGAGACAGACGAGCCTCATTCGGATTTACCTGTTATGCCAGGACCGGTAATCATTTTGACATTAATTCCCACTGTCAGGATTTTAAACCTCTTCAATACAGACGAGTATTGGATGATCATCAAGATAACACAGACGAGTGCCAAAAGTCAATGATACAGACGAGTATCAGACGATGATCTGAGAAACACAGACGAGTGCTCCAAGCAATGATACAGACGAGGACCAGCCACTGGTATAGACGAATACCAAAAATTCAAACACAGACGAGCGTTTGGAATAGCAACAGAAGAATATCAGGATAAACAGCAAATCCTCACATGCGAATATAGGCATAACACAGACGAGTGCTGGGAATGATACAAACGAGTATCTAAGCAAAGCAGACGAGCTTCAAACATATAAACAACACAGCCGAGTGCTGGGAATGATATAGACGAGTATCCAAAAATATCAGGCATACCAAACACAGACGAGTGCTGGAAAGTTGCAGACGAGCAACAATTGAAATTACATATCCAGGCACAGACGAGTGCAGCAAAGGATCAAATACCAAACACAGACGAGTGTTGGGAAGTTGCAGACGAACAACAGCATACGAGATGTCACAACATAGACGAGTGTTGGGAAGTTGCAGACGAGCAATAGCATACGATATGTCACAACACAGACGAGTGTTGGGAAGTTGCAGACGAGCAATAGCAAAAAATTATACACCAAACACTGACGAGTGTTGAACATCGCAGACGAGCAACCTCAAGGTAATCATGGACCACTGCTGGGGAAAGCCAACGAGCAATACCAAAGGGTCAACACAGACGAGTGTTGAAAGATGCGGACGAGCAGCAATAAAGCAGTAATATGTCCTTGCTGGGGAGAACTCTGCTTAGGGATAACACAGACGAGTGTTGAAAAATGCAGACGAGCGGTAAACAAATGCCTGATTGGCTACAAGAGCTACAACTCTGCAGGGGAAGACAAGTCAAGAGGTCTGAATACCTGACTGACTGAGGTGATGAATACCTGACTGTATCATCAAAATAACCAAAAGTATGGTAGCTTCGCTGGGGAATATTTCACTGACAGAGGTGAAAATCCAATATGAACTCTGTGGGGACAGGATCATCTTCAGACTCAGCTGGGGAAACTGCTTGAACAAACATCTAGCTGGGGAGAGCATCTGCTGATTCAAAGCTCTGGTTGAGAAAGCCTCTTGCTGAGGATAGAATTCTGATAATTCCAACTTTTGGAGATGTCAGGACTTCAGGTACCTGCCGGGCATACTCCACTGGGGAAGAATGACTTCTACTTCACTGGGGAAGGAGGAATTGCTTGGGTTGCTGCCAAGGCTTAGCTGGAGAAAATCTCTGCTGGAGATATCAGGCTTTCAGATACCTGCGGGGAGAAGAAATCTCTGCTTGGGGAAATACTCTACTGGGGAAGAGTAAATTGCTTAGGAGAATGTGATGCCATCCTGCAACCTGCAACAACAGAAACACAAGTGTGCCCCAGGGACTTGCAATGGTATGGTCTGTTCATCCATCGTCACCCGGAACTCAAAGAGGGTTACAGTTTCCCTGCATGTCAGTTTTCTTTTAAAAATTATCACCATGTTCAGATGCAATGCTGTTTTTGCTGAAAATTCAGGACATTTTGCAAACAAAAATAAACACACACAACTCTTTGACTGAATATTCTTTTTATTGAATGGCCTCTGAATAGGCCAAGATTTACATCAGGAAGCAACCACCTGGAAAGAGGTAGCCACTATAAAATTGAAAAAAGAAACTATCTTAATGGAAATGTACCCGGTATTCCAAGGAGTTCCATTCCTGCTATGACCTGAATGTCTTCGAGACTTTCCATTCTGCTTTGGCTTTCTGAGAGGATGAGGGGACTGTTTCCCATCCTTCTGATATTGTCAAGTTGTACGAAACGATGATGTGGTTCAGATAACTTGGATCGCAGTTGTTCGCTTATTCCCTTGTTTTGCGTAGATCGCCCTTTCGGGTTTTCAATCCACTGGGATACCCTTTTTTGCCTGAGCCGTCCAATGTGGCTTTTCAACTCAGCGGGTGTACATTTTTTTATATTTATTTCCCTAACTTTTGCCCGAGCCTTTTATTCTGTTTTTAGCTCGCCGGGATGCCCCTTTTTTGCCTGGACTATAATTATGTTTTTGTGTCCAGCGGGTCTCTTTATGCGAAGTATTTTTTAACTGCGTCCGAGTTAACAGGGGACTGGAAGTCATCTCCATCCATAGTGGTGAGCATCAGTGCTCCTCCTGAAAAGACTTTCTTCACTATGAATGGTCCTTCGTAGTTTAGGGTCCACTTGCCCCTGTAATCTGAACCTGGAGGAACGATCCTCTTCAGTACAAGCTCTCCCACTTGGTACTCTCGAGTACGTACTCGTTGGTCGAATGCACGCTTCATTCTCCTCTGATAAAGTTGACCATGACAGATAGCCGCTAATCTCTTTTCCTCAATTAGGCATAGCTGATTATAACGAGCACGCACCCATTCAGCCTCATCCAGCTTAACATCCATCATCACACGCAATGAAGGGATCTCTACTTCAACAGGCAGGACTGCTTCCATGCCATATACCAGAGAGAAGGGAGTTGCCCCTGTTGACGTCTTGACTGACGTTCGGTACCCATGCAACACAAATGGTAACATCTCATGTCAATCTTTGTAGGTGACAACTTCTTGATATTCTTGTTAGCTGCCTCTACCGCACCATTCATCTTTGGTCGGTAAGGAGAAGAATTGTGATGCTGTATCTTGAAGTCCCGACACAAGTCTGCCATCATCTTATTGTTGAGATTAGAACCATTATCAGTAATGATCCTTTCGGGCACTCCGTATCTGCATATGATATCTCTTTTCAGAAATCTTGCCACCACTTGACGAGTGACGCTGGCATTAGATGCTGCTTCCACCCATTTGGTAAAGCAATCAATCGCGACCAAGATGAAGCGATGACCATTTGAAGCAGTTGGCTCGATCTTCTTGATCATGTCAATGCCCCACATAGAAAAGGGCCAAGGAGATGACATGACGTTGAGCGGGCTTGGAGGAACATGCACTTTGTCTGCATATATCTGGCACTTGTGGCACTTACGAGCGAATGAACAACAGTCTGCATCCATTGTCATCCAGTAATACCCCGATCTCAGCAATTTCTTTGCCATAGCATGCCCTCCTGCATGGGTACCGAAAGATCCTTCGTGGACTTCCTGCATCAATAGGCTTGCTTCGTGTCTATCCACGCATCTGAGCAAGACCATGTCGAAGATTCTCTAGTACAAAACCCCATCTGTGTTCAAGAAGAAGCTAGCAGCAAGTCGCCTCAAGGTCTTCTTGTCATTGGAATATGCCCCAGTTGGGTATTCTTGCTTTTCCAGGAATAACTTGATATCAAAATACCAAGGTTTCTCGTCAGACACGGCGTCTACAGAGAAGGCATGAGCTGGAGCGTCAAGCCTGGAGATGTCAATTCTGGGCACATAGTTCCAACACAAGACTTTAATTAACGAAGAGAGAGTGGCCAATGCGTCGACAAATTGATTTTCATCACGTGGTATGTACTGAAGTTTAACTGTCGTGAAGAACGTCAACAGTTTTCTAGCATAATCCCTGTATGGAATTAGATGCTCTTGATGCGTATACCACTTGCCGGTAACCTGGTTAATGACGAGGGCTGAATCTCCGAATATATCGAGGTTCTTAATCCGAAGATTAATATCCTCCTCTATTCCCATTATACATGCCTCGTATTCCGCTTCATTATTGGTGCAGCCAAAAGTAATTCTGGCAGCGAAGGGTAAGTGAGCACCTTCAGGAGTAATGAGTACGACACCAACTCCACGACCATTGATATTGACTGCCCCATCAAACATCAACTTCCATTTGGATTCAGGGTCTGGCCCCTCCTCCGGAAGTGGTTCCTCATAATCGTTTGCTTTGTGGTACATGATGTCCTCATCAGGGAAATCAAACTTCATTGGCTGATAATCATCCTCAAGAGGTTGCTGTGCAAGGTAATCCGATAATACACTTCCCTTGATGGCTTTTGATGGGGCGAAGACGTGATGTGTCTAGCGGTATCTGAACTGCAAGTGCACAGCCTATCGCAATAGTAATAAAAAGATGTCGAACCCACAGGGACTTTGTAATCACTCTAGTGCTAGAAGGTCTGCTAGTTTAGCTAAGGCAGAAATTTGTCACGATTATGGTTTTAAGGATTAAAAACGGGAACTAAACTTAATTAAGGAAATAATGATAAGGCGGTCGGTATGTAATTATATTAACCTATGCGGGTCAATCTAGCCTAAGCTTATAAAGATGTTTCACTTAAATAATTCTATAGAGATTACCAGTTTAAAAACCCTCGACTCACACTCTCATGGTCTTATCTCAGATCTTACTCCTAAAGCCCTATGTCTGCTCTCGCTAGCCCATAAGTGCTTAGAAAATAATTTTTGAAAACTTAATAAGTCTAATTCGTTTTAAAGCGCTCTCGCTGTATTTAAATCGAATGCCTAACTTTAGCTATCCGGTTAAAATCTCACACTCTCGTGGTCTCGACCTAACCTATTTCACTTCTCTTACTCTCGTAACAAAAAGCTTGATTTTAATTATAAAAAGTCACAGCCAGAATATAAGTTAGTAATTGTTTTTAGCTTAGATTCGATTTATCCGTTTTGGTTGCTTTATTACATACCGACTCGATTAATTTAGCTACTCATATTAATTAAAACAACAGACAGATACAAAATGAAATTAATAAATATTAAAACATACATTATATAATGATAATAGAAACTTAACATAAATAAATAAATAAACTTAATATAAATTGCAAAACAAAAACCTGAACAAATGAATTCTTAGGCTCCTTCTTCCACAAATTGGCAAGCTCGGAGTGTCGGAATCGAAAAAAAATAAAATACTAAGTTCTGAGGCTTAAAGAAATTTAATTAAGATAACAATTTCCTAATGTTGGAAATTGTTATTAAAGGGTTTGGAAATTAAATGGAAAAAAAAAGCAAGAACAAAAGCTGGAAAATAAATTGGGTTGTAAAAACGGCAGAGCTTCCGCATAAAAATTCAATATCAAACTCTGTACTTTCTTCATCTGCATCTTTGGTATTTATAGGAGAGAACTTTGGCAGTTGAAGAGTAGTAGCGTGGGCTTCGGTGCTTCAGTTTTGAGAGAATCTAGGAGAACATGGTTTACTGGCGTTGTTGAAGTTGAGAGAAAATAGGAGTCTCTGAAGACTTTTTCTCTTTGTTGCGTTGCACGTCTTCATAAATATATTCAAATAAACTAATTAACCCTTGTCACGGTCGTAACATGGTGTAACGGTCAGATTTCATCATATTAGCGCGGCACGATCGTTAAATCATGGTGACGATTGTGAGACCTCAAATTGGCGTGTCACGGTCGTGAGGAAATTGTGACGACCGTGAGAGCAACAAAATATGCAGACTTTAGCAGAATTGATTTCTCTCTTTTCTTTTCATGCTAATTTTTGTTCCTTTGATCTTTTTCTCATAATTTGGATCTAGACATGTTATACCTGCAATGTGACATAAAAACTCGAAACAATCGGGAGTTAAAAGGATTAATGTACGATAAAACGGACTAAAAACATAGTAATAATGCGATACGATTTCTCGTTATCAAACTCCCCCATACTTAAACCTTTGCTTGTCCTCAAGCAAATAGTCAATTGAAAAATGATCGGACAATTTTCATCAGACGCATACACATAACATACCATACGAGAAGTCATTTAGTTAGATAGACCGATACTAGAGTAGAACACTAACGATACACTAATGACACAAGCAACAAGCTAAGTCGTCGACTTCCCTTTAAACGAAACATTCAGTAATTCCGTTATGATTCTACCTAGAGTCCTTCGTTCTTATTTCACCCGGTTTCATTCTAGCGCAATCACATTAAGCCATTTGTCTTAGCACGCACGTAGTGGAGTAGCCGGTTAGTGACTTTGATCCTTTATTAGCACGGGGCCTGGTACATGAATGTGGCAACCCTTTACATGTTATCCAAATTGGAGGTTGTGGGGGATCGAGCCGTAGCACGCCCTACCAAGTTCAGAACCAGATACCTCTGAAGCAACCAACAATAGACTCCTTCTTATATTACTCATCTCTTATATGCGACCGTATACTTTGGTGCAATTTCTTTTTATGACAGCGAGATATGAAGGATTGTTTATAGATTAGGCATCAAACACTTATGTTCATCGGCTCCCCATGTGGTTTGTGTCTAGACGGTGTTAACTGCTAGTATAAACTACTAGGGATTACTTTAGAACTAAGACTTAAGGTGTAGTCATAACAATTATCGAAATGCAATGCTTAAGTAGGAAGTCTAAGGTGTCAAGACTGTATTGATCTTGTTGGATCTTTCTCAGCTTCCTAACTATGATTTCATAGGTATGTCGAGTAATGCGAAGATAAAGTAAAAAAAATTTCGGTATGGCTAAATAAAGCGGGGAAGAATTGAAACTTAAGAAATAGCATAAATATTACTTGTTCAATTGAAAATGTGGAAAGGGAAAATACAATGAATGGAAAACGGGAAAGGTACCTCTCCCACACTATATCAGACATTATCACCAATGTTGTGATATAATAGCGGGGAAATACGTTACATAAACAGAAAGCAAAAACAAAAAGGAAATCTAATACTACTGACGACCACGGCCTCGGCTTCTGGTGCGGGAGCGTCTGGTAGGAGTGGCTTCCTCATCAGAACCAGTGACACTAAGGGCGGTGACGTCTATCCGCAAAGCTTCCAACTCGCTTAAGACCTCATCCAACTTCGCATCTGTTGCTTCCTGGTTTCTGACAATAGTGGCAAGGAGTGCGTCGTACTGCTCCTTCTGCTTCCGCTCCAGTGCGGCATTCATCTGATTTTGCTGGTGAATGGCACGGAGGATTTCTTCAAGGGTGATCTCATCTGAAGGCGGCTGCCTGATGGAAGACTCAGGTATGTCCTGAACTGGCTCAGCAACATCCATCGCATCCTGCATCTCATCTACAGGTGCATCTGGCTGGTCGTCAACAATCGGAATATGGCCTGCGGGAGCCGGTAAATCAAATAGCCAATTGGCTCTGTTTGATGGATCAATCCGGTTCCTGCAAGGCAAAACAATATTATAATAAATGGTGCCTTGAATCACAGGGTTGAACCTGCCATCCTCACGCTGAGAAATCATGTGAGCGGACTTGCAGTAGTTCATGGTAAGCAGCTCCGGTGCTCTATGATGCAAATGAGAGAGGTGGTCACCAAGATTCAACTGTATAGCAAGGGAGGTGACAATCCCGCCAATGTAGAAGGGTGTGGCGCCTCTTTGTGCTACATACTGAATATGGGCCAGAAGGAACAGAGCAGCATTGATGCGTTCTTCATTCAAGGCACAATGCAAGAATATGAGCTCTTTGGAATTGAGCTTATGGTTGCTCTCTCTTGCAAAGATGGTGTTGCAGATGATACGATGAAAGTACCGTATCGCTGGATTATGGATATGAGTGGCGTTTAGACTTTGATAGGCGGAAGCACGGCTGTTTGTGATGTTGTGGCACAAAGTGAAAGCTGCTTCATTAAAGTTGTCGGGCACACGAAGGTGGGCACCGTCACCGTGACTGAAGCCTAAAAGTTCAGCGACTCTGGTTTGAGTTAGTTCGAACTCTCTGCCAAGCATTCGGAATTTTGCGATGCCGGTGAGTTGGTTCGTTGATCCAGAAGGTGTGATGTATTGGAAGGAACTCAGGAACTCCAAAGTGAGGTTTGCAAATGTTGGTTGCGGTTGGCTGCATAAGTCCCATAAGCCAACTTTTTCAAGAAGTAGTTTCACTCCGTCGAACAATCCTAACTCTCTCAGACAGTCGAGGTCGACGTACCGAGTTGTTTGGATGCCACGGGTTTGAAACTTTTCAAACTTCGCTCTCTGTTTTGCTCCTTGTTCTCCCTCTCTAAACTGAATGTTTGCCATTGCATGCAAATGGGGTTTATCGTGAGATAGGTGTTTGAGGTTTTGTGATGAAAATGTGAAGCGACGACTTGTCTCTAATGCAAGACGGTAAATGCACTCATACCAGACGAGCCTGCAACACCTGAGCATAGACATACACGGTTCCAGTCATAAAAAACAAAAAGCAAATAGTTCCCGCCTTAGTTAGGCGAACTATGTCGACTTTGATCCTCATTATCCCGATGAGATACGTAGACAGTGGGGTAGGGCCCGTTTGAGCACATTATTTATTTTCCCTACATTTTTCCCCTTTCTTTCCATTTTCTTTTCCAAGTCCCTTTCTCATTTCCATTCACATTCCAGTTAGCAGTTCACTTTTTCAGCAGCAATTATATTTTTCTCACCCTTTGAAACAAACAAGCAAGCGTGGATCCCGTCGGGTACGGCGGACGATTTGGGGTGCTAATACCTTCCCAAGTCGTAACCGACTCCCGAACCTAGATCTTTGGTTCGCAAGGCCTTGTCCTTTCCTTCTTCCTCAGGTTTGTGCAACATTACCTTTCCCATTCCTTCGGGATAAAAATGTCTGGCTGGCGACTCTACCTTTTTCGCGCCACTTTCGCGTTTGTACTAGGATGAAAATCTCGGGAGCGACAACTATGAAGCCTATTGCTGAAGGTGATGTTCCTTATAATATCTTTCATCCAAACATGCCCACTGATTTGGAAGAATTGCAAAAGTCCTGGATTCAGTTGAATGAGAAAATGGATACTTTTGAGCCTCATTTCAGAGCTGGTCAAGAAAGAATTCTGGAGCTAACAAGGCAACTTCACGAAGAGTGGAACCTCAACAAATACCTCCACACCAAGAGGAATCATCCATGGGAGACTTAAAACCCCATATATTTATTTTTATACTTTATTTTCATTGTAAGCCCAAGGGGGCAAAATTATATTAAACATTTACTAATAAAAAATTGTTTTTGTTTTTCTTTAAATAAATTTAAATCTTGCGGTCCTTGAAAACATTGCATATGCATCTACATACCATATCATTGCATGATAGGTTTCTACAACAGATTTCTCATCTTCTAGCTGTTTATTTTAGCAGAAATGGCTCTCGAACAATCTGTCAAAGATCTCCAAACCCAGTTTTCTCAATTTCAAGAGGTGATCCTGAACTTGTCCAAGGGGCAAGAAGAGTTGAAAGCACTTCTCACTAAGGAAATGAAAAAGAAGAACCCCGAAGACAACAAGGGTGATCAGTTGGAACAACTGCAAGCTGAGATAGCAGAGATGATAATTCAGATGAATGGCCAGGTGGTTTTCATCCAGAATTTAGCCCAGGGGCAAGAAGAGCTGAGAACCTTTGTCCACAAACTTCAAGATAATGGGGTCAGGAATCTAATTGTCAGTCAACCTTCATAAAAACAAGCTGACTTGGTCGAAAAGAAGATAAGGATAAGAGAAGGAAAGAGACATGCTACTACTGATTGTTCTTCAGTTGAAGAAAAAAGACCTTGTAAGATTAATCCACCTCAACATAAGGATTGTAGAAGACAGTTTATCAAATTCAGCACTCCAATGTCGCAAGTTCTGCAATGCTTGTTGGAGATGAAACTAATTTCCTTGAAACATCCTCCTCAAAATCCGAATACTTCCTCTCCTCGCTATAATCCCAAGGCAAGGTGTGGGTATCACTCCAACTATCCCGGACATGATACTAATAGTTGTTGGACATTGAAGAAAAAGATTTAGGACCTAATTGACGAAGGAATCCTCGAGGTTACGCCCGAAGGCCAAATTGAACTCTACTATCGTCCATTAAACATCGAAGCTGCAAGACAAGTTGCCCAAAGTAGCAAGAAAGAAAGCATACCTATTCCTGTTGAGATATGGGGCACCTTGGGACATCCAAGTGGCAAATTTGATTTCATGGTGAAATATACTGCTCCTGAAAGTTCACAGATTGCAATTGAAGACATTCAGCCAACTGGATGGGACAACATTTGAAATTTCATTTGTAATTTATTTTATTTTGTTTAAACACTTAATATTATGTTAAACTTTTGTTTTCATTAATGCATTGCATATGTTTGTCTTGAATCAATCCATTCGTTTCACTATATTTTGAACTATGCTTCATATTTCTATTTTGTGATATTTAACTCCTAATAAAGCTATAAGCCTGTAGAGGGAGGATGACGAAAACAATACCATAATCTTAGGCAGTATGCTTTTGAACAGACTATGCTGACGATGTACATGCATTGTTTCAATTCCTAAACAGTGGAGATATAAGGAAGTTAATCCCTAGTCAACCCTTTTGAGCATATGAAGTAGGAGTTTTCATTCTCACGCAAATTAAAACCCTTATTCATAACCTGGGGCAGGGTAGTTACTCGATTAACTCAATTATGCCAATTATCTGTGTTGTACACAACTAATGATGGTTCTCTGTAATCATTAAACCTGACAGTCAATATCCAGCAAAAGAAAAACCCACTAAGTCAAAACCTATGAAGGAGACATAATAAAAATTAAGACATCCCGCTGACTGTAACCTTGAAATAAACAGTTCAGGCAAAAAGAAGGGATAACAAAGTCAAAAGAAAAAAAGGAGGTCACTATAGATCCTAAATAAAGAAAAATGACTGAATGTTCAAATGAATTTTTGGTCTTTGAATCATCACAAATGTCAGTGTTACAATTCCAAACTTCTTTGGAGCTTCAATGCATAAGTTAACCGAACATAGGACTGAAGAACATCATGGATATTGGGTTGGGTACAAATAAAATTTGAGCCTTTATCCTTTGTTTATTAAACCGTGAATCAGACAACGTTATAACCCTTTAAAAGTCCTAACTGAAGCATGGTTAGTTTGAAAGCATATTGCCACAAAAAGGTATCCTGACTCCTTTAGGGCTTATTATAAAACTTGAGTTAATATCACAGTTTTCACAAATTTTTTTCTTTCTAAAATAACTCTTTTTCAAAACTTCAAGACAGACATAAGCATTGCATTTTTGAATATATTTGTTTACATATACCTGAGTGTTTGATAAACAGAGAAACTTACAGGATGAATGTTCAATAAACCAAAGTCCTTCCAATAAAAAAAGTTGCTTCCTGGATCAAAGTCCATGTATACAAAAGGGCATAATCATTATCTCCCAAACAAGGGGGCATGTCATGTTACTGTCCAAATCATTTGGGGCAATCAGGTCAAGATTCAACTATGCTTAAGTAGCCACGGGCAGGTCTCCCCATCTATCTGAATTACCAAGGGTAACATTACAAAGTTCATGATGCCAGGGGCATATTATTGTGGGGCATTCTGTTTGAGGTAGCTCCATTCAGATACTTCCATTATAAGACAATTCATCCTCAACCAAGTGGCAACGCTCTCTTTCCAAATCTAATATTCGGAGCATATATGGTCCATCACAACTTGAAGGTGCGTTCCTCTCATTGTATTACCTTGATATTGGATTCTTAGCAGAAGCCATTGTGGAAATTAATTGTCTACGCCAGTAGTATCAGATGGTGTCAGTATCATGTCTTCAGATCCAGCTATGAGGATTTCTGGGAAGGTATTCAGGAAAGTTAAGAATCTCAGGAGCTCTAAATCCAATTGGTTATACACTCTCAAAGTTGAAATAATTATATTTTCGAGTTCAACTTTACTTTTCCCTCTTTATTCAAGTAGGAAATGCTTTCCAAATTCAGAAATGCATAAAATACAATAATAGCATTTACTAAGAACGAAGGGAGATAAGAATTCAACGAAGCTTCACCGGTTCATCCTAGCAGAGTAATATTTACGGATATCCTTACGGAATACTTCAATTAATATCTTATACTTCAAACTCTACGAAGTCTCTAAGCAGTTTCACATCCTCCGAAGAGTTGATACTTAACCGAATAAGTCTCCCGGATCTATGTCCATCTCTTTTATCCTCAGTCAGGACATTCAGGAACTTAATCATTCAATAAAGTACGAAGAACGAAAAACGAGAGGTTCTAAGTACGATATTCTTAAACAAGATGGGAACGAAGTCTTCATGCTCCTCAGCAACAAATCAGGATTTATTTTCCCCAGCCAGCAGTTGTTATATGAAGCTACTGATCAGCTTCCTGACATAATTCATTCATACATACATCATATCATATCATATCATATTATACGCATTCTCATAAAATATTATCTTGCAGAATGTTATAGATATCATTATATTTGCACCGAACTAACCTTGTTTTTCAGGTTAATTCTCCAGCAAGCAAAACTTCATCAACAACTTACCTTGGACCGTCGTTTATTCCTCCCAATGGTTATCTTGTTACCTCGGGCCATCGTTTATTCTTCCCGAATGTTATCTCATTTTGGGTCGTCGTTTATTCTTCCTAAAAGTTAACTTACCTTGGGCCGTCATTTATTCTTCCTAATGGTTATTTTGTTACCTCGGGCCGTCGTTTATTCTTCCCGAAGGTTATCTCATTTTGGGCCGTCGTTTATTCTTCCCAAAAGTCAACTTACCTTGGGCCGTCGTTTATTTTTCCCAATGGTTATTTTGTTACCTCGGGCCGTCGTTTATTCTTCCCGAAGGTTATCTCATTTTGGGTCGTCGTTTATTCTTCCCAAAAGTCAACTTACCTTAGGCTGTCGTTTATTCTTCCCAATGGTTATCTTGTTACCCCGGGCCGTCGTTTATTCTTCCCGCTGGTTATCTCATTTTGGGCCGTCGTTTATTCTTCCCAAAAGTCAACTTACCTTGGGCCATCGTTTATTCTTCCCAATGGTTATTTTGTTACCTCGGGCCGTCGTTTATTCTTCCCGAAGGTTATCTCATTTTGGGCCGTCGTTTATTCTTCCCAAAAGTCAACTTACCTTGGGCCGTCGTTTATTCTTCCCAATGGTTACCTTGTTACCTCGGGCTATCGTTTATTCTTCCCGCAGGTTATCTCATTTTGGGCCGTCGTTTATTCTTCCCAAAAAGCCAACTTACCTTGGGCCGTCATTTATTCTTCCCAATGGTTACCCTGTTACCTCGGGCCGTCGTTTATTCTTCCCGCAAGTTACCTCATTTTGGGCCATCATTTATTCTTCCCAAAAGTCAACTTACCTTGGGCCTTCGTTTATTCTTCTCAATGGTTATTTCGTTACCTCGGGCCGTCGTTTATTCTTCCCGAAGGTTATCTCATTTTGGGCTGTCGTTTATTCTTCCCAAAAGTGTCATCTCCATATTTAAGAAACATATCATAAGACTATTTATTCAAATGGCATCTTTAAGCCAATTCAAGCATCACATTCAACCAACAGTATCATTCTACACCAGCAAGTACAAATTTTTGGGTTTTTGTGTTCAATCCTCTTCAATCTTCAAGTCACGAATGGCATACATGCCAATCTAACTCCTCAGATTCCAGAAAATTGAACAAGGGGCATCTGTTGCACCCCAAAATTTGCCCTCCCACAATCAATACAACCCTCTCAATACTTCTATATGATCATAAGATCCTCAAGACTCCCAATTGATCAAGAAGTGTGGAAGTTTCCCCAGGCAAGGCCTCCTCCTAAGCAAAGTGTCCAAAACTAGGGTTTTGAGCTTCCTTGGGTTAAAATGATTTCCAAGGCCTCAAGTGAGCTTCATAACATCCCACATGTATTCAATAATCCCCATGTCAAGTTTCAAGGCTTTCCCAATAAGTTTGCCCAGTCAGATGATCAGATATGCAAAAATCAGTCAAAGAAGTTAAAAAGTCAAACTGAGGTCAATTGTGGTCAAACTAAAGTCAAACTTCAAGATTTTTTTGCCAACATCAATTTTATGAATTAAAATTCATCATTTGATCAAGGGTTGATCATGATTCATCAAGGAAGTTTCAGATCATCAAGAATCAGAAGTTTCTAAATTAGGATTTTCTTAAGAAAAGTCAACTAAACTTTGACCAGCCATAACTTTCAAATGCTTCATCAAAAAATTCCCATCCAACACTCATTTTGAAGGAAATTTAATTCTCTACAACTTTGTGTCTCACAAGCCAAGCCTAAAAATGCTTCATTTAGAAGGTATGAGGTAAAACATTATAGGTCATTTCAAAAGTCAACAAAAAGTCAATATCTTCCAAAGGGCATAATTTGTAAATGGTAAAAGATATGGACATGATACCAAAGAGATTGGTCAGGGGACTCTTTAAGCTTTCCAAAATGTCCAATAACACCTTCATAGCCTTAAAATTGAGGTATTTGTGACTTTGCAAAGTTGAGAAATGGTTGAGGGGTATATTGAACAAATGAGGTCTTAAAACCAAATTTTTCCAAATGGGCTTGCAATTTTGTAATCCAATCCTTACAATGACATCATGCACGACCCAATTACAAATATTTCTGATTTTTATAATTTATTTATTATTTATTGTGATTTTATTAATTAAAATTCAATTTAAATTAAAATAAAATATGAAAACTCAAATATTTGATTTGATTCTTCTTCTAGAAGCTCTTAAAGACCATTCAAGTTGATTTGATCTCATCCAAATTCGTGCACATCCTTTGGAGTATGTAAAGATATGATTTTTCATCACATTTATGGTTGATCTTTCTTCACACTCAAGTTATCCAAAAGCCCACATAGCACATCAATTTTCTGATCTAAATTTACTCATATATAAGTACATGACCTAACCAAAGCATTGGGGACGATTTTGCAGCAGCCAATAACCATAACCAATCTCAAATAATTTCAAGAAAATTCACATTAGGATTTTGGATTGTAGGCTATATCAAAACGTTTTGAAGGTTTAAACATGTTCCTTGAACATTCTTGATGTTATTCCAACCATTTGCATCATCCAAAACATCATCACACGCTTGAACCGAATCACACTTCCTCTTGAATTTATTTTTTTCGATTTCATTTATTTACATGTTTATAATGCAATTTGGTCTTGTTTTGATGTTTGTATGAACTCATAGATGAATTCTGGATGTTTACATTGAAGCTTCATTGCCAGATTGCATAACTGCCATTGCGAGGGTTTGAGCTTCCGATTTGGGGTTTTGTGATTTGGACGATATAAATAAATTCTAACAACGTGGTTAGATTGTGTATGACATAAGGACTGTTATAGCATAATCAATTTGTTGAAATTTTGCAGGTTTTATGGTGATTGAAGAAACATAGGTTCTTCTACGAAACCAAATCCGCAAGAAAAACTACAACTAATTTCGCAGCAAAATGCGCAGGTCTGAAGGTTGAAGAAGACCATTTGCGCGCGGTTTCCAATTTTTGAATTTATTATTTCTATTTTATGTTATTGTTTTGGATACTTTGCACAAGCATACGATTGCCCTAGTGGCTGAAGCACGCAGGTATAATCTTTAGGGCCTGGGTTCGATTCCAGGTCCCTGCACTCTTTTTATTCCATTTGTTTTATTATTTCTTTCCTAGTTTATTATTAATGAAATTAATCACTTGAATTAATAATTAATTAACAAATAATCAATCATTAACCAACCGATTAACTAAATAACCTTTTTTTTATATAATCTCATTAATATTTTTCTACATATTAGTTTTTTTCATAAAATAAATTTAATTAGGCTTTTATTAATAAACCTTATTTTCTTACAATAATTTTGTTTTTCTTGTAAATAGTTTGAAAATAATCAAAATTAATTAATTGAACCTATATTTTCTTAATAACTTTTTTCAACTAAATATCTTTATAATTTAATTTGTAAATAATAGCCTAGTTAATACCTTTTATAACTTTATTCTAATTAAAAATTCTAATTATTTCTTTAATAGTAAACTTGTATATAATTAGTCCATCATATTTTAATTAATTACTAATTACTAATTATACCATATTTTTCTTAACAAATTTATTTACCATTCTATTTTTATCTTAACCTAATTCTTTTTCCATTTAAACTTTAATCTAATTTTTCACCTTAAATCGTAATTATTATTTCTATAATTTATTTTATTTTATTTATTTTATTTAATCTTATTATTTTTGCTTTATTCTCGCTTTATTTATTTTACTAGAAACAATGTATAGGCTTAATATTATTGTAATTTATTTTCCGCCAATTATATTTTGTATTTGTCCCATAGCCATGTAATAGCTTAGGAATTTATTTTTTCTTTTATTTTCGTAAATATAAATTGCGTGGTTAATAAATAGGGAGTGAAAAGGCATAATTGTAATTAATTTAATTTAGATAACTAATTTAAAAAAGATAAATATTTGAAAATAAACACTCACACACGTAAGTCGGTCTTTGATCGCCATCTTTCACTTCCTAGGGTATTCCTCTTGGTTGCCTTTTAAATATGGTCAAGTCCCTCGAATATAGGGATGTCTTAAGCAAAGTCCCTTCAAATATAAATCATCATAGTCCCTACAGTTTAAAAGATCAAGTCCATTCGAGGTTTCATACGATAATGATCTTGTCCCTTCGAATAAATGATGATAGTCCCTACAAATTTCTAAAGACATCCCTTAAGTTGCTTTTTTGACCATACGATGACCCTACGCTTGTCCCTTAACACATCCAAGGTAATGACTACATATTCCTCAATAATAGGGATAGTCTTACCATTGAAAGAACATACGAGAATATGAAAGACTTAATCTAGGGTAGGTACCTCTTAGTTGCTTGCTCACATTTCAAAATACCTTTTACACCTCACTTTCAAAACATTTTCAAACAAGACTTTGTATACATCCATACGAGGATCATTACAAAGTACATAGAAAATTTCTAAACACACACTACACTCTTCAAAAACAATTTAAGTGAGCTAAGTAACTAAGAGCCCATGTATAACCATGGATATAAAGGGTGCTAACACTTTCCCTTTATATAACCTACCCCCCCGAACTCAAGTCTTTTAAAATAGGTCTTTCCTGTTCTTTTATGTCCTTTCCATTTGGATAAAATAAAAGTTGGTGGCGACTCTTGCTATCCCCAACATGACTAAAAGTCAGTTCTCCCACCGTGGTACACAGTGATATTGAGATCCCTTAGAACCTGGTTACTTTTGTAGGACAGGATGAACCAACTAAACTTCAGGGGAGGGTACTTACCTTTAAACCTCATGCAAGCCTTTAAACATAGGGCTATTGTGTGACTTGTTTGTGTGTGCCACATGTTTGTGATTGAGCATAACATCATAACATCATCATGACATCATAAGCATAGCATTTTCACTAACCATTTCAAGGACCAAAAGATTTATCTTTGTTCTTTGTTGCATGTCATGGCTTCTGCTCGTAGGAATACTATCTAGATCAACTTTGTAGGGATACCTTTTAAGCTTAAGGAATTTATCTCTCAAGTTTATGAAAACTCCCGATTCATCAAGAGGCATGGTCACCTACTGGATCTAGTCACTTCAGGGTTCAATAAAGACATGATGAGTGTCATATTTCAGTTCTTTGATCCTAAACATCATTGTTTCACATTCCCGACTATCAGCTGGTTCCTATAATGGAAGAGTTCTCCAAATTACTGGCTATACCTATCCTTGCTCAGAGACTCTTCACAGGCTTAAAGAAGGAGCCTAAACCTGAAGTCATTGATGCAGCCCTACATCTGAAGAAATCAGACATTGTCCTAGAAACAAGAAGCGGAATTAAAGGTATTCTTGCTAAAGTATTGATGAAGAAAGCTCAAGTGTTCTTGAAGGCTATGAGTTATGATGCTTTTGAGGAGATCTTATACCTATTGATCTATGGCTTAGTATTGTTCCCTAATCCAGACCAGTTCATAGACGTACACGCCATCAACATATTTCTGACTCACAACTCAGTGCCTACATTACTTGAAGACATCTTACTTTCTTTTCACACTCGTACTACGAAGGCGAGAGGAACTCTGATGTGCTGCATACCTTTATTGTCTAGGTGGTTTATTTCTCACCTTCCTGAATCAGTGATGAAGAATGAACAAGGGTTAAGGTGGTATAAGAGGATTATGTCACTTTCTCATTCAGACATTCATTGGTGCTCTCGATCTATGGAGAATGTTACTATCATTGACCGTTGTGGGGAATTCCCTAATGTGCCACTCCTTGGCATAAGAGGGGGCATTACCTACAACCCTTCTTTAGCACTACGTCAGTTTGGTTATGCTCGGAGTAATGGTCCTCATGACATGCTTATTCAGGGTACTATGTTCGACTACAACAACGATCTTCAGGGTTACCATCAAAGGTTTATACGAGCTTGGAACAAGGTGAACAGGATTGACAACAACACTTTGGAGCTAAAGTATTCTATTCCTATGGAGCCTTATCTCAGATGGGTTCGATCTCGTGCTCAGACTCTTATGATGCCATATCCTGTTGTTCTACCAGTCACTATGGAGCCTGTTGCTGAAAGAGATGTTCCTTATACCATCCTTCATCCAGAAATGCCTACTGATTTGGAAGAATTGCAGAAGTCGTGGATTCAGTTGAAGGAGCAAAGGGACACTTTTGAGACTCATTTCAGAGCTGGTCAAGAATTTTTTTTGGAGCTAACAAGGAAACTTCACGAGGAGCAAAACCTCAACAAGTACCTCCACACAAAGAGGAAGCGTCCATGGGAGACTTAAAACCCCATATATTTATCTTTTGTATTTTATTGTTATTTCTTTGTAAGCCCAAGGGGCAAAACTTATATTAAGTATTTACTAATAAAATTTTGTTCTTGTTTTCTTTTAAACAAATTTAAATCATGTGGTCCTTGAAAACATTGCATAAACATATACATACCATATCATTACATCACAGGTTCTTATAAACATGTATCTTATCTTCTCGCTGTTTATTTCAGCAGAAATGGCTCTCGAACAAACTGTTAAGGATCTCCAGACTCAGAATGCACAATTTCAAGAAATGTTTTTGAACTTGTCCAGGGTACAAGATGAGCTGAAGGCACTTTTAACCAAGAAAAAGAAGAAAAACAGAAAATCAGTGGGCTTCATCAACCTGGGTAGAGATTCAGAGGTCCTGTCAAGACAGAGGAAGAGGTTGAGAATCTTGAGTCTGAAAATTTTGAGAGAGAAGGAGGCAGTCTCCATGATACTGTGGAAGATTCTGATTCTGAGGAGAACTATTATGATGATCCTACTAGTGAAGAAAAGTATAAGATGCTAGTGTATATAATGAATTCTATGGAACTACAAAATAATTTTGGGTTTGACTTTGAAGATTTGAGTTTGATTTCTGGAGTCTCCATCCCTATGGGTTTCAAGGTTCCTACTTTTGTGGTGTATGATGGTGTGTCTTGCCCAAAATTGCATTTAAGGTCTTATGTCAGAAGAATTCAACCCCATACTCCTGATAAGAAGTTATGGATACATTTCTTTCAAGAGAGTTTGTCTGGATCCCAACTGGAATGGTATTATCAACTGGAGAGTACCAACATTCGCAACTGGAATGATCTTGCTGAGGCTTTCTATAAGCAGTACCAATACAATTCTGATTTAGCACCAACTCGCTGCAGCTCCTAAGCATGTCCATGGATGCCAAAGAAAGTTTCAAGGAGTATGCTCAGAAGTGGAGAGATCTGGCAAGTAGGGTTCAACCCCTTTTGACTGACAGAGAATTAGTTGATATGTTCATGAGTACATTGAATGGTCCTTTCTATAGTCATCTCATTGGAAGCTCATCATCTGGCTTCACTAAGCTGATAATGACTGGAGAACGTGTGGAAAGTGGGATACAGAGTGGAAAGATTCAGATATTTGCTTCTTCAAATATCAACAATAAGCCCCCTATTGGGAAGAAGGAATCCAATGTTGTGTATGGCCAGCATGGTCGTAATGATCGTAACCAATCTGTGGGAGCTGTTTTGATTTCTAATCCTACACCTCCACCACAAGAATAGCAACAGAGTAGTCATCCCAAGACTAGGAGGCAATTTACCAAGCTCAATATGTCATTGGCTCAGGATTTGCAGCATATGTTGAAAGGAGAATTGATTACTTTGAAGGACCCACCCTAAAATATCAATACTTCCTCTTCTCGTTACAATCCCAATGCAAGGTGTGCATACCATTCTAATAGCCTTGGCCATGATACTAACAGTTGCTGGTCATTGAAGAACAAAATCCAGGATATGATTGAGAATGGAGAAATTGAGTTTGACCGTCCGGAAACTCCTAATGTGATTACTGCTCCTATGCCTAAACATGAGAAAAATGTTAATGTTGTTGATGAGGTTGTTTATGTTCGTACTGTAGCTGAAATAACTACTCCTTTAGCTATTGTCAAGAAGAAACTTGTGCAAGCCGGTTTATTTCTGGGTTGCATGGAAGATTGTTTTTACTGTGCCTATAAACCTGATAGTTGTTGGAGGTTGAGGTCAGGTATTCAACGCCTGATAGATAACTATACTATACTGTTTGAGAGGACCCCTTCTATAGAAAGTCTGTGTGGAGGTTTGGCTCAATATTTGAAAGTTGAATATGTGGCCATGGTTAACAAAATTCCTGTGAAGATTACTTCCATTGGTCCAGTGAGGATCACTTCTAAGGGTCCTGTGAAGATTACTGCTGAGCCAAAGGTGGCTCCAATGATTATTACTACTCCTGGTCCTACCCCATATACCTCTGACAAGGCTATACCCTGGAATAATGGTTCTGATGTTTATATCCATGGTGTCAAACAAGATCCTTTGACTGATGCACCTGTTACTGATGTTAATCTTGATGTGGACAATATTGCTGGATCCAGTAAAGTTACCAGGAGTGGAAGAATTTTCTCTCCAGAAGACACCTCAAAGACTGCTGCTACTCCAGTCCATATCTCTAACTCTGGGCCAATTACTGAGGCTCGGGGCAAAGGAACATTGATTGAACTTATTCAAGTTGAGGCACCAGTTAGTGAAGATCTCTCTAAGTAGATGGAAGAAGTATTGAAGATCATCCGCAAGAGTGATTATGATGTTGTTAACCAGTTGGGCATACTCCTTCCAAAATCTCCATGTTATCTCTGCTATTTTGTTCTGAAGCCCATGCCAAGGCTTTAATCAAATTCCTGAAGATTGCTCATGTGCCACATGAAATCTCTGTGGACCAATTTGAAAATTGTGTTGCTCATCTAACTAGTGACAATGGCTTGGGTTTTACTGATGCTGATCTGACTCCTGCTAAAAGAAACCATAATAGAGCTATGCACGTCTCCATTGAGTGTAGGGGCACTACTTTGTCTCATGTATTGGTGGATAATGGTTCTTCGTTGAATGTATTACCTAAGGAGGTTCTAGACAAACTCAACTTGAAGGATGTAGTTTTAAGACCAAGTAATGTGGTGGTGAGGGCCTTTGATGGTTCAAGAAGAATGGTGCATGGAGAGGTTGATCTTCCAATAAAAGTAGGCTCTCAAATCTTTGATTCCACTTTCTATGTGATGGATATTCGTCCTGCGTACTCCTGTTTTCTTGGGTGCCCCTGGATCCATAGGGCAGGTGATGTGACTTCCACTTTACATCAGAAGCTAAAATATCCGGTGAAAGGAAAGATTGTCACTGTTTATGGTGAAGAAGAATACATGGTCAGTCATGTGAATACTTTTAAATATGTTGAGATGGAGGGTGAATTTGTTGAGACTCCTTGCTAGATATTTGAAGTGGTTCCTCAAGTCGTTCCTACTACTAAAGCTCTCCCTGTTGTTAAAAGAGTTCCTGTGATTACCAGATTGCCTCATACAATGGCCTCCCTCAAAGATGCTAGAGCTGTGGTTGAAGAAAGTGGTTGTACTATTTAGGGTCAGCTTCTTGACATTCCTTACAAGTCTGACAAGTTTGGTTTGGGTTTTACTGCAGAATCTCAGAAGGTTGTTCGTCGTGCTCGTGCTGCTCGTATCACTCATGGAGGAATCATAAAGGACCAAGTCAATGCCGTGGAAGATTATGATGAAGGTTACAACCTGGACGATTAGAGTTTTCCTACCATGGGGGATGGACTCAACAATTGGAAGGATGAAGACGTTATTCCTATCTCCTTTAGTCAGGAGTAAATGCTATTTCATTTTTCTAAATTTATTTTTTGTAACTTTGAACAATTAAATACTTTTAAGCCTTGTGCCTTACACGAGGCACAATGGTATGCTTGTTAGGGTTGTCATTTCATTTGCATATTTTCATTCAATAAAATCAATGGATGTTTCTCGCTTTCGTAAATATTGCGCTCTTTGTCTTTCTTTTACTTTTTCATTTTATCAAAAAAAAAGCTATGTGTTCTTACACACACCCACGTCACTAAAATGAATATCTTCATCCACTGTGGATCCTATTGATAAAAATTCTGCTATTGCCAATTATGACTTCGAGAATCCGATCTATCAAGCCGATGATGGAAAGGAGGAAGACTGTGAAGTACCTGTAGAGTTGGCTAGATTACTACAACAAGAAGAGAAAACTATACAAATACATGAGGAACCAATCGAAGTTTTGAACTTGGGAACCAAGGAAAACAAGAAAGAATTCAAGATAGGTGCTGAGCTGGAAGATGGTATCAAGAACAGGTTGATTCAGATGTTACATGACTATGTGGAAATTTTTGCTTGGTCTTATGAAGATATGCCGGGGATGGATACAGATATTGTGGTTCACCGTCTACCAGTGAAAGAGGATTGTCGTCCAATAAAACAGAAAGTTCGTTGTATGTGTCCTGATATGTCAGAAAAGATTAAGGCAGAGGTGATGAAATAATTCAATGCAGGGTTTTTAGCTGTTACTTCTTATCCACAATGGGTTGCAAACATGGTGTCGATGCCTAAGAAAGATGGTAAAGTATGCATGTGTGTAGATTACAGGGATTTGAACAGAGCCAGCCCTAAAGATGACTTTCCACTTCCACATATTGATGTTCTGGTAGACAACACTACTCAATATAAGGTATTCTCTTTTATGGATGGTTTCTCTGGGTAGAATCAGATTAAGATGGCACCTGAAGATATGGAGAAGACTACATTTGTTACACAATGGGGAACTTTCTGCTATAAGGTAATGCCATTTGGTTTGAAGAATGTTGGGGCAACATATCAGCGTGCTATGGTAGCTTTGTTCCATGATATGATTCACCATGAGATAGAGGTATATGTGGATGATATGATAGCCAGATCTCAGAATGAAGAAGAGCATCTTGATCACATGCACAAGTTGTTTGAGAGGTTGAAGAAATACAAGTTGAGGTTAAATCCAAACAAGTGTACTTTCGGAGTTAGATCTGGTAAACTTCTGGGTTTTATTGTCAGTGGTAAAGGTATTGAAGTGGATCCTACAAAGGTAAAAGTTATACAAGAGATGCCTGCTCCTCATACTGAGAAAGAAGTTAGAGGTTTCCTGGGACGACTGAATTACATTGCAAGATTTATTTTCCAGTTGACTGCTACTTGTGAACCAATCTTCAAGTTGTTGAAGAAAGATCAAGTATTGGAATGGAATGATGAATGCCAGGCAGCTTTTGATGAAATCAAAAGGTACCTACATGAACCTCCTATATTGATGCCACTAGTTGAAGGAAGACCCTTGATTATGTACTTAACAGTATTGGATAACTCAATGGGGTGTGTGTTGGGGCAACATGACAAGTCTGGTCAAAAAAAGCAGGCAATATACTACCTTAGCAAAAAAGTTTACCGACTGTGAAACAAGATACTCATTGCTCGAGAAAACTTGTTGCGCTTTGGCATGGGCTTCTCGCCGAATAAGACAGTACATGTTGACTCATACCACCTTATTGATTTCAAAAATGGATCCAATCAAGTATATATTTGAGAAACCTGCTCTCTCTGGACGAATAGCAAGATGGAAAATGATCTTGACGGAATATGACATACAATATACTACTCAGAAAGCAATCAAAGGAAGTGTAGTAGCTGACCATTTGGCTCATCAAGCAGTGGATGATTATCAATCTATGAATTTTGAATTTCCAGATGAGGATATTATGATTGTTACTAAAGAACCTAGACAATATGAAGGACCTGAACAAGGATCCCGATGGACTATGGTTTTTGATGGAGCTTCTAATGCACTTGGTAATGGTTTTGGTGTTGTGATTATCTCTCCTAAAGGTTGTTATACACCAGTTACTGCAAAACTTTGTTTTAAATGTACCTATAATATAGCTGAGTATGAAGCGTGCATCATGGGTATCAAGGTTGTTATTGAGATGAAGACCCAATTTTTGGATGTGTATGGAGATTCAGCCCTAGTAGTTAGTCAAATTAAACGAGATTGGGACACCAGGCATCCTAATCTTATCCCTTACAGAGAGCATGTGTTGTCTTTGATCCCGTACTTTGAAGAGATTACATTTGGACATATTCCACAAGAAGAGAATCAGTTGGCAGATGCATTAGCTACCATGGCATCTATGTTTGAAATCAGTTGGGATGATGAAGCTTCGAGAATTACTATTGATCGATTTGATAAACATGCATACTGCAATGAAGTGGGTACTGAAGGAGTAGAAGAAAAACCTTGGTTCCATGAAGTAAAGAGGTATCTTGAAGCTCAGGAGTTCCCTGAAGGGGCATCTGTCAATGATAAGAAGTTTCTGAGGAGGTTTTCTGCTAAATTCTTCCTGAGTAATGGAATTATGTACAAGCGCAACCACGATTCAACTTTGCTTCACTGTATGGATAAGAAAGAAGAAGTAGAAATTATAGAAGACATGCATGATGAGATCTTTGGTACTCATTCTAGTGGGCATACAATGACGAAGAAGATTCTGAGAGCAGGTTATTATTGATCTACCATGGAAGCTGACTGTTATCAACACTCCAAAACTTGTCACAAATGCCAGATTTATGCTGATAAGGTTCACGTGCCTCCAGTTCCGTTGAATGTTCTAACTACTCCATGGCCTTTTACCATATGGGGCATTGATATGATTGGTGAGATCAAACCTACTGCCTCCAATGGACATCGTTTCATCCTTGTAGCTATTGATTACTTCACAAAATGGGTAGAGGCAGCTTCATTTGCTTCTGTTACCAAGAATGTTATGGCTCGATTCATCAAGTATAATCTTATATGCAGATATGGCATCCCTGAAAGGATTATCACAGACAATGTTACTAATTTGAACAACACTATGATTACTGATCTCTGCACGTAGTTCAAGATTAAACATCACAATTCTTCTCCATATCGTTCAAAGATGAATGGCACAGTGGAAGCCGCCAGCACGAATATTAAGAAGATCTTGCAAAAGATGACAGTTACATATATGGATTGGCATGAGATGTTACCATTTGCTCTTCATGGTTATCGTACCACCATACGTACTTCAACAGGGGCAACCCCATTTTCCCTTGTCTATGGTATGGAAGCAATTTTACCCATTCAAGTTCATATTCCTTCTTTGAGAATTATGATGGATGCAGGCTTAGATGAAGATGAATGGATTTAGACTCGACTTGACCAGATAAACTTGATTGATGAGAAAAAATTAGCAGCTGTTTGTCATGGTCAGATGTATCAGAAATGGATGATCAAAGCCTTCAATAAGAAAGTTAAGCAGCAAATGTATCAGGCTGGTGATTTGGTAATCAAGCGTATTATATTACCACATAGTGATCCCAGGGGCAAATAGACCCCCACATATGAAGGGCCATTTGTTGTTAAGAGAATATTTTCTGGAGGTGCCATGATGCTTACCACTATGGATGGTGAAGATTTCCCGCAGCCTGTGAACGCAGACATAGTTAAAAAATACTACGCATGAAAAGAGACCTGCTAGGTTGACTGGCCTAGGCAAAAATAAGGGCATCCCGGCGAACCAAAAGGGTTCGGGAAAAAATTAGGGATATATATATAAAAAAAAAGTACACCCGGCAAGTCGAAAACCTGAAAAGGTGGCTTGGGCAAAAAAGGGTATCCCGGTGGATTGAAAACCTGAAAGGGAAATCCAGACAAAAGTTAGGGATTAAAGCGTATGACTATGTCTCGTTGGGTCACCCATGCAACCTCTACTAGTTGTGTTATCTATGTTAAGTTCAACAAATACCGATCAGTCCAATCGTTTCTTCTCCAATAGCTGAAGATGAGATAATTGAAAATAATGGCAATAGCAAAGTTGAAACTCAATAGGGTTACTTACACATAGCTATTTTTAATTGTAAATATTTCTTTGACGAATTCCTCTTACTAGGATTTTCGTCTCCGTGTTAAAACCCGCCTATTTATAGGTCTATTTCTAAAATAAGTAAAACTCCATTTTTATATTCAGCTTTACTTTTCCCTCTTTATTCAGCTTTACATTTCCCTTTTTTACTAAAGCGAAAAACGTCCATTGATTATGTTTGAATGTATATATGCCTTTGAATATGATTGATGTTTACAAGAAATGCATAAAATACAATAATAGCATTTACTAAGAACGAAGGGAGATAAGAATTAAATGAAGCTTCGCCGATTCATCCCCACAGAGTAATCTTTACGGATGCCCTTACGGAATACCTCAAGTAATAGCTTACACTTCCAGCTTGACGAAGTCTTTAAGCAGTGTCATATCCTCCGAAGAATTGATACTTAACTACATAGGTCTCCTGGATCTATGTACATCTCTTGTATCCTCAGTCAGGATATTCAGGAACTTAGTCCTTCAATAAGAAGTATGACGAACGAAAACGGGAGTTTCTGAGTACGATATTCTTAAACAAGACAGGAACGAAGTCTTCATGCTCCTCAGCAACAAATCAAGATTTATTTTCCCCAGCCAGTAGTTGTTATATGAAGCTATTGATCAGCTTCCCGACATAATTCATTCATTCATACATACATCATATCATATCATATCATACGCATATATCATTATATTTGCACCAAACTAACCTTGTTTTTCAGGTTAATTCTCCAGCAGGTAAACTTCATCAACAACTTGCCTCGGGCCGTCGTTTATTCTTCCCGAAGGTTATCTCATTTTGGGCCGTCGTTTATTCTTCCCAAAAGTCAACTTACCTTGGGCCTTCGTTTATTCTTCCCAAAGGTTATCTTGTTACCTCGGGCCATCGTTTATTCTTCCCGAAGATTATCTCATTTTGGACCGTCATTTATTCTTCCCAAAAGTCAACTTACCTTGGGCCGTCGTTTATTCTTCCCAAAGGTTATCCTGTTACCTCAGGCCGTCATTTATTCATCCCGAAGGTTATCTCATTTTGGGTCGTCGTTTATTCTTCCCAAAAGTCAACTTACCTTGGGCCGTCGTTTATTCTTCCCAAAGGTTATCCTGTTACCTCAGGTAGTCGTTTATTCTTCCCGAAGGTTATCTCATTTTGGGTCGTCGTTTATTCTTCCCAAAAGTCAACTTACCTTGGGCCGTCGTTTATTCTTCCCAAAGGTTATCATGTTACCTCGGGCCGTCGTTTATTCTTCCCGAAGGTTATCTCATTTTGGGCCGCGTTTATTCTTCCCAAAGGTTATCGTGTTACCTCGGGCCTTCGTTTATTCTTCCCGAAGGTTATCTCATTTTTGGGCCGTCGTTTATTCTTTCCAAAAAGCTATCTTCATATTTGGGATTGCTTCCCTCTCAAAGAAACATATCTGAAGACTGTTTCTCCGAATGGCATCTTTAATCCCATTCAAGCATCACAACCAACCAACAATATCATTCTGCGCACCGGCGAATGCAAATTTTTGGGCTTTTGTGTTCAATCCTCTTCAACCTTCAAGTCACGAATGGCATACATGCCAATCTAACTCCTCAGATTTCAGAAAATTGAACAGGGGAAGCTGTTGTACCCTAAAATTTGCCCTCCCATAATCTAGAAAATATCTCTCAAGACTTCAAAATGATCATAAGGTTCTCAAGACTCCCAATTGATCAAGAAGTGTGGAAGTTTCCCCAGACAATGCCTCCTCCCAAGCAAAGTGTCCAAAACTAGGGTTTTGTGTTTCCTCAGGTTAAAATGATTTTCAAGGCCTTAAGTGAGCTTCATAACATCCCACATGTATTCAAGAATCCCCATGTCAAGTTTTAAAGCTTTCCCAAAGAGCTTGCCCAATCAGATGATCAGATATGTAAAAATCAGTCAAAGTAGTTAAAAAGTCAAACTGAGGTCAACTGCGGTCAAATTAAAGTCAAACTTCAAGATTTTTTTGCCAACATCAAGTTTATGAAGTAAAATTCATCATTTGATCAAGGGTTGATCATGATTCATCAAGAAAGTTTCAGATCATCAAGAATCAGGAGTTTCTAAATTAGGGTTTTCTTAAGAAAAATCAACTGAACTTTGATCAGCCATAACTTTTGTAACACCCTTCTACCCCAAAACATAATATTTAAATAATATCAGAGTAATCATCTAAAAGGGTATTACATATCATCATAAATCAACATAATAGTGTCTTGTCCCGTAACACGGGTTAATCAACATTAAAAGTATCATAAATCATTTCACAGTGGAATTTAACTTCATAATTCAAAACTTTATAAACATCATTTTCACCATCCTGAATTTAACATCATAAAATGGAAAACATTATCCAGATAACAACATACTGAAAACAGTTAACAAAAGAAACCCATCCCAGTGTTACATGACACAGAGCAGGACACATAAACCAGAACCACTCCTAAGGAACACTAAAGCATGCTCCGAGACTCATGAATTACTCTTATTGCACTGCAGGACTATTCTTCGACATCTGCAAGTTACCCGCGAAAGAGGCAACATTTCCAAGCAGGCAGGGGGAGTAATCATAATATATCGTAAACGTACAAGAATATAGAATCATAAATAAATTAGTACACATAACATGACATCGTCAACTACAAAATTCAGCAACCACCACAACACTATCATGAAATCAATCAACACCAACACAATCATGAAATTCATCCAGAATATGCAATCCTAACATCCTGATATGCAATTGTTGCACCCCAAAATTTGCCCTCACAATACAAGAACTTTGTGTGCTAAGAAGGTTCACAAGGTTCACAAGATTCACAATGCTTTCAATAACCTTTCATGAGGTTCATAAAGTCTACAAGTCACTTTATGAAGGTTCACAAGGTTCACAAGTCTCTCAATGATTACAAAGCAGTCCCGAGGTTCAGGGGGTCTACAAAGTCACTTTATGAGGTTCACAAGGTTCACAAGCTTCACAATAACTCCCATGAGGATCACAAGACATTTTATGATGGTTCACAAGGTTCACAAAGTTCACAATTGGTCAAAAGAGTTGACAATCCCCTCAGACAATGCACCTCCTAAGCAGTGCATCCAAAACTAGGGTTTTGACTTTAATCAGGCTAAATGGACTTCCAAAACTTCAAGTGAGCTTCATAACATCTTATATGTATGTAAGAACCCCCATGACAAGTTTCAAGACTTTTCTCAGAAGTTTGCTCAGTCAGATGATCAGATAAGTCAAAATCAGTCAATGCAGTTAAAAAGTCAAACTGAGGTCAACTGTGGTCAAACCAAAGTCAAACTTCATGATTTTTTGCCAACATCAAGTATATGAAGTAAAATTCATCATTTGATCAAGGGTTGATCATGATTCATCAAGGAGATTCCAGATCATCAAGAATCAGGAGTTTCTAAATTAGGGTTTCCTTAGTAAAAGTCAACTGAACTTTGACCAGCCATAACTTTCACATGCTTCATCACCAAGTCTCCATCCAAAGCTCATTTTGAAGGAAATTGAATTCTCTACAACTTTGATCTTGCAAGTCAAGCCCAAAAATGCTTCATTTGGAAGATATGAGCTAAGACATTATAGGTCATTTCAAAAGTCAACAAAAAGTCAACAACTTCAAAAGGGCATAACTTGAGATTGGTAAATGATATGGACATGAAACCAATGGGGTTGTTTAGAGGACTCTTAAAGCTTTCCAAAATGTCCAAGAACACCCTCATACCTTTAAAATTGAGGAAGATATGCCCTTGAAAAGTTGGGAAATTTTGTGATGGTTTATGATGAAAAAGGAGGTCTAGAACCAATTTTCTCCAAATGGGCTTGTCAAATTATGATCCAACCCATACACTATCATCATGCACAACCCAAATGACTAAAATTCAGAATTTTTATTATTTTGTTTTTATTTATTTTGATTTAAATCATTAAAAATCATTTTAAATAAAAATAAAATATGAAAATAAGAGATTTTATGTGGATTAGGCTTCTAGAAAGTCTTAATTGATGATTGAAATTGAAAGGGAAGGAAATCATGAGATTGATCCAAAGATAGCAAGCCATAATACACAAATATTTGACTTTTAAGACATGATCAATTTCAATCTTTTTGAATCAAAATCTCCACACAACAATTCAATTTTCTTAACCTAATTCATTCACATATAAGTACTAAACTCATTGCCATTGAGAGAGGACGAATTTGCTGCATCAAAAGGTAAGTTCACAAAGTCAAAAAAACCATTGAAAAAGTGACATTCGGATTCCTTCATACAAGTGGTTTAAAGGTAAGATAAGGACATAGACATGTTCCTTGATCATCCATGAAGCAAAACCATCACTCATATGCATCCAAATCGTGCTATAATGATGAACCCGTGGCTTGTTTATTCTTGAAAATTATTTTTTTCGATTCTAATCTTTTATGCATTGCTAATGAATTTTGTTTGAGTTTTAGTGTTTGTGAGGTTCCAAGGATCGATTCTGGACAAGAAACTTGAAGTTTCATGACCTAATGGACAAACGGCCATAGTTAGGGTTTTTAAGTTGAAATTAGGAACCTTCGATTTAGCCAACATAAATTGATTTTGAGACCATAATTGAATTGTATGCTGTATGGGGATTACAAATATGTGATCAATTTGATGGAATATTGCTGTTTGATGAGTGTTTGAAAAATACAGGTTACGTGCGCATGAAAATTCGCAGGTGTGTTTATAGCAAATTTCGCAGGTAATTTGGCCAGTCTCAAGGAAGAAGAAGACCTCTTCCCGCGCGTGTTTTAAATTCAAATATTTAGTATTATATTTGATGAATTGTTTGCTGTTTAAAATCACCACAGACTGAGTGGTCCAGTGGAAAGCCATGCGTATGTTTGACTATAGGGCCAGGGTTCGAATCCTGCCTTGTACAATTATTTTGCTATTTTTTCAGGTTACAAAGGAAACATAATATATTATGTTCTATTGCCATCATACTACCAGAAGGGCTCTCCCAGCCAGGCGGTTAAGCGTGCGTGTGAATGATCAAAGGTCCTGGGTTCAACACCACCCCAGGCCTTTTTGCTTTCTTGTATTTTCTGGATTTTCCAAGGCAAGGCACAAAACAAAGTTGATCCCTTCTATTATCACCAAAGCATGGCTGGCCTGGTGGTACGTTTTGATGGTTGCAGCCTGAGTGTCCTGGGTTCAAACCCAGCCAAGGTATGTTTTTTTTTTTACTACTTTTTCTATTTTAATTTCTTATGTAATTAGCTTAATTGTTTTCTTGTTATTAATAAAAAATAAATCATATATATTCAAATATTTAAAATAACATCTTATTTTCTAAAGTTCTAAACTTTTTATTTTTTTTCTAATTCAAAAATTATTTTCTTTATTTTTTTGTGAATGTAATATATGCATATTAATTAAATAATTTTTTGTATAATTAAACTGAAAAACCCTAAAAACATTTTTCTAAATAAACCCTAATTTTGCAAAACCCTAATTTATTTTCTAAGTACTTATTAAAAAACCCTAGTTATTTATTTTCTAATATAATTATTATGTATATATTTATTTAGTATAATCTTTAATATAATTAATTTTTGTAAATATAATAATTAATAAAAATTAAATTTTTGTAAATATGATTAATTGTTGTGAATATGATATTTAAAACTTATTTTCTTCATATAATGTGTAAATATTTTTTTTAATAAATAAATGTTAATATATGGTTAGAAATAATTAAAGTTGTAATGATTAAAATTTATAATTATATTATGTTTAAAAAAATTTATTTAATTAGTCTTATTTCTAAATAAATGTTATATATTAAATTATGTCATTATAATATTTTTTATTTAATTCTATTTATTTTAATTATTGTTACTCACCATATTATTATTTATTATTTTTTGCTTCATTAATCTTATATATTTTATTATTATTATTATTTCACTAACTTTATTTATTTATTTATTTTATTTTTACTAACCCTATTTTTAATTATTATTATTACTAACCCCTATTTATTTATTTATTGCCTATTTATTATTTTTGCTTATTTATTTATATTTTGCTTATATATTTATTTTTGCTATTTATTTTAATTGCTTATAATTATTTTGTAATTGCTCCTGGATGTAAAATTTGTAAATATTTCATTTATTTAATTTTCATGCTATGGTTAGTAATTTAGGGAGTGCAAATATGTATTCTATTTAAAAATTAACTTAGATCATTTTAATTAAAGATAAATAATATTGAACGCTCACACACATAAGTCGATTTTTAATCGCCATCTCACATTTCTAAGGTTATCCCTCAATGTTGCCTAATAATAAGGTCAAGTGGGGTGTATAAAGCAAGTCCCTTAAAAGAAAAAATCATCAAGTCCCTAATGGTTGCCTTTAAAGATCAAGTCCCTTTTCGAATGATGATAGTCCCTCCTAAATGCTTAATACACCCCACAGTTGCCTTCTCAAAACAGATGTCCCTCACATGTCCCTTACATCCAAGGTAATGACTACCTATTCCTTAATAATAGGGATAGTCTTACCAATTAAAGGATAAAGAACAGGAAAAAATTTAAACTTTAGGGTAGGTACCTCCTAGTTGCTTGCTCACTTCATTCAAAACTTTTCAAACTTTTCACAATTTCAAACAAATTTTCAAAAACAAGTTTTTACGCATCCGTACATGGATCATTATCAACTATTATGAAAAATTTTCTATTCACACACTACACTTTCAAAAACAATTCAAAAGTGAGCTAAGTAACTAAGAGCCCATGGATAACCATGGATGTAAAGGGTGCTAACACCTTCCCTTTACATAACCTACCCCCCGGACCTAAAAAAAATATCTCTTAAGGTCTTTCCTGTTCTTTTATACCCTTTCCTTTTGGATAAAATAAAAGTCGGTGGCGACTCTTGCTATCCGCAACATAACATAAAGTCAGTTCTCCCACCGTGTTACAGAACTGGCGACTCTGCTGGGGATTTAATTTAAGAGGGGTACCCTTAGGAATTAAGATCACTTTAATATTGTTTGACTTGTTTGCTTTATATTATCTTGTTGGGGTGCTCTTATGTGTGAAAGGTCCTAACCCGGATCTAGTGTACCTTAGGTAAATGGCAATAGACCAAGGAAACTGTACGACGTATATCGATACGGTTGATCTGGTGGCCATAGTTAGTGCGACTTCTTGGTTGGTGCTTATGTTCCTTAAGTCAAGTTGAGGATAATATGAGGCTGCCATATGTTGTCAATGCACTAACTAACTTTTAGAACCCTAGTTAACTCATCTTGGCCTTTAGAAAGTAGTGAGGTAACCGGCTTCGGTGGCGACTCTTGCTATCCGCAACATAACATAAAGTCAGTTCTCCCACCGTGTTACAGCAATATGCATGTGGTACCATTTTCATCGTGAGATGGATACATGACCATCAACCCTCCACAAAGGAGCACATCGTAAATCATCGAGACACTTCAATCCACACAATGGGATTGAAGCAAATAAATAGGCCGAAACCCCATCGTGAATGTTATGAAATGCAATGACGCGCTACATCGAAAAATTCATCAAAACAATTGGCATCATTCATTTCAATCAGCAGAACAACCATCAAATAATCATATATATCATCATGACATTACACCCTGAACACTGGTTCTCTAACCACTATGACACATCAAGAATTAACCCGTACCCGGTAATTTATAAGGTAATTATAAGGTTATTTCACAAATTCATTTATTAAAAACAATTTCATTTTTCTCGTTTCTATTCATCAAAATAAAGTTTAGTTTGTGCCCTTTCCGACGCTTCAAACGGAATACGAATCGGACTTACGGTTTGAAAGATATGAATTTTCAAAGAATTAAAATTTGTCATCCCAACAGTGTTAACCGGTTAACACCGACAAAATTCCAGAATTTTCCAAAAATTACAATGGTTAACCGGTTAACCCATGGCGTTAACCGGTTAACACACGTTTTCCAGCAGTTCTCTGCTATACAATTGCAGACTGTCCCAACACCAAAAACCCCCCAAACCCCATTACGGGTTTTACATCATAACACTCATAAAACCATTCAAAAACATAAATTAAACCTCAACAACATCCAAACAACAATTATACAAACAAATATACGATTATAACTCATTCTAATCGCTCTAATTCATCAAGATTTCTCATAAAATTCAACCTAACTCAAAACCCCAAAAACTCATACCATCCTAATCCATTCATATTCCAATTCCTACACATTTATCATAGATTATAAAAACTCCCCATACCTTAGAGAATTTCGTCGCTTTACACTCTTCTCTAGGGGGTTCTCCACAGCCTCCTGACTCTGAGCTTCTCCTTTCTTCAGAGCACTTCTCCAAACATGATAGAAAACAAAAAGTGAGAAAACTGATTGTATTCTCTTCTTTGGATATATTATCCCAGTTTAGCATTTTCCCATCTTACCCTCATAATTTCACAAAAGGACCACCTTACCCTTTTCTCTAATATATTTTTAATAATAATAATAAAATAGCATAATAAAACACTATTTATTCTTATTATATAAAAATACTCATTTTCTCCAAAATTTTATAAATAACCCAAACTCTCCAATTTTTCTAAATTAATTAAATAAATGATTAAATAATTAAATTTAGATTTTCGGGGCGTTACAACTCTCCCCTACTTAAAGAATATTCGTCCTCGAAAATTACCTGAAGTAAATAGAGTCGGATACGACTCCCTCATATGATCTTCCCGCTCCCAAGTTCAACTTTCTCCAGCCGGTCCTCCCCACAAAACCTTTACTAAAGTAATTTCCTTGCCTCGAAGTTGCTTCAATTCCCTACCATCAATCCTTACTGGTAAAGCTTCATTCGTCAGATTATCTCTCACCTGAACATCATCTAACTGAATTACATGCGACGGGTCCGGAATGTACTTCCTCAACTGTGATACATGGAATACATCATGTAAATTCGCAAGAGAGGGAGGTAAAGCCACCCGATAGGCTACTTCCCCTATCCTCTACATAATCTGATACGGACCGACGAAACGTGGAGTGAGCTTTCTAGACTTCAAAGCTCTTCCTACACCAGTCATAGGAGTAACTCTTAAGAACACGTGATCTCCCTCTTGGAACTCAAGTGATTTCCTTCTCTTATCGTGATAACTCTTTTGACGACTCTGCGACGTTTTCATCCTTTCCTGAACCATTTTTATCTTTTCAGTTGTTTCTTGGACAATCTCAGGCCCAAGTACTAAACTTTCTCCTGACTCATACCAACATAATGGAGTACGACAACGTCTACCATACAACGCCTCATATGGAGCCATCCCGATACTAGTATGAAAACTGTTATTGTATGTAAACTCGACCAACGGCAAATGACTATCCCAAGATCCTCCTTGATCTAATACACAAGCTCTCAGCAAATCTTCTAAAGATTGGATTGTCCTTTCCGTCTGACCATCCGTTTGAGGGTGATAAGCAGAACTCATCCTCAACTTAGTACCCAAGGCATCCTGCAAACTCTTCCAAAACCTCTACGTAAATCGCGGATCTCTATCCGATACAATACTTGAAGGTACACCATGCAACTTTACAATTTCCTCAATATAAATCTCAGCTAACCTTTGCATGGAATGGTTAATCCTCATCGGCAAGAAATGTGCCGACTTAGTTAATCAGTCAATAATTACCCACATCAAATCATTACCTCTTGTAGTCTTAGGTAACCCAGTCACAAAATCCATGGAAATGCTATCTCATTTCCACTCAGGAACATTCAATGGTTGCATCATACCTGAAGGTCTCTAATGTTCAATCTTCGACTTCTAGCATATCAAACAAACATATACAAATTCAACAATACCCTTTTTCATACCCTGTCACCAAAATAAACTGCGTAAATCCTGATACATCTTCGTAGCGCCATGATGAATACTCAGTTGACTTATATATCCATAAAAAAAACACTTTGTTTAATTCCTGAAATGTCTAGAACACACAGTTTAAATCCAACATCAAAACAATCGACTATCAACATCGTCTTCATTCACAAACAAAAATTACACCGCACCACGCATTCGTTGTGCACTATGATTACTCTGCAAAGTTCCAGGACTACCAAGTTTATTTCCAACTTCTTCAATCACCAAACCAACACATCCATAACACCTTCGACTTAACTCTTCTGAATTTCGTTTCAATAGGTATTCTACTCTTGTAGTTACCGAATACATCCAACTTAAATTCATAAGGTAACACCTCCGAACGTTCAATCATAAATACAACCGTGACAACTTCCAAATTTTTGGTCATAAATTTACATACTTCATGAATTTCCAATTATCCTCAACACAACTACAACTTTACCATCTTAAATAATACCTCCTTCGAAAATTACCTTAAACACACTACATCATTATGACAATACAAGGTACATCGACACAACATTTTCTACAAGATAACTCATATTTCTTTGCTTCTAATTAATCCAACGTATCGAATCCTCGATTCTTACTCATACTAACACACCTTTCATAAATTCTTATCCGAACCAACGCAACCAAAACAATTATCCATGTTCTAATCAAAATCTCGCTTTAATAAACCCACTTATAATCTTACTTCGTCTGATTCTTTCAACTCAATTCAATCCTATACTCTTGAAAATCTTGGTCTTACTTTTCCATATACTTTAACCTCGAATCATCTCAAGAAACTCCAAGCCTCATGCCACTTAATTTATCATCAAACAATAATTTTATTATCCAGAGTTTAACTACAAATTTCCACAATACTATTTACTCCCAACGTAACTTCATACCATCATTCTTAAATCTGACTAACATTCTTATATATGATTCTTCATCGATAATTCAAACAAAATAGCATACTTCAACTTATGTATAAAGTCCGTAGGCATAAAGCTTTGTCAACTCTCTACAACTCATCAACATATTCTTAGTTTCCTTAATTCTGACTTCGTCGATTTCACCAAGACATCCAAAATCCAATACACAATCCATCATACATGCCCTTGTATAACACGGCTTCAAATATTCTCATAACACCGGAGTCACTACAACATTAAGCATAATCCAATTTGGTTCTCTTCCATTCATGACTTTCATTCAAATTATAATTCTTAACAACACAATTCAAACATCCATCTTCCTCTCAACATTACTATCATCTAACATCAGAACTTTAATCATCCTCATTACACATTTATGCATTCTCCAAATACTTATGCATCCCCTCTAATACCGACATCTTATTATTTTTCAATATTTCATCTTCCTAAAATTTCCAGCAAAACACTCCCCACTTTGAATGCATTTATATTCTCCAATAAAGACCTCCAAATCAAAAATATATATTCTAACATGAAGAGAATTTGTGCAAATTTCAGAACTTCAAGAATCACTCAAATCCGGCTTACGAGTAAAAAGTTATTCCCCTTGCAATGGGACTGGTCAAGAATTCTCGTATGCAGAATTTTCCAAAATCAGCAGCAGACCCGACAAGTAAAACACACTTATCTTCCTTATCACAAACATCCCGAATGCAAATCTTATATGTAAACTGTAGGGAATTCTGTAATCTTTCCAAAAAGTCCAGAACCTCTTCATTTAAAGTCACGAGCAAAAAGTTATGCCACTTCTCGTGACAGCTGCTCCAAGATTTCAAAAACCAGAATTTTAAGATTGATGAACTTAAGTTCAATCTCTCTCCTCTTTTTCTTCCAAACTCTACCAAGGATTTTACTCTAACTCCAGCTTCAAAAATTACTCAGCTTAATCCAACTACACTCAAAGCGAAACAATCTAGCGACTTGATCTGTCAACTTATCATTTCCATCAAAGTAAATATTCCTTCTCAAACAATTCCCACCTAAAATATACACACTTCTCTAACCCGACCGATACGAATTCAGGAGTCCAAACTCCTGCCGGTCCACAACAACATCGTCTTCACAACCTTGCACTCTCACAACCAACATCAACTCGAACCAACTTTTACATACCAATAACATTTCGGAAGCAAGCCTCTCCCCCACTTACTTCCAAACTAATCTCTGCAAACAACAACTAGAAACCAACAAACAAGTGCCGACAGTGTTTCACACATATATCGCGCACTAGGGAAATAAACGACATTAACGACACTGGCCGGACAGACCGACCTGCTCTGATACCACTAATGTAACACCCTTCTACCCCAAAACATAATATTTAAATAATATCATAGTAATCATCTAAAAGGGTATTACATATCATCATAAATCAACACAATAGTGTCCTGTCCCGTAACACGGGTTAATCAACATTAAAAGTATCATAAATCATTTCACAGCGGAATTTAACTTCATAATTCAAAACTTTATAAATATCATTTTCACCATCCTGAATTTAACATCATAAAATGGAAAACATTATCCAGATAACAACATACTGAAAACAGTTAACAAAAGAAACCCATCCCAGTGTTACATGACACAGAGCAGGACACATAAACCAGAACCACTCCTAAGGAACACTAAAGCATGCTCCGAGACTCATGAATTACTCCTATTGCACTGAAGGACTATTCTTCGACATCTGCAAGTTACCCGCGAAAGAGGCAACATTTCCAAGCAGGCAGGGTGAGTAATCATAATATATCATAAACGTACAAGAATATAGAATCATAAATAAATTAGTACACATAACATGACATCGTCAACTATAAAATTTAGCAACCACCACAACACTATCATGAAATCAATCAACACCAACACAGTCATGAAATTCATCCAGAATATGCAATCCTAACATCCTGATATGCAATATGCATGTGGTACCATTTTCATCGTGAGATGGATACATGACCATCAACCCTCCACAAAGTAGCACATCGTAAATCATCGAGACACTTCAATCCACACAATAGGATTGAAGCAAATAAATAGGCCGAACCCCATCGTGAATGTTATGAAATGCAATGATGTGTTACATCGAAAAATTCATCAAAACAATTCGCATCATTCATTTCAATCAGCAGAACAACCATCAAATAATCATATATATCATCATGACATTACACCCTGAACACTGGTTCTCTAACCACTATGACACATCAAGAATTAACCCGTACCCGGTAATTTATAAGGTAATTATAAGGTTATTTCACAAATTCATTTATCAAAAACAATTTCATTTTTCTCGTTTCTATTCATCAAAATAAATTTTAGTTTGTGCCCTTTTCGACGCTTCAAACGGAATGCGAATCGGACTTACGGTTTGAAAGATATGAATTTTCAAAGAATTAAAATTTGTCATCCCAACAGTGTTAACCGGTTAACCCATAGCGTTAACCGGTTAACGCTGACGAAATTCCAGAATTTTCCAAAAATTACAATGGTTAACCGGTTAACCCATAGCGTTAACCGGTTAACGCACGTTTTCCAGCAGTTCTCTGCTATACAATTGCAGACTGTCCCAACACCAAAAACCCCCAAACCCCATTACGGGTTTCACATCATAACACTCATAAAACCATTCAAAAACATCAATTAAGCCTCAACAACATCCAGACAACAATTATGCAAACAAATATACGATTATAACTCATTCAAATCGCTCTAATTCATCAAGATTTCTCATAAAATTCAACCTAACTCAAAACCCCCAAAACTCATACCATCCTAATTGTAAACACCCCAAATTTGCCCTCACCCATTTCATCATGGCTTGTGATCTTTTCATGTGCATAAGTTCAATCATAGCATCTCATATTGCACTTTTGCTTCACTGCATTGTTTCTAAGTCATATGCATCTAGGGTTTGTGATCTGAGCCATCCATGGGCTATCTGGGTCACTCCAAAGGTTTTCAATCACTTAAAAGGGGTCCATGTATGTCCAAGCATCATATTATATCCCCACAAAGTCAAGAAAGTCAAAGAATCACAAGAACTGAGAAACGCATGGAAGCAGAGCCAGGTTTAACTGCACAGATGACCTAGAATTAGGGTTTTGGTTTCAAAGGCCATAACTCCAATTTTTTTGGTCATTCTTGTTTCTATTTGTCCCTATATGTTATAAGTATCATGCATATCAATTTTCATGAAGAAATTCCATGGGGAAGGCATCTAATCAAGAGTTGACTTCTTGAGCAAGTCAGTGCAAAATCAAGGCATCTGAGGCCCCCAATGACCCAACCAAAGGGTGTTCTTCATCATTTTTAATGTGTATGATCTTTATTTGATCATAGAAGATGTTAGAAGTTCACAAAATTGAAGAATTTCAAGCCATTTGCAAAATTGCCTTTTTGGGAAAGTGACTTGTAATGGAAACTTGCCATTTTGGGAAAGTTTTTCAACCTCCTCAAATTGATTCAAAAATGCCTCAAATGAGAAAACTTTGGTCATGAAAGTTGTAGAATGGATCATTCCATTTTCAAAAAGTACAAGAACTCATCCTAATTCATTTTGGATCAAAAGTTATGGCTTGTCAAAGTTGGGAAAAATCACATAATTTCAAGTTTTGCACCAAAGAGGCAAAGTTGCAAAAACTCATGACAAGCCTTTATGTGACTTCAAATTGGTTTTCTATGCACCACACAAACATAAACCAATGCCTAAAAAATCAGAATGCACCAAGGATTTGTCCATTTTCATGACTTATGCTTCAAGTAATTTCAAAAGGGGCAAAGTTGTGCCAATTTGAAAAATGGATCAAAGCTTCTCATCCACTTGCCTCAGTTCACAAAATCTGATCCACAAGAACTCCATGATCTCAGCTGAGCCAAGCCATGCCCCTATCACAGCCTCCCACTTGCCCATACCTCAAGTACACCTAACATTGGCTTTATGCAAAATGGCCCATACCAATCAGCATAGGCCACACCAACTCCACAGACCTATCACAATGTGATAAGTGGACAAAAAGCAACTCAAAGCAACACACACAGGCCTGAAACATATCATAAGCCATAGTTTCAAGATTTCACCTCTTATGCACTTTCCTTCGAATCTCAGCACACAAGCATCAAACACCAGAACAAACTTCATAGGATCACTCAACATGTTCCCCTGATCATTTCCCAACCCTCATTTGTCCCTGAAAACCCCTCAAACAGAAACACGATTTCTCACTTCCCTTGAACAGAACTTCATCAAACTCTTAAACCAGCCACTTTAAACTCCAACCAAGCTTCAAAGCTTCATCAATAGGATCATTGGAGCCATTTTGAAGCAAAGAAGCAGGCAGAAAGCTCCTGGATAGAAAGCTCCATTTCAGGTGAGCTCAAGAACTTTTTTTCCATAAATTTGTTTTTAAGTTCCTAAATGAATCTATGGGATGTGCTGATCATGCTGATATGTTTAGTTTTGCAAATGGTTAAGTATTGAGTATGTATGAAGCTTCTGAACTTTTTTTGACGTAAAAACATTTTGATTCGATTCAGCTTTGATACGGAAAATAAATGTGTTTTGATTGATGATTCTTGTTGTATGATGTATGGGGTTGGATTCTGGGCAGAGAAATTGAGTTTTAGTGACCTAGGGAAGAAGTTAGCAATTTTCAGGGAGGGGTGTGGCCGAAGAAGATGACCGGAGGTCATTTCCGGCCACCTGAAAGTCATTAAGTCATTAATCACGTTTAGGGCAAAGTTTGAATGTGGACCGTAGATGTAGTTGACCTGGGTTGACTCCCGCGCATATGAATGGCCTGGATCTCTCATTAAAACCCTAATCCTAATTAATTAGATTAATTAATCCAGTTTAATTTAATTTGGTCAGTTTGAATTACGTCCATTAGATCTGGCGCGCAGTCAAACCTCCCTTCCCCAGATTGCATCCTGGCTCTCCATTGTGCATACTTCTCATATTTTAATCTTTATTTTCATTTTCTTTCCATTTAATTTGCACGAATTATTTAAAATAGTAAAATACATTTAAAAATTCTGAAATTTTTTGTCAAAGATTTAATTAATTTTGAGAATCCAAAAATATTTTTATTTTTATTTTTTGCATTAAAAATCATTTTTAAATTATTTAAATATTTATTTTTAATTAATTAATGGAAATTAATTAATTAAAAATGCATTTAGGTATTTAAAAATCACCAAAAAATTCACATTGCATTTAGAAACATTTAGAAACATTATCCAACACTCAAACCAAATTTCTTTTTGGTTCTTGATGCCTTTTGATCATTTTCATTGGAATTAAATTCATTTTAAGGCAATATTTTGGTTCAAACTTTGAAAAATTCATTCTGCCTGACCCTTGAGAGTTTGATGATGGTTCTTCTTACATTGCATCCTTCATGGCATGTAGTTTATAGGATAAAATTGGTTTGATTTGATCTTGCATTTTCAATTTGTTTGGCATTTTTCATGATGAGGTACCTTAAAACCCTAGCCAACTTGAGAAATTCATAACTTTCACTAGGTTAAGAGTTAGATCCCCTCCTTTGGGCAGTGAACTTGTATAGGTTTAGGGTATCTTTGATTGCATTTTCAATTTTTTATCATGTCATTTGTTTCTGATTTTGAATTTTGCTTTGTGTGTTGATCATAAACCCTAATTTATGCCTTCCTTTGCATCCATCTTTCATTTGCTTGCATCCAATGACTTGCCATGACATTTTGTGCATCCACATGATTCATAATGCATCTTAGGACACATTAGAATCATGTTTGATCATTGCATCTTTCATTTGCCATGTTATATGTCCATTGTATTTCATAAACTTTTCATGAACTTTCATGGTTCAAAGTATCCCTCATTTGCATCCTTATGCTTGCTTGATCATTCTCATCTCTTGTCATGTGTTTGCATCATCTCTTAGAATCATTAACATCATGTTTATGCTTCTGGTTTTGGCTTGCACCATGGCATTTCATCCCATTCTCATTGCATTTCTTTTTCTTTTGCTAACTTTTCAGGTGGTAAGTTGTTTTGAGAAGTGAATTTGCCTTCACTTCTCACAATCTCTTTTCATCTCTCTTATGTATCATTGCTGCATTTTACCTTGTGTATTGGAGTGAGCTTGCTCATTCATGTTCATTTCTTACCTTCTTTCTCCAAGAAACTTGTCTTCTTAAGTGAAGCAAGTTGTTTTGCTTCTCTTTTCTTCTTTCTCCTTTCATATGCTTCTCTCCTTGGTGGCTCTTTGAAGACTTCTCCTCTCAAGCCTCATTAACCCTAGGAACAACCAAGCATGATAATAGTTAGGGTTTGATTAGTCCCCCATTTAGTTTTGCCTTTGTGTCATCTTTGAGTCTTCTCTTCTCATCTCTTAATCAAGGACTAAACCCTAAAGGTTTTAAGGCTTTGTGATTAAGCTTATGTCTGCATCCTTCTATTAGGATGGAGTGTATAACTTTAATCCTAAGTGTTAAACCCTTAATGTGATTAAATCCTTTAATCAATCCATCTAATAATCACTAAGACATCAAGCTTGTAACTTGGGCCTTGCATTAGGGTTCTAATTCTCCCTTAATTGGTTAAGAAGGACTAACCCTAGTATTAATGGACAAGTCCCCCTCAAGTTGTCTTACAAATCATAAAATCCACTTCTTAATCTTATCATTAACTAAAATCCATTTAATAAAGGCCTTGTTTTGTCATGAGGTTAATCCCTAATCATGGATTAAGTTGAGGAGCCTTCCTCAGCTTAAATGTTCTCACCTATTATCCTTCTATTAGGATGGTGTAATGAATCCATTAAATCCTTGATTATGGCTTAAACTCATTACTTAACACTAAACAAAAACAACAAAAACATCTAATTAATCACAAGTAGGTTAATGATCTTAATCCTACATCATGGTGATTAAGTGTGAGGTGCTTACTTCATACTTGAGGTATTCTCATTACCCCTAATCAGAGGGAGGATGTGATGAGTTTACTAACCCTTGGTTTAGGCTTAAGCTCATTATCCTATGACAAACTTCAAAAAGCAATAAAAGACTGAAAACTCAGAAACAAACAATAATCGTCTCCTCCGGGATTCTCTTCTCATCTCATTCACTCATAAACGAAAACTTGCTTCTTCTGTCTAATGCAAGACAGTTAGCACCTGAGCCAGACAGGTCATACACTTGAGCATAAAGAAGCAAGCAGTTCACAAGTCAATTTATCTTTCAGTCTCTTTGAGTCGAACTACGGTGTTCTGACTTCCTCATTGCACGAGAGGATACGTAGGCATAACTTAACAGTTATCGAACAAAAGTCTCTGTATATTCCCCCTCCTCCAGCATTATTCTTTAAGCCTCATAGTCTTGAGCATTTCACTCCTGTTCTTACACTGACACTTCTCTTATGCACTTCACATTTCTTTTACACTGACACTTGCATTCTTTCCAGCTTTGATACACAAATTGCACTGACACTACCCCTTTAAAACACAAATCTTTTAAGCGTGGATCCCGTCGAGTACGGCGGACAATCTAGGTGCTAATACCTTCCCAGGTTGTAACCAACCCCCTTTCTCAGTTTCTCTGGTTCGCGACCGTCTTATCCATCTTTTCTTAGGTCTATGCAGCATTACCTTTCCTCCGGGATAAAAATGCCTAGCTGGCGACTCTTTTCTTTTCTTTTGAGTTCACCTATGTGTGTTCTCTTCCTCTTTCGCCGACAGTTCGCGTCTGTACCCCTTCTGACTTAGCCTCATTTGGTGGGAGCGACAGCTTGGCGACTCTGCTGGGGACCCTTGTATTGTAACCAGGGCTTCTGGTTCTTTTTGTGGGTTCCTCCTAGAATTTGTTTGATTTGTGTTTACTGGGGTGTTATATGCTAATTGTGTTTATTTATTTACTTTATTTATTGCTTTATGTACAGCTTTATTTATTGCTTTCTTTACAGTTTTCCATATTTCATACTGTCATTATCATTGCTGGATCTGTTCTTTTGTCTTGGTGGGTGGGGTTCTACTGAGAGTTTAAGGTCCTATACCTGGGACCTGAGTGACACCTGGGCTAGAGTGGTTCATATTCTTTCCCATTCCATTTTGGTCTGGTGCGGGAATATGAAACACAGTTCAGATATGGGTTTCTTCTTGAGAACTCTGTGCTACAGATCTCCTGTAGTGCTAGGGCTATCTGGGAAGCCTGCTAAGTCTGGATGACCTTTATTATGACCTTCAGAAACTGAGGTGAATTAGAGGAGGATCTTGTATGGTTATTGTAAACACTGTACCTCCGGGTTAGAAGTGTTTACACTTCTCATAACTGATCCAAGTCTGAGGATCCTTGTTTTAGAACATCACCTGTGAGGGGGTTGGGCTGTTTACAGGTTTGCAGGTACCTTTGGCCACATCATACCCTGTTACTTGTTTGGTTTAAGAGTACTCCATTTTGGATAGTTCTTGTGATTTAACCCTGGGCATGTGACTCTTTATTTGAGTCCCCCACCTTGGTTACTGGATTTCTGAACCTCCATCTGGACTTCTTGAACGTACTTGGACTTATATCAAGACAGATAATCAGATCCAGCTTGATCACAAACCCTTGCATATCATTTGCATACATCATCATTGCATCATTTAACATTTGTTTATTTGTTTTTTAGGGTATCCACATCAGATTTGGCTTGGTTTTGACCCCTTCATCTGCAGAGACCTTTATTTCATCAGTGATCTGCTTCAACTATCTTCATCAGTTGCCTGCTTCAGTTGCCCTCATCACTGTCGCTCCCGATAAATGGGGAATGGCCCAAATAAAGGTACAGACGCGAACGGTCGGCGAGGGGGACAGTGAGAACACACAGCCGTGAACTCACTGGAGAATGAATAGAGTCGCCAGCTAGGCATTTTTATCCCGGAGGAAAGGCAATGCTGCATAGACCTAGGAAAAGATGGATAAGACGGTTGCGAACCAGAGAGACTGAGAAAGGGGGTCGGTTACAACCTGGGAAGGTATTAGCACCCAGATTGTCCGTCGTACTCGACGGGATCCACGCTTAAAAGATTTGTGTTTTAAAGGGGTAGTGTCAGTGCAATCTGTGTATCAAGGCTGGAAAAGAATGCAAGTGTCAGTGTAAAAGAAGTGTGAAGTGCATAAATGAAGTGTCAGTGTAAGAATAAGGATGAAATGCTCAAGAATATGAGGCTAAAAGAATGAAGCTGGAAAGAGGGGGAATGTACAGAGACTTTTGTTCGATAACCGTTAAGTTATGCCTACGTATCCTCTCGTGCAATGAGGAAGTCAGAACACCGTAGTTCGACCCAAAGAGACTGAAAGATGAATTGACTTGTGAACTGCTTGCTTGTCTATGCTCAAGTATATGACCTGTCTGGCTCAGGTGCAAACTGTCTTGCATTAGACGGAAGAAGCGAGTTCTCGTTTATGAGTGAAGGTGATGAGAAAAGAATCCCGAAGGAGACGATTATTGTTTGTTTTTGTGTTTTCAGTCTTTTATTGCTTTTGAAGTTTGTCATAAGTTAATGAGCTTAAGCCTAAACCAATGGGTTTAGTAAACTCATCACATCTTCCCTCTGATTAGGGGTAATGAGAATACCTTAAGTGTGAAGTCAGCTTCTCACACTTAATCACCCTGGTGTAAGATTAAGATCATTGACCTACTTGTGATTATTTAGATGTTTTGGGGGTTTTTGTTTAGTGTTAAGTAATGAGATTAAGCCATAATCAGGGATTAAACAGACTCATTACACCATCCTAATAGAAGGATAATAGATGAGAGTGTTTAAGCTGAGGAAAGCTCCTCAACTTAATCCATGATTAGGGATTAACCTCATGACAAAACAAAGCCTTTATTAAGTGGATTTTAAATAATGATATGATTAAGAAATGAGTTTTATGACTTGTAAGACAACTTGAGGGGGACTTGTCCATTAACACTAGGGTTAGTCCTTCTTAACCAATTTAAGGAAGAATTAGAACCCTGATGCAAGGCCCAAGTTACAAGCTTGATGTCTTGGTGATTATTAGATGGGTTGATTAAAGGAGTTAAACACATTAAGGGTTTAACACTTAGGATTAAAGTTATACACTCCATCCTAATAGAAGGATGCAGGCATAAGCTTAATCACAAAGCCTTAAAGCCTTTAGGGTTTAGTCCCTGATTATGAGGTGAGAAGAGAAGACTCAATGAGACACAAAGGTGAAAACTAAGAGGGGAGACTAATCAAAACCCTAATCATTGTCATGCTTGGTTGTTCCTAAGGTTAGTGAGGTTTAACAAGAAGATCTCTTCAATGGAACCACCAGGAAGCAGATGAAAGGATCAGGAGAAGCAAAGTAACTTGCTTCACTCAAGAAGGCAAGTCACTTGAGGAAAGAAAGTGAGAAGAAGAAGAATGAGCAAGCTCAATCTCAAACACAAAGTAAAATGCAGCAAGGATGCATGAGAGATGAAAAGAAAAGTTATGAGAAGTGAAGGCAAATTCACTTCCCAAAATCACTTACCACCTGAAAGGTTAGGAAAGAAATGCAATGCAATGCAAGATGAGATGAAATGACATGATGAGAAACAAAACTAGAAGCATGCACATGATGCTAATGATGTTATGAGATGCTATAAGCATGAGGCAGCACATGAAGAATGTTCATACAAGATCATGGATGCAAGTTAGGAACCATGAACTTACATGAAAAGTTATGAAGCATACATGGCATACAACATGGCATATACATGATGCAATGATCAAACATGCTTGCAATATGTCTTATGATGTCAAATGAATCAAATGGAAGCATGGAATGGCATGGCAAGTCATGTTATGCAAGAGAATGCAAGAGGTATGCAAATGAAAGCCCAAATTAGGGTTTATGGATCAAACAACAAACAAAAACCAAAAACAGAAGCAAACCCTAAGATAAAAAATGGAAAATGCCACTCAAAGAAACCCTAACCCTATACTAAACCAAGGTCCAAAGGGGAAATCTCAACTCTTAACCAATCTCAAGTTATGGTTTTTGCAAGTTATTAGGGTTTTTAGGGTTCCTAACCAAAAGAAATACCAAACAAATTGAAAATGAGAAATCAAATCATGGCCATTTAATCCTAGAAACTACATGCTAAACACAATGCAATGCAAAAAGAATCAATGTCCAACTCTTCCAAGATAGGCAGAAATGATTTTTTTGAACTTATGATCAAAATAATGCACAAAAATGATTTTAATTCAATGGAAAATTCTCAAAATGCACCAAGATCCAAAAAGAAATTTGGTTTGAAGGTTGGACAATGTTTCTAAATGTCTTAGAACATTTCATGAATTTTTTGGTGATTTTTAGATACCTAAGTATTTTTAATAAATTAATTTTCATTAATCAATTAAAAATAATCTTTTAAATATTTAATAATACTTTTTTAATGATAAAAATAAAAACAAAAATATTTTTGTGCCATAAAAATTAATAAAACTTATGAGAAAAAGTTTCATAATTTTTACACATTTTTTGCTATTTTAAAATAAATATGCAAGTTAAATGAAAAAGAAATGAAAATAAATCAAAATAAAAGGAAAGTAAACAGAATGGAAGGATGAGATGAATCCTGGGTTTAAATTGGTTGACCAGCGCGCATCTGGACGGCTGTGGTTCACTCTGAGTTAATCCCAATTAATTAAATAAATAATGAAGATTAGGGCTAAGCAAAATGATCTGGGCCTTTCATTCGCGCGGTAAGTCAACTGGGTCAACCAATCCAACGCCCAGATTTCAAATGGAAATTAATTACAGGATTAGGGCACAAATGACATTCAGGCTGCCGGAGAAGACTTCCGGTCGTCTTCTCCGGCCAGCATCCCCCCTGAGAATCCCCAAAACTCCAAAAACCTAACTAAAATGAAATCTAAAAACTGGGAAATGATCCCCACTCACTCACGAACCAAAACCCCTAATCAAAACAAATTTATATTTCCTAACAAGGCTGAATCGAAGCAAACAAAAATTAGGTCAACTGAGTTTCAGAGATCAATTAAACTTTCATTTCATCACCATTTCAAATACTAAAAGCATATTCATGATCAGGAAGACATGTAGAACAAGTTTAGAACTTAAAAATCCATTTCTGGAAAAAAAGTTCTTGAGCTACCTGAGATTCGAAGCTTTCACTCCAGCTACTTTCTGACTTCCTCTCTTGGTGAAATCTACTCCTTATGACCTCTTGATGATGCTTGAGTGCTCAGGAGAAATTTATATTGGCTGGATGAAGAGTTTGAGTAACTTCTGCTCAAACTCAGTTGAACATGGCAATGATGATTCTGGCTATTTCTGGCAAGGGTGAAAGGTTGTTTGTGGTCCAGATGATGAGTAGAGAAGGTTTATGGAGTTTGTTTGGATGTTTGTGAGCTGTGGAGAGAGTTTCGGATGAAACTGCAAGTTGAGGTGAAAATGGTGCAGTGAGGTTACAGCTTGTTTCGGGCCTGGTTCTTGGCTGGTTTCTTCTCAATGAATCATGGTGAGATGCTTGGTGAAAATGATTTGGATGTTTGATGGTTGGGCAGAGAGATTCGAAGCTATTTGCAAAATGGGGTGTGTTTGAGTATGTGATGGTGGTGAGTGTTTCAGCCTTGCTTCTTCATATGTTTGGCTTGCCAAAGGATAGTATATTTTAATCCTACAGGTCAGATGATTTGACATGGCCTACATTGATTGGTAAGTTTGCTTTTGCTCAAAGTCCACCTTTTGTGTAAGAGAAGTATGGCTTGGCATCTAGGCTAGTACAAGGCATGGTTCTGGTGCAGCAAGATGAGGTGAGAGGGCTAGCAAGGTGCAGCATCCAATGCATCAAGTTGGTGAAGTGTGATGAGTGTTTTTGCAAGTTGTTGCTTTTTGGTTCACATGTGACTACTTTGCTACACAAGCCATGAACATGAGGGATTTTTGGTCCAAATCTGATTTTCATGTCACATAGAATGTTTGTGTACTGGTTTGATGTCAACTAGAGGTTACAAAAAGCCTTGGTTCATGATTTTGCAAAATTCACATTTGAGGCATGTCTTGAAAATCAATGATTTTAGCCAACTTTGTCACACCATAACTTTTGATCCAAGAAGAGTTTGATCATGTTCTTGTACTTTTTGAAAAGGGAAAGATGTAATCTACAACTTTCATGACCAAAGTTTTTCCATTTGAAGCATTTTTGGATCAAGAATCAAGGCTTGAAAAATGACTTAAAATGAAGCATTCTTGAAAAGTCAACTATGCCCAAAAAGTCAACACTTGAAAAAACCCCAAATTTTTGATTTTTGTGAACTTCAACCTTCTTCCATGATCAAATAAAGATCATATACACTCAAAATGATGAAGATCACCCATTGGTTGGGTCATTGGGGGCCTCAGATGCCCTGATTTTGCACTGACTTGTCCAGAAAGTCAACTCTTGATCAGATGACTTCCCCATGGAATTTCTTCATGAAAATTGATATGCACACTCCTTATACCATATAGAGACCAATGGAAACAAGAATGACCAAAAAATTTGGGGTTATGGCCTCTGAAACCAAAACCCTAATTTTAGGTCAACTGTGTAGTCTATCCTGGCTCTGCTTCCACACAAACCTCAGTTCTTGTGATTCTTTGGAATTTTTGACTTTGAGAAGATGTATTATGATGATTGGACACACATGGATCCCTCTGAAGTGATTGTTTGCCTTTGGAGTGGCTCAAGAAGCTCTTGGATTGCTCAGATCACAGACCCTAGGTGCAGATGACTTTGAATCTATGCAGTGAATCAAAAATGAGATATGAGATGATATGATTGTGCTTATGCCTATGAGATGATCACAAGCCATGGTGTGAATGGGTGAGGGAAAATTTGGGGTGTTTACAGCTGCCCCTATTCAAACATGAGTTAGCTGTGCAGGATGTAAGCAACGGCTTAACAGGCAAACAAGATAACTTGTGGTTGAATACCAAAGACAGTCCAAAAATTGCACTCACAGAATGAAGAAGAAAAAGGATATAGATTGTAAAAGGAAAATAAGGTATGTTGTAAAATGGGTGATAGAGCAATGACGGGGACGGCCGACATGCTGGGAAAAGTGTAGGAAATAAAACAATGACGGGGACGGCCGACATGCTGGGGATAAAAGGTAAAGCTAAGACGGGGACGGCCGACTAGCTGGGGAAAATGAAATTATGATGGGGACGGCCATCAGGATAAAGCTGTAAAATTCTCTGGGGATTAATGAAACATGACGGGGACGGCCGTCAAGTTCACAAAGGTAAAGTAACCAACGATGGGGACGGCCATCGGGCTAAAAAGGAAAAGGGACCACGACGGGGACGGCCATCGGGTTAAAGAATAAATGAAATAAACAGATGATGGGGTACGGCCATCAAAGGTGAAGGACGATCACCTAGCAGGGGACGGCTGCTCTGTTGGGGAATAAAGGAATTATGATGGGGACGACCATCAAAGGTGGAGGACGACCACCTGGCAGGGTACGGCTGCCGAAAATATCAACGATGGGGATGGCCATCGGATAAAAGGTCAACGATGGGGACGGCCATCGGATGAGCATGATGGAGGACAACCATCAAGAGGTGGAGGACGACCACCTAGCAGGGTACGACTGCTCTCGGGGCTTATCGTGACATAAGACGAATGTCAGATAACCAAAAATCAACAATGGGGACGGCCATTGGATAAAAATGATGAAGGAAGATCATCAAGGGTGGAGGACGACCACCTGGCAGGGTACGGCTGCCGAATCAACGATGGGGATGGCCATCGGATAAAAGGTCAACGATGGGGACGGCCATCGGACGAGCATGATGGAGGACGACCATCAAGAGGTGGAGGACGACCACCTAGCAGGGTACGGCTGCTCTCGGGGTTATCATAACACAGGACGAGTGTTAGATAAGAAGGAAAGTTTGTTTTGTTGGCAATCTACTGGGGATATAGTAAACACGGACGAGTATTTACAACCAAGAAGAGAAAGTATAAGTGTTTAGACGTTGTGTATAGATTAAAGATGCGGACGAGCATCCTTAAGACTACGATACGGACGAGTATCGGGTAGAAACAAAAACTGACACGTGTTCAGAGATGATGATACGGACGAGTATCAACGGGTTAACAAAGAACACGGACGAGTGTTGCATCTGAAGGGACTCTTCTGGGGAATAATAGATACAGACGAGTATCTATATTCAAGAAGACATAAGTGTTTGACACAGTGTATGGATTAAAGATGCGGACGAACATCCTTAAGACTATGATACGGACGAGTATCATGTAGAAACAAACACTAGACGCAATGTTCTGAGATGATGGTACGGACGAGTACCAACTGGTTAACAAAGAACAAAGACTATCGTTGAATCTGTGGGTATATAAGCGGTATATACAAGATACGGACGAGTATCTATATAAGTGCAACACGAGTAATGAGCATGAGTATTGTATAGATGAGTGTTTATCTGCTGGGGAGAGTGACACGGACGAGTGTCAAGAGAAAAGTATAATAATATCAACAAATATATGGGTTGTGAAAGTGTGACTGTGCTGGGGATTTGACACGGACGGGTGTCAGGAAGTATCTGTACTACCAGTGGCTTTATTTGTAAAGAGTGTTCAGGCGATTTACTGGGGAGTGATGACACGGACGGGTGTCAAAAGGTGTATATACTAGCGTTTGATTTGTGAGGCAGCTGCTTCTACTGGGGACTCTGGGGGGATTTTTGTGTATTGTATTCTGCATTCTGGTGAATGGTTATTATTCACAAGTGTTCGATTCACAACATGACTTATGATTATGCTATGCTTGATTTTTGACGTAATGCTCCGTTTTAGACGGAATGCTACGCTTTGTGGGTGAACATGATGCGAATGCTATGATTATGCAAAGATACCAAACCGGGATTCGGATCCCATTGCGGTAAAGATCTCTGGCTGATCTGTTTGAAATGGGCCTCCCAGCTGGGGATGAGATCATTGATAGACCTGGAGAGATGTATCTGCTTGGGGATATAGGTCACTGGTTGACATATCCTTGTAATATGAGACCCAGCTGGGGTTTGTAGAAGTCTTATGTACTCTGTTGTGACTCCTTCATGCGTTGCTCTTCCGAATAGAGGCCGAGGATTCCGTGGGGAGATGATTCCCTGACTTCTGCCTTCTGCTGAGGAAGAATAAATGAGAGGCAACCCAGCTGGGGATAGAGCATTTCGGATGCTGAGATTGTTTGTTGATTTGCCAGCTTGCTGAGATGAAGCTTACATGCCCTAAGTTGCGTTCTGGATACCTGCAATCCTGCAAAGATAAGGAAACGCACAAATGGTCCCGAGGTATCCTTTACTGGATCCCGTCATAAGAGTTTAGATACTTCTGAGAGTAAGCATATTTCCTGCAAGCATGTTTTTTTTTTTTTTTGAAAATAAACATCTGTATTCTTATGCAATCAGTGTTTCCTTAAGATATCAGACATTTTTTTGCAAAAATAAAAAAATGTACAAAACGAGACATGACTGAAAATCTGATTTTATTAATCCATATGCCCTGAATTGGCGAAATACAGTCAAAGAAACAAATCCCCTGAAATGAGGAGATTGTTACAAATTGAGAAACAAAATGCTGGCAGTGTTGACGACGCTTTCAATAAGCTTCCCCTTCTGCTATGACTCGTATGACAATGACGTTCTTCTCGTCCTGCTTTCTGAAGAATGTTGATTCTGATTGAAGCCTGATCCTTTCGAAGCTTACCAAGTTGTAAGTGATACAGACGAATTCAGAATGCAGTTGTTCGCTTATTCCCTTATTTTGCATGGATCGCCCTTTCGGGTTTTCAGTCCATCGGGATACCCATTTTTGCCTGAGCTGTCCAATGCGGCTTTTCAGCTCAGCGGGTGTACATTTTTTTGTCTATTTTCCCTTATTTTTGCCCGAGTCTTTTATTCTGTTTTTGACTCGCCGGGATGCCCTATTTTTGCCTGGACCTACATTCTGTTTTTATGTCCAGCGGGTCCTTTTATGCGAAGTATTTTTTAACTGCATCTGAATTCACAGGGGACGGGAAGTCTTCACCATCCATGGTGCTGAGCATCAGTGCTCTACCAGAGAAAACTTTCTTTACCACGAATGGTCCTTCATAGTTCGGAGTCCATTTGCCCCTGTGGTCTGTATGAGGAGGGAGGATTCTCTTCAGCACAAGATCTCCCACTTGGTACTCTCGGTGCCTGACTTTCTGATCGAAGGCCTTCTTCATTCTCTTCTGATACAACTGCCCATGACAGATTGCAGCCAATCTTTTCTCTTCGATCAGACTCAGTTGCTCGTATCGGGACCTAACCCATTCTGCTTCGTTCAGCTTAACATCCATCAATACTCGTAAAGAGGGTAGTTCAACTTCAACAGGTAGGACTGCCTCCATACCGTACACAAGTTGATACGGTGTTGCCCCTGTGGATGTCCTGATTGACGTGCGGTACCCATGCAAGGCGAACGGTAGCATCTCATGCCAGTCTTTATAGGTGACTACCATCTTCTGCACAATCTTCTTGATATTCTTATTTGCTGCCTCAACAGCGCCATTCATCTTTGGCCTGTAAGGAGAAGAATTGTGATGTTGAATCTTGAAGTCCCGGCACAGCTCTGCCATCATTTTATTGTTTAGATTGGAACCATTATCAGTAATGATTCGCTCGGGCACTCCATACCGACAGATGATATCTCTCTTCAGGAATCTGGCTACCACTTGTCTTGTGACGTTTGCATATGAGGCTGCTTCGACCCACTTGGTGAAATAATCAATGGCGACCAGGATGAATCTGTGGCCGTTCGAAGCAGTTGGCTCAATCTTGCCAATCATATCAATGCCCCACATGGCAAAGGGCCATGGTGAAGACATGATGTTCAAAGGGTTGGGAGGCACATGCACCTTATCTGCGTAGATCTGGCATTTATGGCATTTCCTGGCATAGGCACAACAGTCGGCATCCATTGTGATCCAATAATAACCAGATCGTAACAATTTCTTGGCCATGGCATGCCCTCCGGCATGAGTACCAAAAGAGCCCTCGTGCACTTCATGCATCAACAAATCTGCTTCCGTCTTGTCAACACATCTGAGGAGTACCATATCAAAGTTCCTTTTGTATAAAGATCCATCAGTGTTCAGAAAGAAACTCCCAGCAAGCCTTCTTAAAGTCTTCTTATCATTGGAAGATGCCCCAGGTGGGTATGTTTGATCCTCCAAGAAGCACTTAATGTCCTGGAACCAAGGCTTATCATCTTTAACAACATCCGTTGCGAACACATACGCTGGTCTGTCAAGTCTGGACACTGAGATCTGAGGTACAAAGTTGGCAACTTGAACTTTGATCATGGACGAAATGGTAGCCAAGGCATCTGCAAACTGATTCTCGTCCCGAGGGATATACTCAAGCTTGACTGTTGTGAAGAACGTCAATAACCTTCTTGTATAATCCCTGTAAGGTATCAGATGATCCTGGTGTGTGTACCATTTTCCGTTGGTTTGATTAACTACCAGAGCTGAATCTCCGAATACAGTCAATGTCTTGATCCTGAGGTCAATGGCTTCCTCAAGACCCATAATGCAAGCTTCGTATTCAGCTTCGTTGTTAGTGCAGTTGAAAGTGAGTTTTGCCGAGAAAGGCATGTGAACTCCTTTAGGTGTAATGAGTATTGCACCAACACCACGACCATTCATGTTAACAGCCCCATCAAACATCATAGTCCATTCTTCTTCCGGGTCAGGCCCTTCAGTGTGAACAGGCTCTTCATGATCTTTTGCTTTTATGAACATGATGTCTTCATCAGGGAAGTCAAATCTCATAGGCTGGTAATCATCAATAGGTTGCTCAGCAAGATATTCAGACAATACACTGCCTTTGATGGCTTTCTGAGAGGTGTACTGGATGTCGTATTCCGTGAGAATCATTTGCCATCTTGCAACCCGTCCGGTAAGCGCTGGCTTCTCAAATATGTACTTGACTGGGTCCATCCTTGAGATCAGTAAGGTAGTGTGGGTCAACATATACTGCCTTAGTCGGCGAGCAGCCCACGCTAAAGCACAGCAAGTTTTCTCGAGCAGTGAATAACGTTGTTCACAGTCGGTAAACTTTTTGCTCAGGTAGTATATTGCATACTCTTTTCGACCAGACTCGTCATGCTGGCCCAACACACACCCCATTGACTCTTCTAATACTGTCAAGTACATGATTAGAGGTCTTCCTTCAACTGGAGGCATAAGGATTGGAGGCTCTTGTAAGTATTCTTTGATCTTGTCAAAAGCCCTCTGGCAGTCTTCATTCCACCTGACCGTCTGTTCTTTTCTTAACAATTTGAACAAGGGTTCACAGGTAGCCGTAAGGTGAGATATGAACCTTGAAATATAGTTCAAACGACCCAAGAACCCTCGAACTTCTTTCTCTGTTTTCGGTGCAGGCATCTCTTGGATGGCCTTGACTTTATCAGGGTCAACTTCAATCCCTTTCTCGCTTACAATAAATCCCAGCAGTTTACCGGATCGCACCCCGAATGTGCATTTGTTGGGGTTCAACTTCAGCTGGTACTTCCTCAGACGCTTGAACAACTTGAGCAGATTTACCAGGTGATCTTCCTCTGTAAGGGACTTGGCAATCATATCATCCACATAGCATTCGATTTCTTTATGGATCATATCGTGGAATAATGTTACCATAGCCCGTTGATACGTCGCACCGGCATTCTTGAGCCCAAATGGCATTACCTTGTAGCAGAACGTGCCCCAGGGTGTGATGAATGTTGTCTTCTCCATGTCTTCAGGTGACATCTTAATCTGGTTGTATCCTGAAAATCCATCCATGAAGGAGAATACCGAGAACTGAGCCGTATTATCCACCAATACATCAATGTGAGGTAAAGGGAAATCATCTTTCGGGCTGGCTCTGTTCAGATCCCGGTAATCAACACACATTCTTACTTTGCCGTCTTTCTTAGGCACATGTACTATGTTAGCAACCCACGGCGGATAGCTAGTCACGGCAAGGAACCCGGCGTCCCATTGCTTTTGTACCTCCTCTTTGATTTTCATAGCCATGTCTGGGCGAGTACGGCGCAGTTTCTGTTTAACTGGCGGGCATTCTTCTCTCAGAGGTAGCTTGTGCACGACAATATCGGTATCCAATCCCGGCATATCTTGATACGGCCAAGCAAACACGTCCACATACTCTTGAAGCAGGTCGACCAGTTGCCTCTTCACTGAGTCTTGTAGGCAGGCCCCGATTTTAACTTCTTTCACGTCTTCATCTGTACCAAGATTGATCACTTCAACCTCTTCCTGGTGAGGAGTAATAACCTTTTCCTCTTGTCTCAACAACCTGGCTAGCTCTTCAGGAAGCTCATATTCTTCTTCAACCCCTTCATCAGCTTGATTGATTGGATTGTCAAAGTCATACGAAGTCATAGTCGTGCTGTTGTCGGTGCTGTCTGGAAGGCACTCTCTACAAGGGTTAAGTTTGTTCATTTTAGTGATCTGATTTTAGTCTTATTTAGAAAGGTGAAATGAAGTTGTCATTTTGAAAAACACCGCCATTTATTTTTTGTACAAAAAGAAAAATGGAAAAACAGTGAACGAAAAGAAAAAGACTCGTTTGCAAAAAGATGTCTGATATTTCATTAATTGATCTTGTTTGCACAAAAAAGTACAGATGGCCCGATTACAAAATGAGTCTTGTCATCTTGGGCAAGATGCAAGACTTTGATGCATGCTTATAAAAATACAGGAAATAATAATTACTCTGCATGAGTAACTCTTATAATTTCCTGGGAAGACCAGTTCGAGATACTGCTCCCCGGGATCTTTGGACGAATCCAGCTTTCCAGGTGGCGTTCTTCTTCCAGCTCGTCTTCCAGACAGTTGATAGCATCAGGGGTAAGCATCCCCCCACTCACAAAGTTGGGCTCTTTCGCAGCCGCTGCTTGATCTTGTTGAGTTGGTTTGTAACCCAACCCAAATCTGTCTTCTTTCTTCTCCACCGGTAGCAGTTTGCCCCAGCCTTGGGCAGTTCCTTCCTCAACAACCTTCCGGGCTTGTTGGTATGATGATATTGAAGTACCAGGTACAGCAGATGTTTCATTCACATTCAAAGCTTCAAACCCCTGGCTCATTGTTTCATGGATCTCTCCGTCCATTTCAATGTATTTATAAGTAGCCAGGTGGCTGACAAAAATGTCCTCCTCTCCGCAGATTGTAACGATTTGACCCTCCCACTCATATTTTAACTTCTGGTGAAGGGTAGAGGTCACGGCGCCAGCAGCGTGAATCCATGGCCTACCCAATAAACAGCTGTAGGCGGGCTGTATATCCATCACGTAGAAGATAGTTGTGAAAGTCTGCGGGCCAATCATTACGGGTAACTCAATCTCTCCCAGAACCGATCTCTTTGAACCATCAAAGGCTCTCACCACCAGGTTGCTGGGTCTCAATGCCAACCCATCATATTCTAGCTTCACCAGGGCCTTCTTAGGTAAGACATTGAGGGATGACCCCGTGTCTACCAGCACATGGGAAAGGACAGCACCTTTGCATTCCATGGTTATGTGCAAGGCTTTGTTATGGTTGCGGCCTTCCGTTGTCAAGTCAGTATTGGTGAACCCTAGTCCGTGACTAGCATTAACATTCCCCACTACATCTTCCAGCTGATTGACAGTGATCTCTTCAGGCACGTAAGTTGCGTGCAAGACTTTGAGTAGTGCATTCCGATGGGCTTCGGAGCACATAAGCAATGATAGGATTGAGATCTTGGACGGCGTCTGATGAAGCTGATCCACTATTTTATAATCACTCTTTTTGATGATTCGCATGAACTCATCAACCTCTTGATCGAATGGTGTCTTCAAAGCTTCTTTAACAACTTGCTCATCCTGCACCAAGCTTTTCCCTTTTGCCTTAGCAGCAGCTTCTGCTTCGACAGTGGGTCTCTGAATTTGTGGAGCGAAAAGACGTCCGCTTCGAGTGAAGCCTCCGCCTCCTCCCACATTGCCAATTTGTGGTGCAGGGGTTGATGATTCAAAAGTGATTCTTCGTCCTTCACAGTACAAGTCAGAGCCGTAATGCCAGGGGATGGCGTTACTGCTTTCATAAGGTACCGGTCCAGGCACCGTGATGGTGACTGGACTGATTGCAGCTGTTGAAGGAACTGTGATAGTCTGCGGATCATAATAAATTGTAACTGGTGCTCTAATGGGAACAGCACCTTCTGAATTGTAGACGGAGTTGTTTTCAGGATCGTAAAAGATTGTGACAGTAGAGACATCTTCATGAGTTGTTGCTGGTGTTGTAGGAGACATTGTCGGGAGTGTGGATGTTGTTGTTGTAGGAGCTCCATAATGGAGTGGTGCTGGAGTTGTAGAAGGAACATTCATTGATATCTGATCAGTTGAAATGACAGATGAAGTACTTGTTGATGAAACCGAAGAATTGTCAGGAACAATAGTTGTTGCAGTTGTAGGAGGTTCTGAAATTGTTGCTGATGAGATTGGTGGATTTGTTGGAAATGATGTGGTGATCTGAAGCTGGCCACTCTGAATTAGGCCATCTATGCCATTCCTCAAATTGTCGCACCCATTTACCGAGATATTGCAGTAAGCACAGCCTAACTCACACCCCGGGAACATTTGACATTCCAAGAGCTGAGCTTTGATTTCCACCAACGGTGTCCTGATCTGGCCCACACTGGTTATTAAATAAGACGGCTTGTCTTCTTCAATAGCGTTAATCCGGGGACCACCGTGGTTTGGCATCGGGTTCTTATTGACATTGGGTGGTGGTGCGAAATTCAGAGCTTTCGAGTCTACCAGGTCTTGTACCTTCATGTGCAAGGCTCTGCACTTTTCTGTACTGTGGCCAGGTGCGTTTGAATGGAAGGCACACCTAGCGTTGGAGTCATAATTCCTGGGTAGACTGTTGGGATCTGGAGGTGCCAACGTCCTTAGCTCAACTAGGTTGAGTTTCAGGAGTTGTGGCAGCAGAGTAGCATATGGCATAGGGATCGGGTCGATCACCCTGTTAGCTTGAGAAGGCCTTTGTTGAAATGGCCTTTGTTGACTGTTGTTATTGGTGTTGCTGTTGTTGTAATTCCTTGGAGGATACTGATTTTGCTGATGGTACTGAGGTTGTGACTGATAGTTTTGCTGAGGAGGTTGATAAACGGGTTGAGGGTGAGCTGGAGCAGGAATGGTGACCGCTGCCACTGATCTGTGAACATATTGGGGTCTGCCCCTGGTGGAGTGGATGGCATTGGTCTCGCCAGTTCTTCTTGGGCCTGCAAAAGGCTTTCTTGTACCACTGGACGAGCTTGCACCATTGTCTGAGATCTTACCCATCTTCAATAGGCTTTCAATTCTCTCCCCGGCTATGACAACATCTGCGAAGCTAGTGGAAGAGAAAGCAGCCAGCCTGTCAATGTAAGTCCCCTGAAGGGTGTTCATGAACATATCTGCCATTTCCCTTTCAGACATAGGTGGCTGAACAGCAGCAGCCAATTGCCTCCATCTCTGGGCATATTCTCGGAAACTTTCCCTTGACGACTGTGACATTCCCATTAGGAGGGTCCTGTTGGGTGCCATGTCTAAGTTATACTGATATTGTCTGATGAAGGCCTCAGCCAGGTCCTTCCAGCATCTAATAGTTGCCCTTGTCAAGTGAGAGTACCATTCTCTTGACGCTCCAGTCAAGCTGTCTTCGAAATAGAACATCCAGAGCTTCTCATCCATAGTATAGGCCTTCAGCCTTCCCAGAAATGATTGTAGATGGGTCCGGGGGCATGAAGTCCCGTTGTATTTTTCAAAGCAAGGAGGCTTGAACTTATGGGGGATCCTGACCCCGTCTACCAAGCCCATGTCCATGACGTCGAAGCCCAAAGAGTTTTGAGATTCTAAGGACCTCAACTTCTCAGCTATCTCATCCAATCTTCTATCATAAGCTTCCTCCCCAGCACCCATTACTGTGAATTGATCCTCCTGGGGGTCTTCTTGAAGTACCCTGGCTGCAGTGGCAGTCCCTTGAATATTTGCAGGAATATTGACCTCAGGATGGAGGTGTGGTCCAAATACAGGGGGATTTACATGAGGTTGGACCCTTTCATTGTTGCTAGTGCCGGCAGTTCCTATATGTGGATCTTCTTGATTCTGCCTTTCCACCATGGCCCTCAATCTTTCCTGGCTCTGAGCCATGTTGTTCATAACTTCCATAAACTGAGTCATTTGATTCCTCATCTCTAGCCTTTCATTTGCCATTTGATTTCTGACCTCAGTAAGGTCCTGCTGCATCTGATCCATTTGAATGCCCGGAAGGTTGTTACGGGTTGGATAACGGTGCGGACGGTTGAGGGGAAATACCCGGCGCCGAGCAATAATTCCTGAGCATCACAACAGGGTTAGCAACAATAAAACAAAACCTACAAAACAAACAAAGGGTTAGCATGCAATGCAGTTATGCTTATTTGTTCTCAAGGTATCCGGTTTGGCATTCAGTTTTGACCCTTCCAGACCCTTGAAGATGCTGTTGTTGTTGCTTGAAGAAAACTCAGATGTAGCAAACTAACACAAATATATTACAGAAGGTGAAATAATACAACTTGTTCATTTTACAACACAAGCCCTCTAAGGGGTCAAAACACAGTACAAGAAAATAAAAGTACATGGAAAGAAAGCAACAACAAACAAATGGTCAAACACCAAGACCAAACTCATCCTCACGAACTTCCTTGAGAAGTGCTTCGGTCACAGGATCAGCCGGACGCTCCGTGAGATTCCTGATGAGGAGATTCCGGGTTGTAACAGCTGCTGCTAGCTTCCTGTGCTGACTTTGGTCTTTGGACCTCTTCACTCCTGCTTTGATCTTTAACTCTGATATCTCTCACTGGGCTGCTGCCAGGGCTTCTTGCTGTTCTTTTGCACTAGCTTCCAGTTGCTCCATCTTGTCTTGAACTCTCTTGTCCTCTAGAGTACGAGCCTCGGTGATCCTGACCCACCGGGCTTGACTCTCCTTCAAATACAAGTCTGTCCTTGCTCTCTGGAACTGGGCTTCCTTGCAAGCATTCTTCAGAATTTGTTCTCCAGCTTTAAACTTTTTGATATAATCCCCAGACTTCTCAATCTTAGTCAGATGCTCTACTCTCAACTTCTCCAACCTTTCAATCTCCCTCATACCCTTACTCCTCTCCCGGAGGGTCTTCTGCAAAGCCTGGGTTAGCTTCTCATTTCTTCCCTTCAAACCCTCAAACTCCTCCAAACTGACAGTGGCAGGTGGTGATGAAGAAGATAACTCAGGCATGTCTTCTATGGTAAAGGGAATCCCGGAGAATTGAGCCCTGGCGCGGGACCATTCATAATATTGTGTTGATGCCACATTGTTGCACTTCCCCAAAATGGTCACCCCTTTGGTTTGAACATTATCCCAGGCCCAGGAAGCCTGCCTAACAATAGCCAAATTAATCTTGTTCTCACAATAAAGAGTTTCAACCAAGTCCTGTGCCTTAGGAGTGTGGACCAGTGCATAGCCCAGTTGTCGTCTAAACAGCAGAGGGTTGTAATTGATACTACCCTTAACTCCTATCAAAGGCACATTGGGAAAATGCCCACAGCTGGTGATGATATCCCTGCCCTTGGTGCCTTGAGTGCACCATCTGATATCTGCTGAAGTCAGAGCAGTGAGTCTCTTAGCCCAGTTGCTCTGCTGATGAGGGTTCAGAAATGCATCTGTCCTGGGCAAATGCCTGAGAAGCCAAGTGTGGAACAATGGAGCACAACACCTCACTAACCTTCCCCTCTGCTTTTCATTCCTCTGATGCACTGAGTAGTAAAGATCCCCCAATAAAGTTGGCACTGGGTTCTTCAGGATGAACAGATGGATTGCATTCTTGCTAATGAATCGAGGCTCATCTGCAAACAATACAATTCCGTATATGCTCAAGGCCAGTAAAGCACAAACAGCTTTCCACTCTCCTAGAGAAGCTTTCAGGGTAGCTTGAGAGATCAAGAAATCCAGATGAAAGCCAGGGATCCCAGCTTTAGAAGTCATATGCTGCTCAATCAAAACAAGTTCCAGATGCAAAGCTTTTGCTACTTCTCCATTAGCAGGAAAGACCATCTCAGGGTTGAAAGGGATTCCACCCCTGATAGGCATACCAACTAATGAAAAGTACTCTTCCAATAAGGGGCCCAACTGAAAGTCTTGAAAGGTGAAACATCTCAGTGGGGGATCATAGAATTGAATGCAAGTGTGGATCAGACTTCTTTGTGAAGGGTCCAGATCCATAACCATATCTAGTATATCTCCATAATGTTCCCTGAACAAAGGTATGTGATCTGGAGTGATCAGGGTCTGAATCCTCCTGATATCTGATAACTCTGGCTGGAAGAAGTGATAGGTGATGTTGCTCTTTTTAGGAGCCATGATGCTGAAGACTGAGTAGAGACAGGTGCTGATGATAATGCTGAAGTAATGAGCCACTGATTAGCTGATGCTGGTGATAACTGAAGCAGATGCTGGTGGAGATAGGTCAATACTGCAGATGGGGTCAAAACCAAAACCAAATGAAGATGGATACCCTGAAACAAATAAGCAAATGTCAATATGATGCAATGATTATGTATGCAAATGAAATGCAAGGGTCTGTGACTGAGCTGGATCTGATCAAAATGCTCTTATATAGGTCCAAGTGTGTTCAAGAATTCCAGATGGAGGTCTATAAATCCGGTAACCAAGGTGGGGGGCTCAAATAAAGAGCCACATGTCCAGGGTTTAGAATCACAAGAACTGTTCCAACATGGAGTATTCTTAATCAAATCAAAGTAACAGGGTATGCTGAGGCCAAGGGTACCTGCAAACCTGTAAGCAGCCCAACCCCTCACAGGTGGTGTTCTAAAACAAGGATCCTCAGACTTGGATCAGTTATGAAAAGTGTAAACACTTCTAACCCGGAGGTACAGTGTTTACAATAACCATAAAAGTTCCTCCTCTAATTCACCTCAGTTTCTGAAGGTCAATACTAAAAGGTCATCCAGACTTAGCAGGCTTCCCAGATAGCCCTAGCACTGCAGGAAATCTGCAATACAGAGTTCTCAAGAAGAAACCCATATCTGAACCGTGTTTCATATTCCCGCACCAGACCGAGATGGAATGGGAAAGAATATGAACCACTCTAGCCTAGGTGTCACTCAGGTCCCAGGTATAGGACCTTAACTCTCAATAGAACCCCACCCACCAAAGCAAAACCAGATCCAGCCAGACAGCATGACAGTATGATATATGTAAAGCAGTAAAGAAGGCAAACAACTGTACATAAAGCAAAAATAGATACAAATATAAACACAAATAAGCACATAACACCCCAGTAAACACAAATCAAACAAGCGCTAGGAGGAACCCACAAAAGGAACCAGAAGCCCTGGTTGCAGTATAAGGTTCCCCAGCAGAGTCGCCAAGCTGTCGCTCCCGATAAATGGGGAATGGCCCAAATAAAGGTACAGACGCGAACGGTCGGCGAGGGGGACAGTGAGAACACACAGCCGTGAACTCACTGGAGAATGAATAGAGTCGCCAGCTAGGCATTTTTATCCCGGAGGAAAGGCAATGCTGCATAGACCTAGGAAAAGATGGATAAGACGGTTGCGAACCAGAGAGACTGAGAAAGGGGGTCGGTTACAACCTGGGAAGGTATTAGCACCCAGATTGTCCGTCGTACTCGACGGGATCCACGCTTAAAAGATTTGTGTTTTAAAGGGGTAGTGTCAGTGCAATCTGTGTATCAAGGCTGGAAAAGAATGCAAGTGTCAGTGTAAAAGAAGTGTGAAGTGCATAAATGAAGTGTCAGTGTAAGAATAAGGATGAAATGCTCAAGAATATGAGGCTAAAAGAATGAAGCTGGAAAGAGGGGGGATGTACAGAGACTTTTGTTCGATAACCGTTAAGTTATGCCTACGTATCCTCTCGTGCAATGAGGAAGTCAGAACACCGTAGTTCGACCCAAAGAGACTGAAAGATGAATTGACTTGTGAACTGCTTGCTTGTCTATGCTCAAGTATATGACCTGTCTGGCTCAGGTGCAAACTGTCTTGCATTAGACGGAAGAAGCGAGTTCTCGTTTATGAGTGAAGGTGATGAGAAAAGAATCCCGAAGGAGACGATTATTGTTTGTTTTTGTGTTTTCAGTCTTTTATTGCTTTTGAAGTTTGTCATAAGTTAATGAGCTTAAGCCTAAACCAATGGGTTTAGTAAACTCATCACATCTTCCCTCTGATTAGGGGTAATGAGAATACCTTAAGTGTGAAGTCAGCTTCTCACACTTAATCACCCTGGTGTAAGATTAAGATCATTGACCTACTTGTGATTATTTAGATGTTTTGGGGGTTTTTGTTTAGTGTTAAGTAATGAGATTAAGCCATAATCAGGGATTAAACAGACTCATTACACCATCCTAATAGAAGGATAATAGATGAGAGTGTTTAAGCTGAGGAAAGCTCCTCAACTTAATCCATGATTAGGGATTAACCTCATGACAAAACAAAGCCTTTATTAAGTAGATTTTAAATAATGATATGATTAAGAAATGAGTTTTATGACTTGTAAGACAACTTGAGGGGGACTTGTCCATTAACACTAGGGTTAGTCCTTCTTAACCAATTTAAGGAAGAATTAGAACCCTGATGCAAGGCCCAAGTTACAAGCTTGATGTCTTGGTGATTATTAGATGGGTTGATTAAAGGAGTTAAACACATTAAGGGTTTAACACTTAGGATTAAAGTTATACACTCCATCCTAATAGAAGGATGCAGGCATAAGCTTAATCACAAAGCCTTAAAGCCTTTAGGGTTTAGTCCCTGATTATGAGGTGAGAAGACTCAATGAGACACAAAGGTGAAAACTAAGAGGGGAGACTAATCAAAACCCTAATCATTGTCATGCTTGGTTGTTCCTAAGGTTAGTGAGGTTTAACAAGAAGATCTCTTCAATGGAACCACCAGGAAGCAGATGAAAGGATCAGGAGAAGCAAAGTAACTTGCTTCACTCAAGAAGGCAAGTCACTTGAGGAAAGAAAGTGAGAAGAAGAAGAATGAGCAAGCTCAATCTCAAACACAAAGTAAAATGCAGCAAGGATGCATGAGAGATGAAAAGAAAAGTTATGAGAAGTGAAGGCAAATTCACTTCCCAAAATCACTTACCACCTGAAAGGTTAGGAAAGAAATGCAATGCAATGCAAGATGAGATGAAATGACATGATGAGAAACAAAACTAGAAGCATGCACATGATGCTAATGATGTTATGAGATGCTATAAGCATGAGGCAGCACATGAAGAATGTTCATACAAGATCATGGATGCAAGTTAGGAACCATGAACTTACATGAAAAGTTATGAAGCATACATGGCATACAACATGGCATATACATGATGCAATGATCAAACATGCTTGCAATATGTCTTATGATGTCAAATGAATCAAATGGAAGCATGGAATGGCATGGCAAGTCATGTTATGCAAGAGAATGCAAGAGGTATGCAAATGAAAGCCCAAATTAGGGTTTATGGATCAAACAACAAACAAAAACCAAAAACAGAAGCAAACCCTAAGATAAAAAATGGAAAATGCCACTCAAAGAAACCCTAACCCTATACTAAACCAAGGTCCAAAGGGGAAATCTCAACTCTTAACCAATCTCAAGTTATGGTTTTTGCAAGTTATTAGGGTTTTTAGGGTTCCTAAACAAAAGAAATACCAAACAAATTGAAAATGAGAAATCAAATCATGGCCATTTAATCCTAGAAACTACATGCTAAACACAATGCAATGCAAAAAGAATCAATGTCCAACTCTTCCAAGATAGGCAGAAATGATTTTTTTGAACTTATGATCAAAATAATGCACAAAAATGATTTTAATTCAATGGAAAATTCTCAAAATGCACCAAGATCCAAAAAGAAATTTGGTTTGAAGGTTGGACAATGTTTCTAAATGTCTTAGAACATTTCATGAATTTTTTGGTGATTTTTAGATACCTAAAAGTATTTTTAATAAATTAATTTTCATTAATCAATTAAAAATAATCTTTTAAATATTTAATAATACTTTTTTAATGATAAAAATAAAAACAAAAATATTTTTGTGCCATAAAAATTAATAAAACTTATGAGAAAAAGTTTCATAATTTTTACACATTTTTTGCTATTTTAAAATAAATATGCAAGTTAAATGAAAAAGAAATGAAAATAAATCAAAATAAAAGGAAAGTAAACAGAATGGAAGGATGAGATGAATCCTGGGTTTAAATTGGTTGACCAGCGCGCATCTGGACGGCTGTGGTTCACTCTGAGTTAATCCCAATTAATTAAATAAATAATGAAGATTAGGGCTAAGCAAAATGATCTGGGCCTTTCATTCGCGCGGTAAGTCAACTGGGTCAACCAATCCAACGCCCAGATTTCAAATGGAAATTAATTACAGGATTAGGGCACAAATGACATTCAGGCTGCCGGAGAAGACTTCCGGTCGTCTTCTCCGGCCAGCATCCCCCCTGAGAATCCCCAAAACTCCAAAAACCTAACTAAAATGAAATCTAAAAACTGGGAAATGATCCCCACTCACTCACGAACCAAAACCCCTAATCAAAACAAATTTATATTTCCTAACAAGGCTGAATCGAAGCAAACAAAAATTAGGTCAACTGAGTTTCAGAGATCAATTAAACTTTCATTTCATCACCATTTCAAATACTAAAAGCATATTCATGATCAGGAAGACATGTAGAACAAGTTTAGAACTTAAAAATCCATTTCTGGAAAAAAAGTTCTTGAGCTACCTGAGATTCGAAGCTTTCACTCCAGCTACTTTCTGACTTCCTCTCTTGGTGAAATCTACTCCTTATGACCTCTTGATGATGCTTGAGTGCTCAGGAGAAATTTATATTGGCTGGATGAAGAGTTTGAGTAACTTCTGCTCAAACTCAGTTGAACATGGCAATGATGATTCTGGCTATTTCTGGCAAGGGTGAAAGGTTGTTTGTGGTCCAGATGATGAGTAGAGAAGGTTTATGGAGTTTGTTTGGATGTTTGTGAGCTGTGGAGAGAGTTTCGGATGAAACTGCAAGTTGAGGTGAAAATGGTGCAGTGAGGTTACAGCTTGTTTCGGGCCTGGTTCTTGGCTGGTTTCTTCTCAATGAATCATGGTGAGATGCTTGGTGAAAATGATTTGGATGTTTGATGGTTGGGCAGAGAGATTCGAAGCTATTTGCAAAATGGGGTGTGTTTGAGTATGTGATGGTGGTGAGTGTTTCAGCCTTGCTTCTTCATATGTTTGGCTTGCCAAAGGATAGTATATTTTAATCCTACAGGTCAGATGATTTGACATGGCCTACATTGATTGGTAAGTTTGCTTTTGCTCAAAGTCCACCTTTTGTGTAAGAGAAGTATGGCTTGGCATCTAGGCTAGTACAAGGCATGGTTCTGGTGCAGCAAGATGAGGTGAGAGGGCTAGCAAGGTGCAGCATCCAATGCATCAAGTTGGTGAAGTGTGATGAGTGTTTTTGCAAGTTGTTGCTTTTTGGTTCACATGTGACTACTTTGCTACACAAGCCATGAACATGAGGGATTTTTGGTCCAAATCTGATTTTCATGTCACATAGAATGTTTGTGTACTGGTTTGATGTCAACTAGAGGTTACAAAAAGCCTTGGTTCATGATTTTGCAAAATTCACATTTGAGGCATGTCTTGAAAATCAATGATTTTAGCCAACTTTGTCACACCATAACTTTTGATCCAAGAAGAGTTTGATCATGTTCTTGTACTTTTTGAAAAGGGAAAGATGTAATCTACAACTTTCATGACCAAAGTTTTTCCATTTGAAGCATTTTTGGATCAAGAATCAAGGCTTGAAAAATGACTTAAAATGAAGCATTCTTGAAAAGTCAACTATGCCCAAAAAGTCAACACTTGCAAAAACCCCAAATTTTTGATTTTTGTGAACTTCAACCTTCTTCCATGATCAAATAAAGATCATATACACTCAAAATGATGAAGATCACCCATTGGTTGGGTCATTGGGGGCCTCAGATGCCCTGATTTTGCACTGACTTGTCCAGAAAGTCAACTCTTGATCAGATGACTTCCCCATGGAATTTCTTCATGAAAATTGATATGCACACTCCTTATACCATATAGAGACCAATGGAAACAAGAATGACCAAAAAATTTGGGGTTATGGCCTCTGAAACCAAAACCCTAATTTTAGGTCAACTGTGTAGTCTATCCTGGCTCTGCTTCCACACAAACCTCAGTTCTTGTGATTCTTTGGAATTTTTGACTTTGAGAAGATGTATTATGATGATTGGACACACATGGATCCCTCTGAAGTGATTGGTTGCCTTTGGAGTGGCTCAAGAAGCTCTTGGATTGCTCAGATCACAGACCCTAGGTGCAGATGACTTTGAATCTATGCAGTGAATCAAAAATGAGATATGAGATGATATGATTGTGCTTATGCCTATGAGATGATCACAAGCCATGGTGTGAATGGGTGAGGGCAAATTTGGGGTGTTTACAATCACCAGCATCAGCCTATCAGTGGCTCATCTCCAGTATCAGTCTTGATTCTCATCAGCACTTGTCTTTAGCTCTTCATCAGCACTCATGTCTGCACCCAGAAAAAGCAACATTTCATACCATTTCTTTGAGCCTATGTTGACTGGTATCAGACAGGTTCAGTCACTTATCACACCTGACCATATCCCCTTATTCAAAGAACATTATGGAGGTATCCTGGATATGGTTATGGACTTGGACCCTTCTCAGAGGAGCATGATCCACACATGCTTACAGTTTTATGACCCTCCTTTGAGATGCTTCACTTTCCAGAACTTTCAGTTAGGACCTCTGCTGGAGGAGTTCTCATCATTGATTGGAGTACCTGTCAGGGGTGGTATCCCCTTCAACCCAGAGATGACTTCTCCCAGCAATGGAGAAGTGGCAAAAGCACTGTACCTGGAACCTATTTTGATTGAGCAGAACATGACAACAAAGGCTGGGATCCCTGGTTTGCACTTAGATTTCTTGATCTCTCAGGCCATCCTAAAGGCCTCTTTGGGAGAATGGAGGGCAGTTTGTGCATTATTAGCCCTCAGCATATATGGGGTTATACTGTTTGCAGATGAGCCCAAATTTATCAGCAAGAATGCCATTCATCTTTTCCTTCTGAGGAACCCAGTACCCACATTGCTGGGAGATTTCTATTATTCCATTCATCAGAGGAATGAGAAGCAAAGAGGGAAGTTGGTGAGATCCTGTGCTCCTCTGTTTCACACCTGGATGCTCAAACACTTACCTAAGACTGATGCCTTCCTGAATCCTCACCAACAGAAGAATTGGGCTAAGAGACTTATTGCTTTAACTTCAGATGACATCAGATGGTGCACCCAGAGCACCAAGGGCAAAGATATCATCACTAGCTGTGGGCAATACCCAAATGTACCTCTAATAGGAGTAAAGGGTTGCATCAACTACAATCCTTTGCTGTTTAAGAGACAACTGGGCTATGCTTTGGTCCACCCTCATAGAGTGCAAGATTTAGCTGAGACCCTGTATTGTGAGATAAAGCCTAATCTAGCTGTTGTCAGACAAGCATCCTGGGCTTCGGACAACATCCAGACAAAGGGGGGGGGGGCTATTCTTGGGAAGTGTAATAATGTTGCTTCAGCCCAGTACTATGAATGGTCCCATGCTAGAGCTCAGATCACTGGAATGCCTTTTACCATGGAGGACACACCTGGACCTTCTACAGTACAGCCAGCAGCCACTGTCAGCCTGGAAGAATTTGAGAAGCTGAAGGAGAGGAATGAGAATCTGTCTCAAGCTCTGAAGAAGACTCTTTGGGAAAGGAGTGATGGTCGTCTAGACATTGAGAGGTTGGAGAAGCTTAGGGTGGAGCATCTGGCCAAGATTGAGAAAACAGAGGACTACATCAAGAAATCAAGAGCTGGGGAGCAAATATTGAAGAATTCCTGTAAGGAGGCCAAGCTTCAGAAGGCTAGGACTGAACTCTATCTGCAAGAGAGTCAGGCTAGGTGGGTCAGGATCACTGAAGCCCGGACACAGGAAGATAAGAGAACTCAAGCCAGGATTGAGCAGTTAGAGGCTAATGAAAAGAAACAACAAGAAGCTTTGCTGGCAGCCTAGAAGGAGATTTCAGAGTTGAAACTTAGGGCTGGTTTGAAGAGGTCAAAGGACCAGGACAGGCACAAGAAGCTGACCACTGCTATTGCCACCAGAAACCTCCTCATCAGGACTATTACAGAGCATCCAGCTGGTCCTGTAACTGAGGCACTTTTGAAGGAGGTTAAGGAGGATGAGTTTGGACTTGATGTCTGACTTTTTGTTTGTTGTTGCTTTCATTTGATGTACTTTTCTTTTATGTTGTATTTTGACCCTTCTGGGGCGTGTATTGTAAAAAACAAACTATGTTTTATGAACCATTTGTAATATATTTTAGTTTGTTTCCATTTTGGGTTTCTTTTCTCAAGCAACATCAAAGCATCTTCCTCGAGGTCTGGAAAGGTCAAAACCAAGAACCAAGTCGGATACCTTGGAAAATAAATAAGCATACTGCATTGCATGCTAACTTTTGTTTTGTTTTGTAGGTTTCGTTATTATTTTATGTGTTTCTAACTCTATTGTGCCTCAGGAAACATTGCTCGCAGAAGAGTGTTCCCCGTCAACCGTGCACACCGGTGTCCTACTCGCAACAACCTTCCGGGTATTATAATGGAGCAAGTACAGCAAGACCTAACTGAGGTTAGGACCCAGATGGCTAATGAAAGGGTGGAGATGAGAAACCAAATGGCCCAATTCATGACAGTAATGACTGGCTTGGCTCAGAGCCAAGAAAGGTTAAGGGCATTGGTAGAAAGACAAACTCCCGAGGAGCCTCATCCTGGGACTGGGGAACAAGCAACAATGAGAGGGGACAGCCTCATGTTAATCCACCTGTATTTGGACCTCATCTAGATCCTGAAGTCAACATCCCGGCTAATGTGCAAGGAAATACTGCTGGAGGGAGGATCTTACAAGAAGACCCCCAAGAAGAGCAATTCATTGTCATGGGAGCTGGGGATGAAGTCTATGATAGGAGGTTTGATGAAATTGCTGAGAAGTTGAGATCTCTGGAGTCTCAAAATTCCCTGGGTTTTGATGTAATGGATATGGGGTTAGTAGACGGGGTAAGGATTCCCCACAAGTTCAAACCCCCGTACTTCGAGAAATATAATGGAACCTCTTGTCCACGAACTCACTTGCAGTCTTTTCTGGGGAGACTTAAAGCATATACCATGGACGAAAAATTGTGGATGTTCTATTTTGAAGATAGTTTGACTGGGGCCTCAAGAGAGTGGTATTCACACTTGACCAGAGCTACTATCAGATGTTGGAAGGACCTAGCTGAAACCTTCATCAGACAATACCAATACAATCTGGACATGGCTCCTAACAGGACCCTCTTGATAGGAATGTCTCAATCTTCCAGGGAAAGCTTCAGGGAATATGCCCAAAGGTGGAGACAACTTGCTGCTGTTGTCCAGCCACCCATGTCGAAAAGAGAAATGGCCGACATGTTCATGAATACTTTGCAAGGAACATACATTGATAGGTTGGCTGCCTTTTCTTCTACTAGCTTCGCATACGTGGTTATAGCCGGTGAAAGAATTGAAAGTCTGCTAAAAATGGGCAAAATTTCTGATAATGGTGCAAGTTCGTCCAGTAACCCCAGGAAGCCTTTTGTGGGACCTCGAAGGACCGGTGAGACGAATGCCATTCATGCCAACAGGGGCAGACCTCAGTATGTTCACAGATTAGTAGCAGCTGTCACTATTCCAGCTCCGATTCCTCAGCAACCAACATATCAACAACCACAACAACCGCATTACCAGCAGCAAGTTCAGTATCCGCCACAAAGATCCTATAACAACAACAATAACAACAATCAACAACAAAGACCCTTCCAGCAAAGACCACCACAGGCAAATAGGGTGATTGACCCTATCCCTATGCCTTATGCTGCCTTATTGCCACAACTCCTGAAACTTAACTTGGTTGAGTTAAGGACATTGGCACCACCAGATCCCTCCAATCTCCCTAAGAATTACGATGTCAACGCCAGGTGTGCTTTTCATTCCAATGCTCCTGGCCACAATACGGAGAAATGCAGGGCATTGCAAATGAAAGTTCAAGATCTGGTGGATTCTAAGGCCCTAAACTTCGCACCTCCTCCAAATGTCAACAGAAACCCTATGCCCAACCATGGTGGGCCAAGGATTAATGCCATTGAGGAAGATAAACCGTCTACTTTGATCACCAGTGTTGCACAAATTCGAACACCTCTGGTCGAAATTAAAGCTCAGCTTCTAGAGTGCCAGGTGTTTCCCGGGTGTGAACTCGGTTGTGGGTATTGCAACATTGCAGTCAACGGGTGTGATAATTTGAGAAGCGGCATAGATGGTCTTATCAAAGATGGTATCCTTCAGATCTCAACAACGGCGCCTACAAATCCAGCAATTCCTTTGACAACAATTCCTGATTCTTCTACAACAGCAGCAACAATCATTCCAACCGATTCCTCAATATCATCAACAATGGCTTTATCCATCACTTAAACAAATCAAATGTCAACAACCATTTCTTCTACAACATCAACATCCTTTTTATCAGCAGAATCTTCTACAACGCCAACAGAAATGAATGAAGACATCTCAACAGTCACCATCTACTATGATCCGTCAAATGTTCCTGTCAGCAACAATTTCCAACAACAAACCGTGGCACCTCCTGCCAGGTCACCAGTTACAATTTACTACGATCCGCACACCATTACAGTACCCTCCTCTGCAGCAGTCAGTCCAGTTACCATCACGGTGCCTGGACCTGTTCCTTATGAAAGCAGTAATGCCATACCCTGGCATTATGGCTCTGATCTCTATTGCAACGGGGAGAAAATCACTTTGGATTATTCAACTTCTTCTCCACAGATTGATAATGTTGGGGGAGGCGGAGGCTTCACCAGAAGCGGACGCCTTTTTGCCTCACAAACACAGAGACCTAATGCTGAGGCAGAAGCTGCTGCCAAAGCAAAAGGAAAGAGTGTGGTGCTTGAAGAGCCAGCTATCAAAGAAACTCAGAAGACATCTTTTGAGCAAGATGTAGACGAATTCATGAGAATCATAAAGAGAAGTGATTACAAGGTGGTGGATCAGCTTCACCAAACTCCCTCAAAAATCTCCATACTATCCCTATTGATGTGTTCTGAAGCTCACAGGAATGCATTATTGAAAAGTCCTGCACGCAGCGTACGTGCCAGAGGAGATCACCGTTAATCAGCTAGAAACTGTGGTGGCAAATTTCAATACCAGTCATGGACTGGGCTTCACCAATGCTGACTTAACAACAGAGGGATGTAACCACAATAAGGCTTTACACATCACTCTAGAATGCAAGGGTGTTGTTCTATCCCATGTACTGGTGGACACTGGGTCTTCACTCAATGTTCTGCCAAAGAAAGCCTTAGTGAAGCTGGAGTATGATGGCTTGGCACTGCGTCCGAGTAATTTGGTGGTGCGAGCATTTGATGGCTCTAAAAGATCAGTGCTTGGAGAGATTGATCTACCTGTGATGATTGGCCCGCAAACCTTCAAGACTACCTTCTATGTGATGGACATTCAGACGGCCTACAGCTGTTTGTTGGGTAGACCCTGGATCCATGCCGCTGGCGCTGTTACGTCTACCCTTCACCAGAAGCTGAAATTCGAGTGGGAAGGCCAGATCATCACCTTTTGTGGAGAAGAAGACATTTTTGTTAGCCATCTGGCTATGTATAAGTACATTGAGATGGATGGAGAAATCCATGAAACTATGAGCCAGGGGTTCGAGGCCCTGAACATTAATGAAACATCTGTTGTACTGAGAACCTCCATAACGTCATATCAGCAAGCCCGGAGGGTTGTTGAAGAAGGTACTGCCCAAGGCTGGGGCAAGTTGTTGCCTGTGGAGAAGAAAGAAGACAGATTTGGGTTGGGTTACATACCAACTCAACAAGATCAATCAGAGGCTGCTAAAAAGCCCAGTTTTGTCAGCGGGGGAATGCTCACCCCGGATGCCGTGAACAACTTGGAAGACGAGCAGGAAAGCAACCGTAACCTGGAGAGCTGGATACGTCCAAGGATCCCGGGGAGCCAAGTCCTTAACTGGTCTTCCCAGGAAATTATAAGGGTTACTCCTGCAGAGTAATTATTATTTCCTGTATTTTTTAAGCATGCATCCAGTCTTGCATCTTGCCTAAGATGACAAGACTCATTTTGTAATCGGGCCATATTGTAATTTTGTGCAAATGGATTAATCAATGAATATCGGACATCTTTTGCAAATGAGTCTTTTTCTTTTCCGCTCACTGTTTTTTATTTTTCTTTTTGTACAAAAATAAAATGGCAATGTTTTCCAAAATGAAAACTTCATTTCACTTTTTCTAAACAAGATTAAAATTGATCACTAAAATGAACAATCTAAACCCTTGCAGAAAGTGCCCTCCAGACTGCACCGACAACAACACCGCTATGACTTTGTATGACTTTGACAATCCAATCAATCAAGCTGATGAAGGGGTTGAAGAAGATTATGAGCTACCTGAAGAGCTAGACAAGTTGTTAAGGCAAGAGGAGAAGGTTATCACTCCTCATCAGGAGGAGATTGAAACAGTTAATCTTGGTACGGAAGAAGACGTGAAAGAAGTTAAGATTGGGGCCTGCCTACAAGATTCGGTAAAAGAACAACTGATTGATATGCTTCGGGAGTATGTGGATGTGTTTGCCTGGTCTTATCAGGATATGCCAGGGTTGGACACCGATATTGTCATGCACAAGCTGCCCTTGAAAGAAGACTGCCCGCCGGTAAAACAAAAGTTGCGCCGTACTCGCCCAGATATGGCAATGAAGATCAAGGAAGAGGTACAGAAATAGTGGGATGTCGGGTTCCTTGCTGTGACTAGCTATCCGTCGTGGGTTGCTAATATTGTACCTGTGCCTAAGAAAGATGGTAAGGTGAGGATGTGTGTGGACTACCGGGATCTGAACAGAGCCAGCCCGAAAGATGACTTCCCTTTACCTCACATTGATGTATTGGTTGATAATACGGCTCAGTTCTCGGTATTCTCCTTCATGGATGGGTTTTTGGGATATAATCAGATCAAGATGTCACCTGAAGACATGGAGAAGACAACTTTCATCACACCCTGGGGCATATTCTGTTATAAGGTGATGCCATTTGGACTGAAGAATGCTGGTGCAACTTATCAACGGGCTATGGTAACATTATTCCACGACATGATCCATAAAGAAATTGAATGTTATGTGGATGACATGATTGCCAAGTCCCTCACAAAAGAAGACCACCTGGTGAATCTGTTGAAGCTATTCAAGCGTCTGAGGAAGTACCAACTGAAGTTAAACCCCAACAAGTGCACATTCGGGGTGCGGTCTGGTAAGCTGCTGGGATTTATTGTAAGTGAGAAAGGGATTGAAGTTGACCCTGATAAAGTTAAAGCCATTCAAGAAATGCCTGCACCGAGGACTGAAAAAGAAGTTCGGGGGTTTCTAGGTAGATTGAACTACATTTCAAGGTTCATATCTCACCTTACTGCAACCTGTGAACCCTTGTTCAAACTGTTAAGAAAAGAACAAACGGTCAGGTGGAATGAAGACTGCCAGAGGGATTTTGACAAAATCAAGGAATACTTACAAGAGCCTCCGATCCTTATGCCTCCAGTGGAAGGAAGACCTCTAATCATGTACTTGACAGTATTAGAAGAGTCAATGGGGTGTGTGCTGGGCCAGCATGACGAGTCTGGTCGAAAAGAGTATGCAATATACTACCTGAGCAAAAAGTTTACCGACTGTGAACAACGTTATTCACTGCTTGAGAAAACTTGTTGTGCTTTAGCGTGGGCTGCTCACCGACTAAGGCAGTATATGTTGACCCACACTACCTTATTGATCTCAAAGATGGACCCAGTCAAGTATATTTTTGAGAAGCCAGCACTTAGCGGACGGGTTGCAAGATGGCAAATGATCCTCACCGAATATGACATCCAGTACACATCTCAAAAAGCCATCAAGGGCAGTGTATTGTTTGATTATCTTGCTGAGCAACCCATTGATGATTATCAGCCTATGAGATTTGACTTCCCTGATGAAGACATTATGTTCATAAAAGCAAAAGATCATGAAGAGCCTATTCACACTGAAGGGCCTGACCCAGAAGAAGAATGGACTATGATGTTTGATGGGGCTGTTAATATGAATGGTCGTGGTGTTGGTGCAGTACTCATTACACCTAAGGGATTTCACATGCCTTTCTCGGCAAAGCTCACCTTCAACTGCACTAACAACGAAGCTGAATACGAAGCTTGTATTATGGGTCTTGAGGAAGCCATTGACCTCAGGAACAAGATGTTGACTGTGTTCGGAGATTCAGCTCTGGTAATCAATCAAACCAACGGCAAATGGTACACACACCAGGATCATCTGATACCTTACCGGGATTATACAAGGAGGTTATTGACTTTCTTCACAACAGTCAAGCTCGAGTATATCCCTCGAGACGAGAATCAGTTTGCAGATGCTCTGGCTACCATTTCATCGATGATCAAAGTTCAAACTGCCAACTTTGTACCTCGGATTTCAGTATCCAGACTTGACAGACCAGCATATGTATTTGCAGCAGACGTTGTAAAAGATGATAAGCCTTGGTTCCATGACATTAAGTGCTTCTTGGAGGATCAAACATACCCACCTGGGGCATCTTCCAATGACAAGAAGACACTAAGAAGGCTAGCTGGTAGTTTCTTCCTGAATACTGACGGTTCCCTGTACAAGAGAAACTTTGATATGGTACTTCTCAGGTGCGTTGATAGAACAGAAGCAGACTTGTTAATGCACGAAGTGCACGAAGGATCCTTTGGAACCCATGTGTTGTACCCCAAAATTTGCCCTCACATATTTGAGACAAGTTGATTCACAAGGTTTCCTTACACTTGTCGTACCCCAAATTTTGACCCGCTTCATATGCTTTCTGGTGCTTTTTTATTTCGAATAAATAAAATAGCACAATTGGTAGAAAGATGGGTATAAGAGATATAATTGTGAGAGGTTGTGAGTTCAAATCCCACCTTCCGCTCTTTTTAATTTTTTTAATTTTTTCCTTTACTAATAACTTTTCCTATTTTTATTTTTTATGAAAAAATCACAAAAATAGCATTTTTTAATTATTTAATTTTTTAATTTTCGTATTTGCATTTAATGCATTTTTAAAAATATGATTTTTTCATTAAAATCATTATTTTATGGAAAAAATTTCAAAAAAAATCATAATAAATACCAAAAACATTTCTTTTCTTCAAATATTTTTTAATCAATAGGGATTAAGACTAATTTTATTTCCTTTTAAAAATTTTAACCTAATTTTCTTAATCTATAAATACATGTTGTTTTACACATAAGAGCTCTCTCATTTTTCTCATTTTTATCACTCCTCTCTCAACCACAATACGGAAAAATTCTTGCCTCAAGGAGAAAAAAAACCTCCTTTTATTCTTTGTACTGTATATGGTCTGTTTGTTTATCATTGGTTCTATCATCATGTTCTTCCTAACACACATGTCTCAAACATATGTATATGTTAACGTGTATATGTTTTTTTGGTGATAAACCATGTTATGGTTTATATATAAATTTATTTTGTGACACCTTTTTTTATTATTATGTTCTTAATACGAGTTTATATATATATATATATTTTAGATTATTCAGATCGGATCGTGTCGATACGCTATTTTCACATCTGGGTGTATGATGCGTGACATTTGTGTTGATCCGATATAGTTGCGATGATCGCAATTTTGCGTTAGCAACATCTTTGTTTCTTTTTGAATTCATATCATTTTTATGTTATTCATACACATATATTTAGATCTGCACATTTTTTTCATAACTAACTACCCTGATTTTTTTCCTAAGCCTTGACGATTTTGCCTCAACCATTTTTTTTTATATACGTTTTGTTTTATTATATAATAACTATTTTTCAGGTACATTCACATGTGCGCGCGTGTCTTAGTGTCAAGAAGGCAAAGCTGGTAATTTTAAGGGCATTTTGACAAAGAAACAAGTTTATTATATAATAACTATTTTTCAGGTACATTCACATGTGCGCGCCTTTTAGTGTCAAGAAGGCAAGACTGGTAATTTTGAGGGCATTTTGACAAAGAAACATGGGTTTTTCATTCTTTTTCCTAATTTTCTCTAGTCCCTTTAATTCTCTAATTTCCTAATTAACTAACCTCTTAATTTTTTTTTCCTACTATAATTACTTATTTCATAAATCAATTTATAATATTAGTTATTATTTCTTTTGTTTTAAATTAATAGTTATATCTAGTTTTTTTTTAAACTTCTTTGTTTACCTAAAATTAAACTTAAAATTTTTATTATCAATATTTGTTTATATATGTTTTTTAGAAAATTAACTAATTATTTTTTTTTTATATATAAACCTCAAACTTTTCATAAACCTTAATTTTTCATGTAAACCTTAAAACTTTCTCATAAACTTTAACCGTGTTATTTCCTTTAAACCATAAACCTTTCCACAAACCTTAACAAACATGTTATTATTTCTTATTTTCGCTCATGTTTATGTTATTCATACACTGTAATTGCTTCGCCCTTGTAATATTTTGAGTTTTAACTTGTAATATTTTCAGTTTTATTTTTCGCCATGTTTATTATGTAATTGTCCCAAAGCGTTGTAATAGTTAGGATTTTATTTTCTGCCATTTTATTTTTCTGCCATTTATTTTCTGCCATTTTATTTTTCTGCCATTTAAATTTCTGTCATTGATCCTATATTAACTGCGTGGTTTAGTAATGTAGGGCGTGAAAACCTACTAAATTAATTATTTAATATTTTTCTATAATCTTTATATTTTTTTTTTTGTAAATAAATGCTAATTATTTTTATAAACTTATTTTATTACTTATTTATAACAATAAATCTTTATTTTGTAAATACTAACTCTTTTATTATTTTGTACATATTAAATTAATTTTTTCTCTCTAAAAATTTCTCAATAACTTTTTGTCAATAATATTTTATATAGTAATAGTATTTTATTATAATAGTAATAATCATATAGTGTAAATAATTAAAAGTTTTCTCAATAATCTTTAATTGTTTTTCTCTAAACTTAATTCCCTTTTTTTTCCATCAATTCTAATAACTTCAAAAAAATCTAACTTGTCTAACCTAAACTTTTTCTTTTTAATTAAATATTTTAATTGTTATTTCTTTAATTTATTTTAACTTTATTATTATTATAATTACTTTATTATTATTATTATTATTATTATTATTATTATTGCTTATTTATTATTTTATTATATCTATTATTCTTGCTTTATAATTTATTCTTATCCGACTATTATGTATCTGCCAAAGCCTTGTAATAATTTGTAGATTTATTTTTCCGTCTTTATTTTCTTTGTAAATATTTAACTATATGGTTAGTAACCTTAGGGTGTGTATAACTTATATGTAATTAAATTGAACTTAGATAATTAAAATAAGATAAATACCCGAATATAAACACTCACACACGTAAGTCGATCTTTGATCGCCATCTTGCACTTCCTAAGTTACCCCTCTCAGTTGCCTTAAACATGGTCAAGTCCCTCGAATATAGGGGTGTCTTAAGCAAAGTCCCTTCATAAAAATCATCAAGTCCCTTCGAGGTTGCCTACGGAATAATGATCTTGTCCCTTCGAATAAATGATGATAGTCCCTACGAATTGCTAAGGACATCCTTTAAGTTGCCTTCATTGACCATACGATGACCCTACGTTTGTCCCTTAACACATCCAAGGTAATGACTACCTACTCCTTAATAGTAGGGATAGTCTTACCAAGGAAAGGATAAAGAACAAGAAAGACTTAAAACTTTAGGGTAGGTTCCTCTTATGTACTTGCTCACTTCAAAAACTTTTCAAACTCTTCACAATTTCAAACAAATTTTCAAACAAGTTTTTACACATCCGTACATGGATTATTATTAACTATTCTGAAAATTTTTCTATTCACACACTACAATTTCAAAAAAAACAATTTAAAGTGAGCTAAGTAACTAAGAGCCCATGGATAACCATGGATGTAAAGGGTGCTAATACCTTCCCTTTACATAACCTACCCCCCGGACCCAAAATATTCTCTTAAGGTCTTTCCTGTTCTTTTATACCCTTTCCTTTTGGATAAAATAAAAGTCGGTGGCGACTCTTGCTATCCGCAACATTACTTAAAGTCAGTTCTCCCACCGTGTTACAGAACTGGCGACTCTGCTGGGGATTTAAATTAAAGAGGGGTACCCTTAGGAATTAGATCACTTTAATATTATGTGCCTTGTTTGCTTTACTTTACGTTGTTGGGATGCTCTTATGTGTGAAAGATCCTAACCCGGATCTATTGTACCTTAGGTAAATGGCAATAGACCAAGGAAACTGTACGGCGTATACCGATATGGTTGATCTGGTGGCCATAGTTAGTGTGACTTCTTGGTTGGTGCTTATGTTCCTTAAGTCAAGTTGAGGATAATATGAGGCTGCCATATGTTGTCAATGCACTAACTAACTTTTAGAACCCTAGTTATCCCATCTTGGCCTTTAGAAAAGTAGTGAGGTAGCCGGCTTTAGTGCAGACTGAAGTTGGTTGACACTCGATACTACACTCATTGAGATCTTAAACTTGGAGGGTTTTGGTTGGCAAGTAAGTTGCCTTCTGAACAACCACCCTTGTGAAGGATCAATGATATTGAGATCCCTTAGAACCTGGTTACTTTTGTAGGACAGGATGAACCATCTAACTTCAGGGGAGGGTACTTACCTTTGAACCGCATGCAAGCCTTTAAACCTAGGGCTATTGTGTGACTTGCTTGTGTGTGCCACATGTTTGTGATTGAGCATAACATCATGACATCATCATGCATCATATGCATAGCATTTTCCCTAACCATTTCAAGGACCAAGGGATTTATCTTTGTTCTTTGTCGCAGGTCATGGCTTCTGCTCGTAGAAACACCATCAGGATCAACTTTGTGGGCATACCTGCCAAGCTTAAAGAGTTGGTTTCTCAAGTGTCTGATCATTCCCAGTTCATCAAGAGACATGGTCACCTATTGGATCTAGTCACTTCAGGGTTCAATGAAGACATGATGAGTGTTCTGTTTCAGTTCTTTGATCCTAAACATCACTGTTTCACATTCCCCGACTATCAATTAGTCCCTACCATGGAGGAGTTCTCTAAGCTTCTGGGTATACCTGTTCTTGATCAAAGACCCTTCACAGGCTTGGAGAAGGAGCCCAAACCAGAGGTTATTGCTGCAGCCCTACATCTGAAGAAGTCTGACATTGTTCTAGAAACGAGAAGTGGAGTCAAGGGTATTCTTGCTAAGGTATTAATGGATAAAGCTCAGATGTTCTTGAAGGCCATGAGATATGATGCTTTTGAGGAGGTCTTAGCCTTGCTGATATATGGCTTAGTATTGTTCCCCAATCCAGATCAGTTCATAGACGTTCATGCCATCAACATATTCCTGAGTCACAATCCAGTGCCTACATTGCTTGGAGACATTCTACATTCTCTTCATACCCGTACTACAAGGGCAAGAGGAACTTTGATGTGCTGCATACCTTTACTTTCTAGGTGGTTTATTTCTCACTTTCCTCGCTCCGTAATGAAGAATGAGCAAGGGTTTAGATGTTCCAAGAGGATCATGTCACTTTCTCACTCAGATATCCATTGGTGCTCCAGATCTATGGAGAATGTCACCATCATTGACCGTTGTGGGGAGTTTCCTAATGTGCCACTTCTAGGCATAAGAGGAGGCATCACCTACAACCCCTCTCTAGCTTTACGACAGTTTGGTTACGCTCGAAGCGATGGCCCACATGACATGTTGATTCAGGGCATTGTGTTTGACTAGGACAACGATCTTCAGGGTTACCGTCAGAGATTCATACGAGCTTGGGGAAAGGTAAACAAGGTTGACAGCAAGACACTGGAGCCTAAGTACACTATTCCTATGGAGGCTTATCTCAGATGGGTACGATCTCGTGCTCAGACACTCATGATGCCATAGCCTGCCGTCCTACCAGTTACCATGGAACCTGTTGCTGAAGGAGACACAGCTTATACCATCCTTCACCCAGACATGCCTACTGATATGGAAGACTTGCAGAGATCATGGATCCAACTGAAAGAGCAAAGGGATACTTTCGAGGCTCATTACAAAGCAAGCCAAGAAAAGATCCTGGAGCTAACAAAGCTACTTTACGAGGAACGAAACCTCAACTCATACCTCAATACAAAGAGGAAACGTCCATGGGAGACTTAAAACCCCATCTTTTGTACTTATTTCATTTTCATTTTTGTAAGCCTAAAAGGCAAAACAAGTTATTACTAATAAAAGTTTACTTTCTTGTTTGTTTAAGCAAATTTAAATCTTGCGGTCCTTGAAAACATTGCATATGCATTCACATATCATTTCATTGCATCACAGGTTTATAATTGTGCACAGGTTTCTCATCTTCTCGCTGTTTATTTCAGCAATGGCTCTTGAACAATCAGTTAAGGATCTCCAGGCACAAAATGCACAGTTCCAAGAGCTGATCTTGAACCTGTCCAAGGGGCAGGATGAATTGAAGACACTGCTGGCTAAGAAGAAGAATCTTGAGGACAAAAAGGATGATCAACTAAAACAACTACAAGCTGAGATGACAGGAATGAGGATCCAGATGAATGGCCAGATGGCTCTTATCCAAAGTTTAGCTCAAGGGCAAGAAGAGCTGAGGACCTTCATCCAAAAACATCAAAGTAATAGAGTCAGGGATCTAATTGTCAGCCAACCTCCGTTAAAACAAGCTGATTTGGTTGAAAGGAGGATGAAGATAAAAGAGGGTAAGAGACCGGTTGCCATTGATTGTTCTTCCATTAAAGAAGAAAGACCTGATAAGGTTAATCTACCTCAACACAAGGAATGTAGAAGGAAGTTTATCAAGTTCAGCACTCCAATATCACAAGTTTTGCAATGCCTATTGGAGATGAAGCTGGTTTCCTTGGAAAAGTCTCCTAAAAATCCTAAAACTTCCTCTCCTCGCTATAATCCCAGGGCAAGGTGTGAGTACCACTCCAACAGTCCTGGACATGATACAAATAACTGTTGGGCATTGAAGAAAAAGATTCAAGACCTGATTGATGAAGGAATCCTAGAGGTTACTCCAGAAGGTCAAGTTGAGTTCTACTATCGTCCATCAAACACCGAAGCTGCAAGACAAGTTGCCCAAAGTAACAAAAAAGGAAGAATACCTATGCCTGTTGAGATATGGGGCACCTTGGGGCATCCAAGTGGTAAATTTGATTTCATGGTGAAGTATACTGCTCCTCAAAGTTCACAGATTGCAATTGAGGACATTCAGCCAACCGGATGGGACAACATTTGAATTTTCATTTGTAATTTCTTTTATTTGTTTGAACACTTACTATTATGTTAAACTTTTGTTTTCATTAATGCATTGCATATGTTTGTCTTGAAGTAATCCATTCGTTCCACTATATTTTGAATTATGCTTCTCATTTCTATCTTGTGATATTTAACTCCTGATAAAGCTATAAGCCTGTAGAGGGAGGATGACGAAAACAATACCATAATCTTATGCAGTATGCTTTTGAACAGACTATGCTGACGATGTACAGGCATTGTTTCAATTCCTAAATAGTGGAGATATAAGGAAGTTAATCCCTAGTCAACCCTTTTGAGCCTATGAAGTAGGAGTTTTTATTCTCACAAATTAAAACCCTTATTCATAACATGGGGCAGGGTAGTTACTCAGTTAACTCAAATATGCCATTTATATGTGTTGTACACAATGAATGATGGTTCACTGTAATCATTAAACCTAATAGTCAATATCTAGCAAAAGAAAAGCTCACTAAGTCAAAACCTATGAAGGAGACTTAGTAAAACATCAAGACATCCCGCTGACTGTAATCTTAAAATAAGCAGTTCAGGCAAAAAGAAGGGATAATAAAGTCAAAAGAAAAAAAAAAGAGGTCACTATGAACCCTCAACAAAGAAAGATGGCTGAATGTTCAAATAAATTTTGGGTTTCTGAACCATCACAAATATCGGTGTTACAACTCCAAACTGCTATGGAACTTCAATGCATGAGTTAACTGAGCATAGGACTGAAGAACATCATGGAGATTGGGTTGGGTACAAATAAAATTTGAGCCTTTATCCTTTGTTTCTTAAACCATGAACCAGGCCACGTTACAACCCTTTAAAAGTCCTAACTGAAGCATGGTTAGTTCGAAAGCGTACTGCTGCAAAAAGGTATCCTGACTCCTTTAGGGCTTGTCATAAAATTTGAGTTAATATCACAGTTTTCCCAAAAAAAAAAAAAGTTTTTCTAAAATAACTTGTTTCAAAACTTCAAGACAGACATAAGCATTGCATTTTTTTAATATATTTGTTTGCATATACCTAAGTGTTTGACAAATGGAGAAGCTTACAGGATGAATGTTCAATGAACCAAAGTCCTTCCGATAAACAAAGTTGCTTCCTGGATCAAAGTCCATGTATACAAAGGGGCATAGTCATGACCTCCCAATCAAGGGGGCAGGCCATGATACTTCCTAACTCATTTGGGGCAATCAGGACAAGATTCAACTATGTTTAAGCAGCCAGAGGCAGATCTCCTCATCTATCTGAAATGCCAAGGGCATAGTCACTGTTTCCCAGTCAAGAGGCATACCAAGTTACTGTTCAATTCAGTTGGGGCAATTAGGTCCAGACTCATCTGTGCTTAATAGCCAGGGGCATTTTTCCTCATACAGTTGAATTACCAAAGGTGACATTACAGAGTTCACAATGCCAGGGGCATTTTTCCTCATACAGTTAAATTACCAAAGGTGACATTACAGAGTTCACAATGCCAGGGGCATATGCTTATGGGGCATTCTGCTTGTTTCTCTTGAGATAACTCATTACAGATACTTCCATTATGGGACAATTCATCCTCAACCAAGGGGCAATGCTTTCTCTTCAAATCTAATACCTGGAGCGTATATGGTCCATTACAGTTTGAAGACACATTCCTCTCATTGTATTACCTTGATATTGGATTCTCAGCTGAAACCATGATGCAAATTAGTTGTCTACGCCAGTAGTATCAGATGGTGTCAATATCATGTATTCAGATCCAGCTATGAGGATTTCTGGAAAGGTACTCAGGAAAGTTAAAGAATTTCAGGAGCCATAGATCCAATTGGTTATACACTCTCGAAGTTGAAACGATTCTGTTTTCAAGTTCAGCTTTACTTTTCCCTCTGAATCCAGATTTACTTTTACCCTAAGCGAAACGTCCATTGGTTATGTTTGAATGTATCATGCTTTTGAATATGATTGATGTTTACCAGAAATGCATGTATGCTTTTAATACGATTAATGTTTACCAGAAATGCATGAAAATGCAGTAATAGTATTTACTAAGGACGAACGAGGGAAGGATCTCAACGAAGCTTCGCCGGTTCACCTTTACAAGACAGTTACAAAACCCTCAGTAGGGCAAATCCATCTTCATAAAGTCTCATCTCCCCTGGAATTTATATCCATCTCTTTTATCCTCATACGGATATTCGGGAATTTACTTTCCAATAAGGGTACGACGAACAAAGACGGGATGTTGTATCTACTCTACTATCAAACGAAGATGGGATGTTATGTCTACCCTACCATCAAACGAAGATGAAGGTTATATATACCTTACTATCCCAGCATACGGGAGGTGATATCTATCCTTACTATCCCCATCATACGGGAAGTTATCTATACCCTGTTACCCCTAGCAGACAGAGGGTTATATATTCTTCAACAACGAATCGGGATTTATTTTCCCTGGCCAGCAGTTGTTATACAAAGATATCCAGACGCTTCCGGCAGTATCATATCATACATACATCATTTACATCATACCATAGCACATATATCCATAAACATATATTACATTACTTGAGCACATCATGTTATACATGCATACATAAAGCATAAACTAATGTTATTATACAGAATGCTACCTTGTTTTCAGGTTAATTATCCAACAAACAAACTTATGATCTTCGGGACTGCTTTATCGTAACCTCAGAGTTACTTTATCCTCCTGATAAGCTTCTTATTACTTTGGGACTGCTTTATCGTAACCTCAGGGTTACTTTGTCCTCCTGATAAGCTTCTTATTACTTTAGGACTGCTTTATTGTCACCTCAGGGTTACTTTATCCTCCTGATAAATTCTCATGACTTCAAGACTGCTTTAGAGTTATTGATTGCTCTATCCTCCTGAAATCACATTATTATTTCAAGACTGCTTTAGAGTTATCATTATTGATGGCTCTATCCTCCTGAAATCATTACTTCAAGACTGCTTTAGAGCTGTTGATTGCTCTATCCTCCTGAAATCACATTATTATTTCAAGACTGCTTTAGAGTTATCATTATTGATGGCTCTATCCTCCTGAAATCATGACTTCAAGACTGCTTTAGAGTTATTGATTGCTCTATCCTCCTGAAATCACATTATTATTTCAAGACTGCTTTAGAGTTATCATTATTGATGGCTCTATCCTCCTGAAATCATTACTTCAAGACTGCTTTAGAGCTGTTGATTGCTCTATCCTCCTGAAATCACATTATTATTTCAAGACTGCTTTAGAGTTATCATTATTGATGGCTCTATCCTCCTGAAATCATTACTTCAAGACTGCTTTAGAGCTATTGATTGCTCTATCCTCCTGAAATCACATTATTATTTCAAGACTGCTTTAGAGCTATTGATTGCTCTATCCTCCTGAAATCATATTACTACTTCAAGACTGCTTTAGAGTTATCATTTGGCTCTATCCTCCTGAAATCATTACTTCAAGACTGCTTTAGGGTCATCATTATTGATTGCTCTATCCTCATGAAGACATGCTGTTACATCAGTATTACTCCAATATCCTGAACGCATATCATTAATACCTCAGGACTGCTCCAGACTCCTGACAGCTTTCATTATACCTCCATATTTTGGACTGCTTTATCTTCCAAGAAATATATCCGAAGAACTTTCCCCTAGTGGCATCTTTAAGCCCACTCAATCATATTCAACCAACCATCAATATCACTCTATGCACTGGTGAGTGCAAATTTTTGGGCTTTTGTGTTCAATCCCCTTCAACCTTCCAGGTCACGACTGGCAAATATACCAATCTAACCCCTCAGGTTTCAGAAAATTGAACAGGGGCAGCTGTTGTACCCCAAAATTTGCCCTCACATATTTGAGACAAGTTGATTCACAAGGTTTCCTTACACTTGTCGTACCCCAAATTTTGACCCGCTTCATATGCTTTCTGGTGCTTTTTTATTTCGAATAAATAAAATAGCACAATTGGTAGAAAGATGGGTATAAGGGATATAATTGTGAGAGGTTGTGAGTTCAAATCCCACCTTCCGCTCTTTTTAATTTTTTTAATTTTTTCCTTTACTAATAACTTTTCCTATTTTTATTTTTTATGAAAAAATCACAAAAATAGCATTTTTTAATTATTTAATTTTTTAATTTTCGTATTTGCATTTAATGCATTTTTAAAAATATGATTTTTTCATTAAAATCATTATTTTATGGAAAAAATTTCAAAAAAAATCATAATAAATACCAAAAACATTTCTTTTCTTCAAATATTTTTTAATCAATAGGGATTAAGACTAATTTTATTTCCTTTTAAAAATTTTAACCTAATTTTCTTAATCTATAAATACATGTTGTTTTACACATAAGAGCTCTCTCATTTTTCTCATTTTTATCACTCCTCTCTCAACCACAATACGGAAAAATTCTTGCCTCAAGGAGAAAAAAAACCTCCTTTTATTCTTTGTACTGTATATGGTCTGTTTGTTTATCATTGGTTCTATCATCATGTTCTTCCTAACACACATGTCTCAAACATATGTATATGTTAACGTGTATATGTTTTTTTGGTGATAAACCATGTTATGGTTTATATATAAATTTATTTTGTGACACCTTTTTTTATTATTATGTTCTTAATACGAGTTTATATATATATATATTTTAGATTATTCAGATCGGATCGTGTCGATACGCTATTTTCACATCTGGGTGTATGATGCGTGACATTTGTGTTGATCCGATATAGTTGCGATGATCGCAATTTTGCGTTAGCAACATCTTTGTTTCTTTTTGAATTCATATCATTTTTATGTTATTCATACACATATATTTAGATCTGCACATTTTTTTTCATAACTAACTACCCTGATTTTTTTCCTAAGCCTTGACGATTTTGCCTCAACCATTTTTTTTTATATACGTTTTGTTTTATTATATAATAACTATTTTTCAGGTACATTCACATGTGCGCGCGTGTCTTAGTGTCAAGAAGGCAAAGCTGGTAATTTTAAGGGCATTTTGACAAAGAAACAAGTTTATTATATAATAACTATTTTTCAGGTACATTCACATGTGCGCGCCTTTTAGTGTCAAGAAGGCAAGACTGGTAATTTTGAGGGCATTTTGACAAAGAAACATGGGTTTTTCATTCTTTTTCCTAATTTTCTCTAGTCCCTTTAATTCTCTAATTTCCTAATTAACTAACCTCTTAATTTTTTTTTCCTACTATAATTACTTATTTCATAAATCAATTTATAATATTAGTTATTATTTCTTTTGTTTTAAATTAATAGTTATATCTAGTTTTTTTTTAAACTTCTTTGTTTACCTAAAATTAAACTTAAAATTTTTATTATCAATATTTGTTTATATATGTTTTTTAGAAAATTAACTAATTATTTTTTTTTTATATATAAACCTCAAACTTTTCATAAACCTTAATTTTTCATGTAAACCTTAAAACTTTCTCATAAACTTTAACCGTGTTATTTCCTTTAAACCATAAACCTTTCCACAAACCTTAACAAACATGTTATTATTTCTTATTTTCGCTCATGTTTATGTTATTCATACACTGTAATTGCTTCGCCCTTGTAATATTTTGAGTTTTAACTTGTAATATTTTCAGTTTTATTTTTCGCCATGTTTATTATGTAATTGTCCCAAAGCGTTGTAATAGTTAGGATTTTATTTTCTGCCATTTTATTTTTCTGCCATTTATTTTCTGCCATTTTATTTTTCTGCCATTTAAATTTCTGTCATTGATCCTATATTAACTGCGTGGTTTAGTAATGTAGGGCGTGAAAACCTACTAAATTAATTATTTAATATTTTTCTATAATCTTTATATTTTTTTTTGTAAATAAATGCTAATTATTTTTATAAACTTATTTTATTACTTATTTATAACAATAAATCTTTATTTTGTAAATACTAACTCTTTTATTATTTTGTACATATTAAATTAATTTTTTCTCTCTAAAAATTTCTCAATAACTTTTTGTCAATAATATTTTATATATTAATAGTATTTTATTATAATAGTAATAATCATATAGTGTAAATAATTAAAAGTTTTCTCAATAATCTTTAATTGTTTTTCTCTAAACTTAATTCCCTTTTTTTTCATCAATTCTAATAACTTCAAAAAAAATCTAACTTGTCTAACCTAAACTTTTTCTTTTTAATTAAATATTTTAATTGTTATTTCTTTAATTTATTTTAACTTTATTATTATTATAATTACTTTATTATTATTATTATTATTATTATTATTATTGCTTATTTATTATTTTATTATATCTATTATTCTTGCTTTATAATTTATTCTTATCCGACTATTATGTATCTGCCAAAGCCTTGTAATAATTTGTAGATTTATTTTTCCGTCTTTATTTTCTTTGTAAATATTTAACTATATGGTTAGTAACCTTAGGGTGTGTATAACTTATATGTAATTAAATTGAACTTAGATAATTAAAATAAGATAAATACCCGAATATAAACACTCACACACGTAAGTCGATTTTAATCGCCGTCTCACTTTCTAAGGTTATCCCTCAAGTTGCCTACGAATAATGGTCAAGTGGGGTGTATAAAGCAAGTCCCTAAAAAATAAAAATCATCAAGTCCCTCATGGTTGCCTATACGAATCGAGTCCCTTCGAAAAATGATGATAGTCCCTTATATGTGCTTAATACATCCCACAGTTGCCTTCATAACCAGATTGTCCCTCACATGTCCCTTACATCCAAGGTAATGACTACCTACTCCTTAATAGTAGGGATAGTCTTACCAAGGAAAGGATAAAGAACAAGAAAGACTTTAAACATTAGGGTAGATTCCTCTTATGTACTTGCTCACTTCAAAAACTTTTCAAACTCTTCACAATTTCAAACAAATTTTCAAACAAGTTTTTACACATCCGTACATGGATTATTATTAACTATTCTGAAAATTTTTCTATTCACACACTACAATTTCAAAAAAAACAATTTAAAGTGAGCTAAGTAACTAAGAGCCCATGGATAACCATGGATGTAAAGGGTGCTAATACCTTCCCTTTACATAACCTACCCCCCGGACCCAAAATATTCTCTTAAGGTCTTTCCTGTTCTTTTATACCCTTTCCTTTTGGATAAAATAAAAGTCGGTGGCGACTCTTGCTATCCGCAACATTACTTAAAGTCAGTTCTCCCACCGTGTTACACCATGCAAGAGGGCATGCCATGGCTAAAAAGTTGTTAAGATCAGGTTATTACTGGATCACAATGGATGCAGACTGTTGTGCCTATGCCAGAAAATGTCATAAATGCCAGATTTATGCAGATAAAGTGCATGTGCCTCCGAATCCTCTGAATGTGATGTCTTCACCTTGGCTTTTTGCTATGTGGGGCATCGATATGATTGGCAAGATTGAACCGACTGCTTCAAATGGCCACAGATTCATCCTGGTAGCCATTGATTATTTCACCAAGTGGGTTGAGGCGGCTTCCTATGCAAATGTTACAAGGCAAGTGGTAGCCCGATTTCAGAAGAGAGACATCATCTGCCAATATGGAGTGCCCGAGCGAATCATTACTGATAATGGTTCCAACTTAAACAATAAAATGATGGCAGAACTATCCCGGGACTTCAAGATCCAACACCACAATTCTTCTCCTTACAAGCCAAAGATGAATGGCGCTGTTGAGGCGTCTAATAAGAATATCAAGAAGATTGGGCAGAAGATGGTAGTTACCTACAAAGACTGGCATGAAATGCTACCATTTGCCTTGCATGGGTACCGTACGTCAATCAGAACATCCACTAGGGCAACACCGTATCAACTTGTGTATGGTATGGAGGCTGTCCTACCTGTTGAAGTTGAATTACCCTCCCTGCGGGTACTGATGGATGTTAAGTTGAATGAAGCAGAATGGGTCCGGTCCCGATACGAACAACTGAATCTGATTGAAGAGAAAAGATTGGCTGCAATCTGTCATGGGCAGCTATATCAGAAAAGAATGAAGAAAGCCTTCGATCAGAAAGTCAGGCTCCGAAAGTACCAAGTAGGAGATCTTGTGTTGAAAAGACTCATCCTTCCTCATACAGACCACATGGGCAAGTGGACTCCGAACTATGAAGGGCCGTTCATAGTAAAGAAAGTTTTCTCTGGTGGAGCACTGATGCTCAGCACTATGGATGGTGAAGACTTCCTGTCCCCTGTGAATTCAGATGCAGTTTAAAAATACTTCGCATAAAATGACCCGCTGGACATAAAAACAGAATGTAAGTCCAGGAAAAAATAGGGCATCCCGGCAAGTCAAAAACAGAATAAAGGACTCGGGCAAAAATAAGGGAAAATAAATAAAAAATGTACACCCGCTGAGTTGAAAAGCCGCATTGGACAACTCAGACAAAAATGGGTATCCCGGTGGATTGAAAACCTGAAAGGGAGATCCACGCAAAATAAGGGAATAAGCGAACAACTGCATTCTGAATTCGTCTGCATCACTTACAATTTGGTAAGCCTTATCAAGCTTCGTTCAGAATCAGCCTTCTTCAGAAAGCAAAATGAGAAGAACGTCAAAAGTCATACGAGTCATAGCAACAGGGAAGCTCTTTGAAGCGTCATCAGCATTGCCAGCATCTTTTGTTTCTCAATTTGTAACAATCTCCTCATTTTAGGGGATTTGTTTCTATGACTGTACCTTGCCAGTTCAGGGCACAAATTAATAAAATCAGATTTTTAGTCATGATTCGTCTCGTACATTTTATTTTCATTTGCAAAAATGTCCGATGTCATTAATTTGTTGATCGCATAAATACAGATGCGTCTTTCCTGAACTACGTGCTTACAGGAAATATACCTACTCCCGGGAGTGTCTAAACTCCTATGATGGAATCCAGTAAGGGATACCTAGGGATACTTGTACGTTTCTTTGTCATGCAGGATTGCAGGTTTTCAAAGCGCGACATGAGGCATGAAAGCTTTTCCCCAGCAAGCTGTCAAATCATTATCTACTCAGTCCGTCTTCCAGATTAGCACCGGAGGTGTTCTCTCCCCAGTTGAGTTGTCAAGTATCATCCTCAGCAGGATCCCTACGGAAACCTCTAGAAAGATCTTTCAGTGATCTTTCTTCTTCCCCAGCCAAGTGCTAGACAGGGAACCACTTCCCCACAGACTTTCAACCTCTATCCAGAAGAGCAACGCATGAAGAACTCACAACAGAGTGAAGAAAGCTTCTACAGACCCCAGCGGGGTCCCCCATTGCTGAGATGGGCCTATCAGTGACCTATTTCCCCATGCAGATACATCTTGTCCGATCTACCAATGATCTCATCCCCAGCTGGGATATCCACTTCAAGCTGTAATACCTTAAAATTTTCCCTCATTTTTGTTCCCTCCATTGGCTCATCATTTTGCATTCATCAGCATTTCTTATCAGTTCATTAACATCATAGTAGCTCATAAGGCATGTGATTAGGGCTCAAGGAAATTAGGGTTTTCTTACACCCTATGTGTATCTGGCAAGGTCTGAAATAATAGAGAATATTCACTGGGCTATGATTCCACTCCGAATGCGGTTGCTCAGTTGGGGTCTCAATTCAGATGGGGGTGTGATTTAATTTGGATCAAATTGTCGAAAGGTCATTACAACTGCAAGATTATTTTGGACCACCGGATTATCTCTTGGACAGTGGATATTCAAGGATCATGTTGTCGTGTGCGGAGATTCATCTATTTATCGAACAGTGTTTGGTGTGAAGTTTGTTTCGAATTTTCAGTTTATCAGTGATTCATCTGGATTTGAATGGTCATGGCATATTTCTAATGATTCAGAGAGTTGTGACTAGTCCGAAAATATTCAGTGGCTCAAAAATGACTGTGTTTATGGACTTGTGGAAAGAATTCAAAATGGACCTAGGGTTAAAATTGAGATTTCATACCCATTCATTGCTTTGTTCTCATTTCATAAACCGTTCCCAATTTTCTCACATTTACCGTAACTTTTTTCCTCTATTACACTCGTTCTTTCCTCCTTCCTCTTCGCAAGAATCAGTGCTTAGTGGTTGATTACACCAGACGAACTTCACTATTACAAGTTACCAAGGGCAAGTTTCAGGTCTGAGTTTGACACAAACATCCCATCAACTTTTGATCCCTTTGCTGAGGCAAATGCTGAGGACTCTGGTGCCGGTGCCGGGACAAAAGAATATGTTCATGTCCGTGTACAACAGCGTAACGGAAGGAAAAAGCTTAACAACTGTTCAAGGGTTAAAGAAAGAGTACAGCTATAGCAAGATACTCAAGGACCTGAAGAAAGAGTTCTGCTGTAATGGTACTGTTGTCGAGGACCCTGAGTTGGGCCAGGTCATACAACTTCAGGGAGATCAAAGGAAGAATGTTTCTACTTTCCTTGTGCAGGCTGGCATTGTAAAGAAGGAGAATATCAAGCTTCATGGTTTCTAAGACTAATCAAAAGTGTGCAATTTAGCAGCTACAAGTTAAATACTTAGCATGCAGACTACAGTCTCAATATCATCTGAATTCAAGAAATCAGTCATAGCAACATATTGTGGTTAAACTGTTTTATATTATAATCTACTTGCTACATATTTTGGATTAGTATTTGCTAGGTTATTTATGAAAAGGATTAATGTCTGCTTCTGATACAAATATCTTGAATAAATTTGTCACAATTTCTATCCAAAAAAAAACATTCAAAGTCTGGCTATAAATCTTTCTGTTACATTTGTCCAAACACTGTTAGAAATGTGTATCATGATTGAGCTGCTTTTCCAAGGTGTTCCAGCCATGACAAGAAAGCACTTTCCAATAAGCAGGACAAGTTTACATATAGAAGCTGGTACTTGACAGGAATATACCGAAAATTGAAAATCTGCACAATTGGCCACGCACCACCTTCTAACACCAATGCTGGGAAATAATTTCTCTTTAAGTCTTCCTTCACCTCAGGAATGGTTTTTCCCGCGGACAATCCCATGTATGAGAAGAGGACAAACAGATGTATCGGACCGAAAATTAGGCCGTCCATTGCTACTTTTGTTGCTACGGATTGCGCAGTCTTTGGCATTAGTTGAAGCTTTTGGCTTATGAATTTTTCCAAACCTTCATACCTACAACACACTAATCTTGGGTCAATAGGAGAAGAAAATCATTTGGCTGCAAAATTGATTCTGTAAAATTGAATCCGATTAAAAATAAAATTAAGATTAAGTCATTTAAGTTTGGATAAAATTATTGCAAAAGTGAGCTTAACCATAAATCCCATTTAGATTCAAAGTTATTAAGAAAGAAAGTAAAAAGGTGTTGAAGATTTGTCTACACTGCTAAAATTGGTAAATGTATTGGCTGCAAAGAAACAGGAGTAGCAGGAAAGGAGACATTTGCTAGTACCTATAGAATTATGTAAAGAATTTCAGTTCCATTCAATTTTCGGTTGCCCTGCTAACAAGGAAAATCTTCTAATGCTCCTGCCATGTTTACATGTCCTTTGCAAGCAATCTATTCTGAGATTATCAAAAAAAAGCAGCACACGAGCATTCGAGTGTCCGTATTGTCCAGCGGATTTCCAGTGACACAACTAGTTCATAACAAAAATCAAAAGAAATATCAGTCATGTTATCAGCTCAGAATCAGCTCAGAATTAAAGTTCAGTGAATATTGGAGAAAAGCAAATAAAAGAATTCAGTTACGAATCAGTTAAATCCAAACTTCCTAACAGAAAACCAAAACCAGTAACTAACTCTATACCGAATTTTTTCCACAACCCAGAATCAGAGAAAAATAACTCACAACAAAAGAATAACAGAACCAAAACTAATTCATAACCAAAAGCCTAACAGAATTATAACTGAAAGTAACAAACGTAACTGAATTTCTCTTTCCAGAAGCTTCATCCAGGCAGTTATAAATCAAAAGCTCCATCAATCTTCAGGCCTCTTAACGTTTTTTTTCAATCCCTCTTCATTCTTCCACAACTTCCCTAACCTTTCATTCCATTTTTCTCTCAATCTCTTCCAATATTCATCTAAACTTCTCCTCGATTCCTCGCTGATTTTCCAAACTCTCATCAACCTGCTTAACTTGCCATCATCTTCTTTAGCCTACGAACTCATAAAACCATAGATTTCAGAACCAGTTCATATGCAGCAAGAATTATGCAAAGATGAGGAAGAGTGATATGTGTAGAATGTTCTGACCTGAGGCACATCCTCCAGCAATCTCAATCTGTGATTTCAGATCCCGATCCTCCATCAAGCTCAGTCTGTGAGTGTTTGTCATCGCCGCCATAATTGTAAAATCCGCATCTCAGAAGCCGTTCGAAGTTGTTCATTCAGTTAGCACATTCCTCCTTATCTTGGCCGAGTAACACCTGCATCAAATCATCAAACCAGCTTGTAACGACGAATTTTTTAAGCGGCATCAAACATTCAGAGACAGATTGGAATCAATACTCCCGCGGCAAAGAGAGGACTGGGAGTAGAATTTCTTACCTGGACAAGATTTTACACCGCGACGACGTCGAAGCAATTAGTGTGTGCGTCATCTGCAAATTCACAAGGTACGCGCCGTTTGTATTATTGTTGTGTTGTCTTGGTGGCCTTATCGCGTGAGAGCTGTTTGTTTTGCGCATTTGTGCTTGCGATTTCAATTCAGAGTTCGCCGGCCATGTCGGTTCGGGATGATTTTGGGTTTTGGTTTGTGAGGGAAGCTGGGTTAGAAGGAAGATTAGGATAAGAGAGTGAGGTTCGCGGTGGCGGTGAGAAGAGGAAGAGTGAGGTTCGCGGTGACGGTGAGAAGAGGAAGAGTGAAGGTGACGGTGATGGCGGCGTGAAAGGGGAAGAAGAGCTAGGGTTTTCTATGTGGTTTAATTTCGCATTATAAGGTTATGTAATATTGGAATTGTTAAATTTTGTTTAATTACAGTTTATAAGATTACATAATATTAAAGTATTATTTAAAGTTCGTTTAATTTCATTAATGTCAAGATTATGTAATGTTGGAATTATTAAGTGTTGTTTAATTTCAATAATATAAGATTTTATAGAATTAGGAAATAAATAAACAAGATTAAGATTTATTTAATTTAATAAGTTAAGAGTTTATAAAAAATATCATTGTTAGATTAAAAAATATCATTATTAGATTAAAGATTTATTTCGTTTTTAAATTAAAACATTAAATTCATATAAAACTATTAGTTAATTCTCTTTTTTATTATTTAAGGTAATTCTTTTTTTTGAAACTATGGTTTAATTTCAGATTTTAGGAAAATATTATGTTAAGATTATTAGAAATTTATTTCATTTTTTTTCTAAGTTAAGGTTTTAGATTAAGTTTCATAATAAGATTAGTTAATTCATTTTCTTAAATTCAGATTTTAAATTAAATATTATAATAAGTTTAGCTTAGTTCATTTCTTTAATTAAGATTTTAATTTGAACATTATTATAAGATTAGTTAATTCATTAGTTTAAATTAAGATTTTAGGAAATTTTAATCATAAGTTAGGTTAATTCTTTTTCTTAAGTTAAAACATTAGCTTAATTGATATAATTATAAGTTTAGAATTAAATTCATTTTCTAAGATTAAGAGTTTAATTCATATTTTAGATTAAAGGTTTAATTCATTTTTAATAAGACTATAGTTTAATTAAGTTTTTTTTAGAAAATATATTAGTAAGTATTTTCTCTCATTTTCTTTAATTAAGTTTCTTTAGAAAATATATTAGTAAGTATTTTCTCTCATTTTCTTTAAATTAAGATTGTTAGAAAATATTAAGTTTAGTTTAATTCTTTTTCTTTAATTAAGATTTTGAAAAAATATTATAATAGGATTAGTTTACTTCATTTTTGCTTAAATCAAGACTATTAGAACTTAAATTAAGATTTTAATTTGAACATTATCATAAGACTATTATTTAGAAGCATTATCATAAGACTATTATTTAGAAGCATTATCATAAGACTATTATTTAGAAGCATTTATCATAAGATTATTATTTAGAAGCATTTATCATAAGATTATTATTTAGAAGCATTTATCATAAGAGTATTATTTAGTTTATAATCATAAGTTTAGAATTTAATTCATTTTCTAAGATTAAAAATTTATAAAAAAAATATTATTATTAGATTAAGGTTTAATTCACAAGATTATTAGAAATAGTTCAATAAAAATAATCTTAAGCTAAGATTTAGAAAAAATATTATCTTGAGATTAGTATTTTTCATTTGTGTTAAGTTAAGTAAAATTTGTTTAATTCCTAGAATATGTGAAAAATATGTTTAAATTAAAAAAATATTGTTATCAACACCCCTGTTTCCAGGCCCATTAGAAAAACAAAACAAATAAATTCTTTCTCCACCTCCCCTCTCAAGGCTGCGAATTGGGCCTATTTCTTTTCCTATTAGTACCCCATTTCTGAGTCCAGTTTATGAAAAGAACTAGAAAAATAACTGAACACACCCTCCTGCATTATTTCTTTAGAATTTATTTTGTAGTCAATTATAGTTTAGAAATAATTTCATAAAAAATAATAAAAATAATTAGAAAATTCCCAAAAAAATTAAGTAGCCTAATAAGTCATTTTAGAAATTTGTGACATTTTTATTTTCTGGAATTTGTTTATTTTTGATTAAATTCTGAATTTTTCTATTAATTAGTTCTATTGAATTTCTATTATTTATGCTGGATTTTGTTTATTTTATTTAAGTAGTTTCCAACAACTTTTTTGAGTCATTCTTTTTTCTGTAATTAGAGGACTCATAATAGTTCTTAGGATATTTTTTATGGAATTTTTAGGAGCTTTTATCTTATGTTTTAGTGATATAATCCTTAGGAAATAGTAATTAATTCTTAGCTGGAAATAATTAATTGCTAGGCATAGAAAAAATAACATTTTTTAGAATCCATCTTAGTATAATGTTTTAGATAGTGTTAGGACCCTATAGTTTAAGTTTCATAATTTTTCTAGAAGATTTAATATTTTTTTAGAATATTAGTTTTAGGCCTAGTTATGCATAATTCCCCTAGTTTAGGCCATTGAGAAAATATATACAATAAAGTTCAATATAAAAATAATAGTGTAGTTTAAGTGTAGCATTTAAATTTAATATTAGACTTAGGTTTAGTTTAATTTGTTTTTTTAGAATGAATATTAGGCTTAGAGTAGTTTAGTCCTTAGGTTTAAAATTTCATTTCCATGTAGAAGTAGAATAAATAAAATAGACTATTTTTTAGTCATGCCTTTAAATGCATTTTTAGAATCTTATTTTCTTATGTTTAATTTCATTTTTTTTGCTTCATTTGATTTCTATAACTTTAATAGGTTTCCCCATTGTCCTTAGAATCAACTTAACTTCATTAAGAAGTAAGTTGAATTCTAGTAGTTTTTAAGTTTCCATTAGGAATAGAAAACTTCACTAACCATTAGGACCACCTTGTAAATAAATAAACAATTAGGATTGAGTCTTAGTCCCTTAGATTTTTCCTTTTATCAACTTGAGTCATTCTTTCTCCCTTCAAAAGAAAAGCAATAAAACACTTAATAAAAACCGAACAATCTTGTACGACACGAGACTTTGTTGCGGAGTGTTTATACGCGTCCTGTTTCGGGGCAAGGTGTAAATACTTCCCGCGATGGATAGGTCTTAGTACAAGAATGTTCACAAACAAATTCAAAACATTTCTTTTAAAAGACAAAAACAAACAATAAACGACTATCCTGCGGGAACTTCTCTTCTCATCTCATTCACTCACAACGCGAACTCGCGACGACTTGTCTCGCATGCAAGACGGTAAACGCACTCGTACCAGACGAGCCTGCAACACCTGAGCATAGACATACGCAGTTCCAGCTGTAAAAAACACAAACAAACAGTTCCCGCCTAGGTTAGGCGAACTACGTCGACTCTGATCCTCATTATCCCGATGAGGTACGTAGGCAGCGGGGTAGGGCCCGTTCGAGCACATTCTTTATTTTCCCTACATTTCCCCCTTTTCTTTCCATTCTCATGTTCTTATTTCAGTTCATTTCTCATTTCCATTCCAGCTAGCGGTTTTATTCAGCAGCATTCTTATTTCTCACCCTTTGAAACAAACAAGCAAGCGTGGATCCCGTCGGGTACGACGGACGATCTGGGGTGCTAATACCTTCCCAGGTCGTAACCGACTCCCGAACTCAGATCTTTGGTTCGCAAGGCCTTGTCCTTTCCTTCTTCCTCATGTTTGTGCAACATTACCTTTCCCATTCATTCGGGATAAAAATGTCTGGCTGGCGACTCTAACCTTTCCGCGCCACTTTCGCGTTTGTACTAGGATGAAAATCCCGGGAGCGACACAAGCAGATCGGCCAGAGATCTTCACAGCAGCGGGATCCGAGTCCCGGATCGTTATCTTTGCATAATCATAGCATTCACATCATATTTTCCCCACAAAGCGTAGCACTCCATCTAATACGGAGCATTACAGCAAAAATCAAACATATTGCATAATCATAAGCCATGTTCTGAATCAAACGCTTGCAAATACTGACAATTCATCAACAATATACAGAATGCTCCCCAAGATTCCCCGACTAAGAGCCAAGACATTTCTCTTACAGATACAGATACATGCTCCCTTCGGCACCCGTCCGTGTCATATCCCCAGTAGAAAGCCAAAGCGTCCCCTTTGCACTCACCACATATTCACCTGTATCTATACAATTCCTGGACACCCGTCCGTGTCACCTTCCCCAGCACAGTTGCCTAAACATTTTGTAAACCATATACTTGTTTATAATACACTTTTTCCGACACCCGTCCGTGTCATGCTCTCCGCAGCTAGTTAAACACTCGTCCGTATTTCACTCATACTTGTTACTCATCATCTTTTTACCCATACAGATACTCGTCCGTATCTTGTATACACCACTTAAATCCCCTCAGATTCGACACTCGTCCCTGTTCTTTGTTAACCAGTTGATACTCGTCCGTATCATCATCTCTGAACACGCGTCAGCGTTGGTTTCAACCGATACTCGTCCGTATCATAGTCTTAAGGATGCTCGTCCGCATCTTTAATCCATACACAATGACAGATACTTTTACCTCTTTTAGAATTTAGACACTCGTCTGTGTCTATTATTCCTCGGAAGAGTCCCCTCAGAATCAACACTCGTCCGTGTTCTTTGTTAACCAGTTGGTACTCGTCTGTATCATCATCTCTGAGCATGTGTTAGCATTTGTTTCTATCGATACTCGTTTGTATCGTAGTCTTAGGGATGCTCGTCCGCATCTTTAATCTATACACAGTGTCAAACACTTATACTTCTCATCTCTTGAATGTAGACACTCGTCCGTGTTTACTATTCCCCAGCGAAGTCCCCAGCAAAAACTTCTCTTTCATCTGACATTCGTCCTATGTCATGATACCTTTCGGCAGCCGTACCCTGCCAGGTGATCGTCCTTCACCTTTTTGATGATCGTCCTTCATCACCCCCAGTGGAGTCTCTATTCATTAGAACCCCTTCCTATCCGACATTCGTCCTATGTCGTGGTATTTTCAGCAGTCGTCCCCTGCTAGGTGACCGTCCTTCACCTCCTGATGATCGTCCTTCATCATTCTATCTGATGGCCGTCCCCATCGTTGATCTTTTTATCTGACATTCGTCCTATGTCATGATAGACCCCGAGAGTAGTCGTACCCTGCTAGGTGATCGTCCTTCACCTCTTAATGACCGTCCTTCATCATGATCATTCGATGGCCGTCCCCATCGTCGACCTTTTCATCCGACATTCGTCCTATGTCGTGTTACTTTCGACAGCCGTACCCTTGCCAGGTGATCGTCCTTCACCTTAGATGACCGTCCCTCATCTTATCCCCAACAGAGCAGTCGTACCCTGCCAAGTGATCGTCCTTCACCTTTGATGACCGTACCTCATCATTTATTTCATACCTTGAACTTGATGGTCGTCCCCATCATTCACCTTACCTTAAACCCCCAGAAAGTCTTAATCTCTTATATCCCCTGCATGTCGGTCGTCCCCGTCATTGCTTTATCCCCAGCAGTCGTCCTCTGCCCGACGGTTGTCCTCCGTCGCCCGCACTTTATAATTATACTTTATTTTCTTTTACAATCTATATCCCTTTTCTTCTTCATTCTGTGAGTGCAAACTTTGGGCTGTCTTTGGTATTCAACCACAAGTTATCTTGTTTGCCTGTTAAGCCGTTGCTTACATCCTACACGGCTAACTCATGTTTGAATAGGGGCAGCTGTAAACACCCCAAATTTTCCCTCACCCATTTCACCATGGCTTGTGATCTTTTCATGTGCATAAGTTCAATCATAGCATCTCATATTGCACTTTTGCTTCACTGCATTGTTTCTAAGTCATATGCATCTAGGGTTTGTGATCTGAGCCATCCATGGGCTATCTGGGCCACTCCAAAGGTTTTCAATCACTTCAAAGGGGTACATGTATGTCCAAGCATCATATTATATCCCCCACAAAGTCAAGAAAGTCAAAGAATCACAAGAACTGAGAAAGGCATGGAAGCAGAGCCAGGTTTAACTGCACAGATGACCTAGAATTAGGGTTTTGGTTTCAAAGGCCATAACTCCAATTTTTTTGGTCATTCTTGTTTCTATTGGTCCCTATATGTTATAAGGATCATGCATATCAATTTTCATGAAGAAATTCCATGGGGAAGGCATCTAATCAAGAGTTGACTTCTTGAGCAAGTCAGTGCAAAATCAGGGCATCTGAGGCCCCCAATGACCCAACCAAAGGGTGTTCTTTATCATTTTGAATGTGTATGATCTTTATTTGATCATAGAAGATGTTATAAGTTCACAAAATTGAAGAATTTCAAGCCATTTGCAAAATTGCCTTTTTGGGAAAGTGACTTGTAATGGGAACTTGCCATTTTGGGAAAGTTTTTCAACCTCCTCAAATTGATTCAAAAATGCCTCAAATGAGAAAACTTTGGTCATGAAAGTTGTAGAATGGATCATTCCCTTTTCAAAAAGTACAAGAACTCATCCTAATTCATTTTGGATCAAAAGTTATGGCTTGTCAAAGTTGGGAAAAATCACATAATTTCAAGTTTTGCACCAAAGAGGCAAAGTTGCAAAAACTCATGACAAGCCTTTATGTGACTTCAAATTGGTTTCTATGCACCACACAAACATAAACCAATGCCTAAAAAATCAGAATGCACCAAGGATTTGTCCATTTTCATGACTTATGCTTCAAGTAATTTCAAAAGAGGCAAAGTTGTGCCAATTTGCAAAATGGATCAAAGCTTCTCATCCACTTGCCTCAGTTCACAAAATCTGATCCACAAGAACTCCATGATCTCAGCTGAGCCAAGCCATGCCCCTATCACAGCCTCCCACTTGCCCATACCTCAAGTACACCTAACATTGGCTTTATGCAAAATGGCCCATACCAATCAGCATAGGCCACACCAACTCCACAGACCTATCACAATGTGATAAGTGGACAAAAAGCAACTCAAAGCAACACACACACAGGCCTGAAACATATCATAAGCCATAGTTTCAAGATTTCACCTCTTATGCACTTTCCTTCGAATCTCAGCACACAAGCATCAAACACCAGAACAAACTTCATAGGATCACTCAACATGTTCCCCTGATCATTTCCCAACCCTCATTTGTCCCTGAAAAGCCCTCAAACAGAAACATGATTTCTCACTTCCCTTGAACAGAACTTCATCAAACTCTTAAACCAGCCACTTTAAACTCCAACCAAGCTTCAAAGCTTCATCAATAGGATCATTGGAGCCATTTTGAAGCAAAGAAGCAGGCAGAAAGCTCCTGGATAGAAAGCTCCATTTCAGGTGAGCTCAAGAACTTTTTTTCCAGAAATTTGTTTTTAAGTTCCTAAATGAATCTATGGGATATGCTGATCATGCTGATATGTTTAGTTTTGCAAATGGTTAAGTATTGAGTATGTATGAAGCTTCTGAACTTTTTTTGACCTAAAAACATTTTGATTCGATTCAGCTTTGATATGGAAAATAAATGTGTTTCGATTGATGATTCTTGTTGTATGATGTATGGGGTTGGATTCTGGGCAGAGAAATTGAGTTTTAGTGACCTAGGGAAGAAGTTAGCAATTTTCAGGGAGGGGTGTGGCCGGAGAAGATGACCGGAGGTCATTTCCGGCCACCTGAAAGTCATTAAGTCATTAATCACGTTTAGGGCAAAGTTTGAATGTGGACCGTAGATGTAGTTGACCTGGGTTGACTCCCGCGCATATGAATGGCCTGGATCTCTCATTAAAACCCTAATCCTAATTAATTAGATTAATTAATTCAGTTTAATTTAATTTGGTCAGTTTGAATTACGTCCATTGGATCTGGCGCGTGTCGCTCCCGGGATTTTCATCCTAGTTCAAACGCGAAAGTGGCGCGGAAAAGGTAGAGTCGCCAGCCAGACATTTTTATCCCAAAGGAATGGGAAAGGTAATGTTGCACAAACCTGAGGAAGAAAGAAAGGTCGAGTCCTTGCGAACCAAAGATCTGGATACGGGAGTCGGTTACGAATTGAGAAGGTATTAGCACCCCAATCCGTCCGCCGTACTCGACGGGATCCACGCTTAAAAGTCTGTTTTCAAAGGGTGAAGAATAATATGCTGTTTAACTGAAAGAATATCTATCTGGAATGAAATGGAATTGAGAAAAAGAAATGGAATTAACAAATGGGAATAAAATGGGAAAATGTAGGGAAAAAGAAAGATTGTGCTCGAATGGGCCCTACCCCACTGCCTACGTACCTCATCGGGATAAATGAGGATCAGAGACGCCGTAGTTCGTCTAACTAAGGCTTACACTTGTTTGTGGTTTTTAGGATGACATTGCCATAGCTCTAGCTCAGGTGTTACCGGCTCTGACACGAGGGTGTTTACCGTATCGCTGTTTGAACTGTCGAGACAAGTCATGAAAGGTATGAGATGAAATGAGAAGATGTGACTTCTTGGTTTGTTGTTTTTTAGAAGAAATGTTTTGAATTTGTGTTTGTTGAATGTACAACACTAAAGACTATGACACAGGAGCGAATACTTTCCAAGATCGCCCCCAATGGAACGTTTGTAAAGCATCCTAGAAGAGTGAAGGAGACCTCCACTAATCATTTCCCGTATAGCTTAAGGCTCGTGGCGCATTGTATACCTTTTCTTTATTAATTGTTTTTGATTTTATTTTGAGATGAGAAGAAACTCAAGTTATAAAAGGTAAACATTCTAAGGGAAACTAGACTTACCCTAAATTAGTTGAATTTATGGATAACCTAAGGTTAGTGAGGTTTGGAATTAAAATCTACCTAAGAGATATAAGAGATATAAGACTAAACATGCAAGTAACATAAGTCAATAATAAGCAATAGGGTCCTCCTAGGTCATGGTAGGAAAAAACGCATATGAAATGTAAACAGGATGGAACAATGGGGTGTGTAGGTCGGTTGCGTGGTGCTAAGACACACGACTTATGGTATGAAACATACAAGGTTTGATTTTGGTTGAATGGAGTGGAACGAAGGTGATCGTGGAACCCTAAAAATAATATGAACTTTATTTATTTATTTAAAAGTATACTCGACGTTGGATCGAATACTTTATTTGTTTTAGAAATTTTGGTTTTCTATCGATTCATTTTTATCTTTCCTATCCTACTTATGGAAACTATAAAAGCATACAAGTTCTAAGCTATTACATCACAAAATACACAAAGTATAAAACACATTTAAGGCATAAAATATCCAAGTCCATAAGCCAAACCTTGCAAAACACCTTGCACAAAGAAAAAGCAAATAGTTAGTAAATGATATGGATTATGAATATGCATAATGTGAAGGAATGAATTAAAATGACAAAAATATCAAAAGTCATGAGAAAAATATGAAATTAAATTCCTAAGGTCTCTAACCTGATTATAACACTATGCTAAAAAATCTCTAAGAAATTCTCATTCTAACTAAGGCAAATGGTCACCTAATTCTATGTAAAGTTCCATCACAAATTTACACAAATTACACTATTAAAACAGTAGAAAAAATGTCCTAAAAAATACACAAAAAATATTATAGGTACTTCTATTTGTCTTTTAATCATAGCAAAAAGAATGGGCAAAAAATGTTATGGGAAGTGGCAGAAATAAATTGTACAAATTTATGTGTCTAAGTGGAAATTCAATATAAACCCATTAAATTAAAAAATCGAAATTAAATCGAAAATTGACTAAATTCAGAAAATGAAAATTGAGCATGTTTCTAAATTGACCTAAAATCCTAATATATTTTTTTATTGAATTTTAGTATGCGCTTTACTATTTCTTTATGAATTAAATTAAAATGACTTAAAATAGAAAAAAGAAAGGGGAATAGGAGGGGGTGACAATAGAAAGATTATTAGTTTATAATGAGAACTGGGCTTGAGATAGGGGTGGGAATAGCAATTCCCTAGGCCCAAATTCGCAGAAACTTATCTTTTCTAAATCTTAAAAAAAAAGAAACGAAAAAAAAATGCATGGTGGATTAAACATTTTTTGAATATAATTATGGCTGATAATTCCTATTAATAATACCATTAACATTACTTAATTCCAATTAATTATTCTTATTAAAATCTTGAAATTAAAACAAACCAAATTATAAGAATTCAAAGACATTCTACAAAACATACGAAACCCTAACCTTGCCTTCCTCTTTCCCTTTTCCGCCGCCGTATCACCCTCTCCCTTTCTTCTCTATGAGCGCGAAACCCTAGCCGTCGGAACAAATCCGCTCCCTCGGTTCATGCCGTCTCACTTCTGTCTCTAACGTTTCGTCCTTCTCAGCCACGACATGTTGTTCTTCAGAGGAAATCGCCGGTGTTCTTCTTAATCCTGCTCCGTCTCAGCTTTGTGTCGTAGCCGTCGATAATCACTCCTCCGTCTTGTCGCCGCGACTATAACCTTGAATCTGAAGAAGAATTTTCATGTTGAAACTGAGGTAAGAAAACTCGTTCTTTCTCTACTCTTCACTAGGTTTTGTGAATCATCATGATTCTATTCTCCTCCTTCTTTCTTGTGAGAATCCGTATGTGTTGTTATTGATTCGAGATCTTGAGTTCAGCGCAGCGGTGTCGAGAGTGGTGCCGAATCGTGAAACGTGAGAGTGTAGAGTCGTCGGATCATTGCTGATGTTTTCACGGTTATGATGTCGAAGCGAAGCTGATGTCCCTTGGCTGACTCTGTGTCAAGATGAGTTGCGGCATTTGATCGCTGATTGTTGAGGGCGATGAAAGCTTCTTGTTTGAAGGTATCTTGGGATCAAGAACGAAGGCCGAATTTTTCTGCTGAGATTCTGTCTCTTGTGCTCTGTTATATCAATTATTATTCATTGATGTTGTCGGCTCGATCTCTTTCTTTATTTTGCTGACTCTTGTTACGATTCAATTTTCGGAATGACTCCTTTTTTGCTCACTGCAGGGTGATACTGATGACGATTGTTGGAGATTGAAGGTGCTGAGGATAGGACTGTTTCGGAGCATGATGACTGATGACAACAAACAAGGTATAATCGATTACGATTTATGCATCACCATCACTTTCTTCTTCTCCTTACTCGTAAATAGTCTGCTGAATGTTGTTGGTTCTTGAATTTCTTTTTGCCCTTCGCTCTCCTTCTTCTCCAGTTCTGTTTACGCGCGATTGTTATGGTTCTGAATATTGGTTGAGGATTCTTGAGCTGCTCTGATATTGATTGTTATTATTGCAGGTTCGTTCTTGTTGAAGAAAGAAAGGGAATTTATGGTTGTTGTTGATGAATGATGATGTAGGTTTGAAGCTGGGTGTTGAATGAGGTTTGGAGATTGATGCAAGGTTTGAAAGAAAAGAATGAACTTTGCAGGAAGTTTGTAAGAGATGGCTGAAGCTGAGTGAAGGATTGTAGGAAGATGAAGATGTGAATGAAGAGGGATGATTCTGAAAAAATGGAGGGGAAAAGTGATGGGAGAAAAGCTTAGAGTTCCAACCGAAAAAACAGCAGTGAATGAGTCCATATCATATATACCGATCAACTCTGAAGCTTCTGGAAGTTTTTTCTGTTAAGAGTTAGTTGGGAGTTTAGTTTTTTTCGATTCTGTTTTGAGTTAGTTGGAGCCTTTGTAATTGTTTCTGTATTGAACTTCTTTTCTGAATTTTTTTGCTGATTTTTCCTACCATCAATTATAGAAAATCAATGTTTTTTTTTTTCTTTGCAAACTTGTTGGTTGAGCTTCTGAACTCTCTTTTCCTTATGAATTTCTATTTTTTAATATTATGAATTTTTGGACTTCTTCCTTGTAATAATAATAATCTTTTAGTAGTTCTTTATTTGTGTATGATGAAAATTCAAATGAAGGCTCAATACCATTATTGCTATGATAAGAAAACTTGTCGGAAACTTTGGAAACCTGAATTTGGGTAACAAATTGGATACATGGAGTTAAATTGGGTGTAAACATGAATTAATTTGATTAAAATGAACTGAATTATGGTTGAGAGAAAAAAACAAAACAAATGAAATGGACAAAAGTAGATGGATAAACAAGATATTGAAAATGGGTTATTTGGTTTTGGATTCGGATATGAATCTAGAGAAAAAAATGGATATGAACCAAATTTCGAAAAGAAATGGTTTATGGATTATGGTGTGGACAAGAAAAAATGAATTTGTCTAAAAATGGATTTGGATAATTAAATAGATGCAGTTATTTGATTGTAATGAAAATGAATTTGGTTTGAGACATGGCTATATACCTATGGATATCAAGAAATAGGTTCGGAAATGGGTACTAATAGTTTTAAAATAGGCCCAAAATTATGGAATGAGGATTTGATTGATTAGATATTGGGCTTAAAAGATGGGTACAAAAATCTATAGTAGGCTTTAGAAAGAGAAACACACGGAATTGAGGTTTTTGAAATTGGTATGGAGAAAAATGATTATGGATAATGTGTGGTTTTGGACTTGAATTAAGATGGATGACTTGAGCTTCAAAAACCTCTGACACATCCTCCATCCTTGTCTTGAACTAGATCCTTACACACAATAAATTCCTGAGGACTTGATACGGTGATAAATCTCCAAAATCAATAGCTTGAACCATGCTCCTTGCTTCACTAAAAAAATGCTACACGCGAATGAATATCTCCACAAAATAAGCCTAAATCAAATTTTAACACAAGGGTCCTCAGCTGGTGGAACGTGTTCAAGCTCATCCCCAAATGTGAACCCCAAATTCTGCTTGAGATGAAATCCTCTAAGACCATAATCCCTAAATAAGCGGAAAGAGGATGATATTGATGGCCACATAATCAAGACCTGGAATTCAAATGATAACCATTCATAAGGTGTGAAATCCTACTTCCATGATCCATAGTACAACCCCTAGTGAAGCAGAAACCATAAACCAATATAATAATCTGATTCTTCAAAGGGCATTGATCCCATGCCATATGAACCAATGAAATGCACGATTGTGGTTTTATAACCTGATGGAAAGTGCAGATGTAGTTCGAGACATAAAGCAAGTTAAGGTGATTAATTGAGAGGGCAAATTTTGGGGTGTTACAGCGCGCAGTCAAACCTCCTTTCCCCAGATTGCATCCTGGCTCTCCATTGTGCATATTTCTCATATTTTAATCTTTATTTTCATTTTCTTTCCATTTAATTTGCACGAATTATTTAAAATAGTAAAATACATTTAAAAATTCTGTAATTTTTTGTCAAAGATTTAATTAATTTTCAGAACCCAAAAATATTTTTATTTTTATTTTTTTCATTAAAAATCATTTTTAAATTATTTAAATGTTTATTTTTAATTAATTAATGGAAATTAATTAATTAAAAATGCATTTAGGTATTTAAAAATCACCAAAAAATTCACATTGCATTTAGAAACATTTATAAACATTATCCAACTCTCAAACCAAATTTATTTTTGGTTCTTGATGCCTTTTGATCATTTTCATTGGAATTAAATTCATTTTAAGGCAATATTTTGGTTCAAACTTTGAAAAATTCATTCTGCCTGACCCTTGAGAGTTTGATGATGGTTCTTCTTGCATTGCATCCTTCATGGCATGTAGTATATAGGATAAAATTGGTTTGATTTGATCTTGCATTTTCAATTTTTTTGGCATTTTTCATGATGAGGTACCTTAAAACCCTAGCCAACTTGAGAAATTCATAACTTTCACTAGGTTAAGAGTTAGATCCCCTCCTTTGGGAAGTGAACTTGTATAGGTTTAGGGTATCTTTGATTGAATTTTCAATTTTTTATCATGTCATTTGTTTCTGATTTTGAATTTTGCTTTGTGTGTTGATCATAAACCCTAATTTATGCCTTCCTTTGCATCCATCTTTCATTTGCTTGCATCCAATGACTTGCCATGACATTTTGTGCATCCACATGATTCATAATGCATCTTAGGACACATTAGAATCATGTTTGATCATTGCATCTTTCATTTGCCATGTTATATGTCCATTGTATTTCATAAACTTTTCATGAACTTTCATGGTTCAAAGTATCCCTCATTTGCATCCTTATGCTTGCTTGATCATTCTCATCTCTTGTCATGTGTTTGCATCATCTCTTAGCATCATTAACATCATGTTTATGCTTCTGGTTTTGGCTTGCACCATGGCATTTCATCCCATTCTCATTGCATTTCTTTTTCTTTTGCTAACTTTTTAGGTGGTAAGTTGTTTTGAGAAGTGAATTTGCCTTCACTTCTCACAATCTCTTTTCATCTCTCTTATGTATCATTGCTGCATTTTACCTTATGTATTGGAGTGAGCTTGCTCATTCATGTTCATTTCTTACCTTCTTTCTCCAAGAAACTTGTCTTCTTAAGTGAAGCAAGTTGTTTTGCTTCTCTTTGCTTCTTTCTCCTTTCATCTGCTTCTCTCCTTGGTGGCTCTTTGAAGACTTCTCCTCTCAAGCCTCATTAACCCTAGTAACAACCAAGCATGATAATAGTTAGGGTTTGATTAGTCCCCCATTTAGTTTTGCCTTTGTGTCATCTTTGAGTCTTCTCTTCTCATCTCTTAATCAAGGACTAAACCCTAAAGGTTTTAAGGCTTTGTGATTAAGCTTATGCCTGCATCCTTCTATTAGGATGGAGTGTATAACTTTAATCCTAAGTGTTAAACCCTTAATGTGCTTAAATCCTTTAATCAATCCATCTAATAATCACTAAGACATCAAGCTTGTAACTTGGGCCTTGCATTAGGGTTCTAATTCTCCCTTAATTGGTTAAGAAGGACTAACCCTAGTATTAATGGACAAGTCCCCCTCAAGTTGTCTTACAAATCATAAAATCCACTTCTTAATCTTATCATTAACTAAAATCCATTTAATAAAGGCCTTGTTTTGTCATGAGGTTAATCCCTAATCATGGATTATGTTGAGGAGCCTTCCTCAGCTTAAATGTTCTCACCTATTATCCTTCTATTAGGATGGTGTAATGAATTCATTAAATCCTTGATTATGGCTTAAACTCATTACTTAACACTAAACAAAAACAACAAAAACATCTAATTAATCACAAGTAGGTTAATGATCTTAATCCTACATCATGGTGATTAAGTGTGAGGTGCTTACTTCATACTTGAGGTATTCTCATTACCCCTAATCAGAGGGAGGACGTGATGAGTTTACTAACCCTTGGTTTAGGCTTAAGCTCATTATCCTATGACAAACTTCAAAAAGCAATAAAAGACTGAAAACTCAGAAACAAACAATAATCGTCTCCTCCGGGATTCTCTTCTCATCTCATTCACTCATATACGAGAACTTGCTTCTTCTGTCTAATGCAAGACAGTTAGCACCTGAGCCAGACAGGTCATACACTTGAGCATAAAGAAGCAAGCAGTTCACAAGTCAATTTATCTTTCAGTCTCTTTGAGTCGAACTACGGTGTTCTGACTTCCTCATTGCACGAGAGGATACGTAGGCATAACTTAACAGTTATCGAACAAAAGTCTTTGTATATTCCCCCTCCTCCAGCATTATTCTTTAAGCCTCATAGTCTTGAGCATTTCACTCCTGTTCTTACACTGACACTTCTCTTATGCACTTCACATTTCTTTTACACTGACACTTGCATTCTTTCCAGCTTTGATACACAAATTGCACTGACACTACCCCTTTAAAACACAAATCTTTTAAGCGTGGATCCCGTCGAGTACGGCGGACAATCTAGGTGCTAATACCTTCCTAGGTTGTAACCAACCCCCTTTCTCAGTTTCTCTGGTTCGCGACCGTCTTATCCATCTTTTCTTAGGTCTATGCAGCATTACCTTTCCTCCGGGATAAAAATGCCTAGCTGGCGACTCTTTTCTTTTCTTTTGAGTTCACCTATGTGTGTTCTCTTCCTCTTTCGCCGACAGTTCGCGTCTGTACCCCTTCTGACTTAGCCTCATTTGGTGGGAGCGACACTAATCCATTCATATTTCAATTCCTACACATTTATCATAGATTATAAAAACTCCCCATACCTTAGAGAATTTCGTCGCTTTACACTCTTCTCTGGGGGGTTCTCCACAACCTCCTGACTCTGAGCTTCTCCTTTCTTCAGAGCACTTCTCCAAACACGATAGAAAACAAAAAGTGAGAAAACTGATCGTATTCTCTTCTTTATATATATTATCCCAGTTTAGCCTTTTCCCATCTTACCCTCATAATTTCACAAAAGGACCACCTTACCCTTTTCTCTAATATATTTTTAATAATAATAATAAAATAGCATAATAAAACACTATTTATTCTTATTATATAAAAATACTCATTTTCTCCAAAATTTTCAAAATAATCCAAACTCTCCAATTTTTCTAAATTAATTAAATAAATGATTAAATAATTAAATTTAGATTTTCGGGGCGTTACAACTTTCACATGCTTCATCAAATATTTCTCATCCAAAACTAATTTTTAAGGAAATTGAATTCTCTACAACTTTGTATCTCACAAGCCAATCCTAAAAATGCTTCATTTGGAAGATATGAGCTAAAACATGCAGGTCATTTCAAAAGTCAACAAAAAGTCAACATCTTCCAAAGGGCATAATTTGAAAATGGTAAAAGATATGGATATGAGACCAAAGAGGTTGGTTATAGGACTCTTTAAGCTTTCCAAAATGTCCAAGAACACCTTCATAGCCTTAAAATTGAAGGATTTGTTCCTTGTCAAAGTTGGGAGATTTTTTAGGGATGTATGAAGAAAATAAGGCCTTAAAACCAAATTTTTCCAAATGGGCCTATCATGTTGCAATCCAATCTTTATGATGACCTAAAGCACGACCCAAAACCAAAGAGTTTTGATTTTTATTATTTATTTGGATTTTATTCATTAAAATTCAATTTAAATATAAATTAAATATGAAAAATCAAATAATGGACAAGATATTTGATTGGAAATCATTTAAATCATATTTGGAATGATTGGAAGTCAATTGAAATCAGATTGGACCAAAATTGGAAAGGATGGATGAGATTTTTTGAATATTTGAAAGTGAGAAATCTTCACACTCAAGTTATCTCATAAGCCCACAAATCCATAGGTTTTTTGACATAAATTCAATCCTTATAAGTACATGAACACAACCAAGCATTGGGGGACGAAAAAATTAGGATAAGAACCACTACTTGCAAACTTCAAATTTTCATGAAATATTCAAATTCGGTTTCCTATATTTTGATCTTTTTCAGGTGATTTGAAGGTAGGGATAGCTTCCTGAGGTCATTTAGAACATGAATCACTCATCATCATCATCATCAAAAGCATCACCATAAGCACAAACCGAACTCGTTTTTGCTTTGCTTTTAATTTTTTTTTTCGATTCACATGATTTCCACATTATAAATGATATTTGATTATTGGTTTGTGTTTGTAGTGCTATAGAGATGATTTCTGGGCAACAACATTGATGTTTCGTGACCTAAACTGTATTATGCCATTATTAGGGTTTTAAAGCCAAAATCAGGGCTTTACGTTTTAACAAATATAAATGAATAATGAAGACATAGATGAATTGTACATGTTGTAGTGATCATGTTGATGTGTTTAATTGGACAAAATCGTACGTATTCGATGTAATTTGAATTTCGCAGGTTTGTAAGTGCATGTAAAATCGCAGGAAATTGCATAAAACAATTCACAGGTAAACCTGCGAATTCTGAGGTTGAAGATGACCACATGCGCGGGAAACTCTTTTTGAATTAATAACTTATTTTATTAGGTTTTGTTTGTAGTTATGTTTCAGAGATGTTGCTTGGCTCAGTTGGTTGTGCGTACGCATGTTAAGGCATAAGACTTGGGTTCAATCCTTGGCTGAGCGTTTTTTTTTTTGCTTTTAATCCATTTATTTTGCAGGTTGAAAATATAATAATATGAAGATGTTCAATATCACCAGACACGCGCTGGTCCAGTGACAAGGAGTTTGTGTGGGAATATTGGAGACATAGGTTCGACCCCAGGCTCTTGCAGGTTTGTTTTTTATTTTTATTTTTTTCATAAATTTTATTAGTTAATTAGGATAAATATTTTTCTAAATGAAATTAAAAAAAAAGCTTAATAACAAATAGATGATAAATTGATAATTTTGTATATAATAAATCCATCATATTTTAATTAACTATTAATTATTAATTATATCATATTTTTCTTAATAGGTTATTTACTATTCCTTTTTTTTCCTTAATTAAATTTTTAATCTAACTTTATCCTAAGACTCTAATTTTCTCTAACCCTAAATAAATATTAACTTAATTTTTCTTTTAACTCTTTTTATTTTATAATTTCTATATTAGTAAAATTTTAACATATTATGCTTTTATTATTATTATTATTAAATCATTTGAATTTGTATTTTTCTAATAATATCTAAAATTCTAACCTATCTAACTTAAAATAATTTCTTTTAAAATTCTAACTTCTTATTATTTCTTCATTATTATTTTATTACCTTATTATTATTGCTTTATTTATTATTATTACTTATTTTTGCTTTATTATTATATTTGCTTTATTATTCTTATTATTTATTTTTATCCGATTATTTTGTATCTGCCCATAAGCCTTGTAATAATTTAGAATTTTCTTTTCGTTTTTTATTTCTTAATATAAATTGTGTGGTTAGTAAATAGGGAGTGATAACCTAATTGATATTATTATGGACTTAGAAAATTAATTAAAAAGATAAATAAACACTCATACACGTAAGTCGATCTTTGATCGTCATCTGCATTTCCTAGGGTATTCCTCTTGGTTGCCTTATTAAATGGTCAAGTCCCTCGAATATAGGGGTGTCTTAAGCAAAGTCCCTTCAAGTATAAATCATCATAGTCCCTTCAATTTAAAAGATCAAGTCCCTTCGAGGTTGCCTATGATAATGATATTGTCCCTTCAAATAAATAATGATAGTCCCTACGAATTGCTAAAGACACCCCTACCTGTTGCCTTCTATAACCATATGATGACCCTACACCTGTCTCTTAACAAATCCAAAGTAATGACTACCTATTCCTTAATAATAGGGATAATCTTACTCTTGAAAGAACATATAAGAACATGAATGACTTAGTCTAGGGTAGGTACCTCCTAGTTACTTGCTCACTTCTTAAAATTACTTCTTACACCTCACTTTCTTAAACATTTTTCAAAACAAGGCTTTGTATACATCCATACGAGGATCATTACAAAGTACTTAGAAAATTTTCTAATCACACACTACACTCTTCAAAAACAGTTTAAGTGAGCTAAGTAACTAAGAGCCCATGGATAACCATGGATATAAAGGGTGCTAACACCTTCCCTTTATATAACTTACCCCCCAAACTCAAGTCTTTTGAAAATAGGTCTTTCCTATTCTTTTATGTCCTTTCCACTTGGATAAAATAAAAGTCGGTGGCGACTTTTGCTATCCGCAACATGACTAAAAGTCACCACCGTGTTACACCTAGACGAGGTATATAGTTCTTGGGATTATCACCTTTCACAATAGGCATTTCAAAGCATTAGTTAGTAGGGATGGGACTTTTGTCCAAAACTTCTCCATAAACCTTAGTGTTGGTATCATCTTTCTCAACTTTAGCACCACCAAGTAAGCACTCTTCCAACTTATTGGTCGGAGGAGGCTTCGATGCGCTATCTTGAACAACACCAATTATCAAATCCACCAAACAACAAGAATCCCTCAAATAAGGGTTCTTTTAAAAAAATCTTGAATAAATTCAATCTTATCATTTCCTACCTTAAATGTAATACCCTGTATTTTATTAAATGTTCTAGATAATATTAATTGAGATTAAGTGAGTTCTGGTGTGCTTTGAGAGTTATATGTTAAGATACTTAGAGAAATTGACGAGCTCAGATTGGATTTAATTGATATTATCTAATTCTGAGGTTTTATTAATTGGTACATTAGAGACATTTTGGATACCCTCAATTTTTGGACTAGTTAGTGTTACTAACTAATTGATATTTTTATATATCATTTCCTTTTCCCTCATTTTCTATAAACTTAGAAACAGTAAGAGAAGGTAGAAAGAAGGAGAAGAAAATAGGAGAAGAAGAAGGAAAACCCTAGAAGTGAAGAAAACTTGGATCATCATCATTTTTTCACCAAATCATCTCATCATCTTTATCCTCATCTTGTATAAATGTGGGTTTTAGTTGGAAACTCTAAGTTGTAGAAGTTGGGGTTGTTAGAGTAAAAATAGAAATGTGTTAATATTGAGTAGTTTTGCTAAATCAATGTTTCTAACAGTTCAAATACAAAATAAAATGCGTAGTATAGTCGGGTTACGAGTAAGATGAACTCATGATACTTGTTATTGAATTCCATTGTGTTTCTATGAGGTTCCATTGGAGTTTTATACTAAGAAAACATGTTTTTGAGCTTCTGTGTAATGGTTAACCGATTAACAGGATATGGTTAATCACTTAACGCTTGGAAAATTGTTGTTTTGTGTGAAAAATGTGACTGATTAACCGATTAACCAAATATGATTAATAGATTAGCCTAAAGTGTCTCTAACTCTCACTTAGATATTGTCTTGGATTTTTCAACTGTGTTAATCGGTTAACCATATCCCGTTAACCGATTAATACTGGTACAATTTCTAAAAATCTTTACAAATTTATATCTTTTGAACCGTGATTTCGATCGAGGCGTAATTGGTATCGATAGAAAGCTATGGCAATGCTTTACTCAATAATTGATATTGATGTGGGATTAATTAAATTGTGATATTTGAATGGAAATATTAGATTATGTAATTATTTGATTTCATAATTAAAACATAAGAGTTAGGAAGAGTGAGGAAACCTTACCACAGATAATAGTAAGGCCTAGTGATGTAAATAGGAATGGATAGAGAATCTAGATAGCAATACTCGTGCATTCGATGCCTAGGTGTACATCCTTGACGAGTAATGGTCTATTGGAGAGTGAGATGCTATATGGAACATGTGTGAACCTTGTGTTTTGTGTGTTAAGGAAAATGTGGCCTTGTGATTGTCGTATGCAATCATGCTTGTGTGTGATCACGCAATCGAAGCTATTTCCCTTGAGACTTATAGTTTCGTGAGGTGAGGCTTATTTAGAGCTCCTTCAGAATGTACGCATGATTACTTGGTAAGTTTGATTCTCGCGTTTAGTACGAATGAAACCTACGGGTAGAGACTTGTGATAGTTAACAGACCATATGAAGTGACAATTCGTAAGGTTGATAATATGTCCCTTAAAATCCGAATCCATTTTGTATGTCAAGTAAATTACAATGATCCATGACTCGTGTCGACTCTTAGACATATGAGAGGATCGGAAAAGGGGATGCCTCAATGAGGTTACCAATTAGTGATATTTTGAGTTGGTGAACTCATGAACATGTTTCCATATAGTGTGATATTGTGAGCTTAAAGTCTTGTACCTTTCCCCCCAACTTGTGTTAGGATGGTTAGAACCTTGTAAAGTTGAGAGAATCCATAAGATGGGGAACTCACTGTGATTTATTATCTCACCCCACATTGTTGATTATATTTCAGGTACTTCAGGTTCCGTGAAGGGTAAGGATAAATAAGTTTGATTATCCTTACTTATCTTGGATTTTTGGGATGACATAAATTATGTTGTAGAGGTTTTATTTTGAGATCATTGTTTTGATCTTGTTCTTAGTATTTGTGGATATCTTGTGTATATTATGCCTTAGTTTTAGTTTGTTTTATTTTGGGCATGTAATGTATACAATGTGTTAACTAAGAACTTATTGGTATTTCAGTACCAAAACTTGGATTCATGTATAATATATACCTTATATAGATGTACTTAAATTTGAGTTTTACATCAAAAGTCAACTTTCCTCTCTTGACATCGATGATGCCCCCCGCAATAGCTAAGAAGGGTCTACCTAAGATTATCGAGATTTGGAAATCCTCATCGATGTCCATTATAACAAAATTTATCGGTACATAATACTCTTCAACTCTCACCAGAACATCTTCTAACACACATATGAGATACTTAACCAATCTATATATAAGTTGCAAAGACACATTAGTTGGTTTTATCTTTTCCATGTCTAACTTCTTACACACAAACAAAGGCATCAAGCTAACGCTAGCTCATAGATTACACAATGCTCTTTCAAAGTCCATGGTACCTATATGACAAGAGATAAAAAAACATTCCAGATATTTGAGCTTAGGGTTCATTATGTTTTGAATGGCAACACTACTATCAAGAGTCATATCCATAATTTCATGGCTATCTAGCTTCCTTTTATTAGAGATAATCTTTTTTAAGAACATATCCTAATGATAACGCGAAATTATATCGGTTATTTGGCTTGACTTACATGAGTTTTAGTTATGATTTCCTTCAATTTATTTGATTTATGCTTCAATTTATGTCTTGATTATTATGTTTTCAGGTGACTTGGATGTAATCGTAAAAGAATTAAAAAAAGAAGAAGGAAAGGAGAAGAAATGAAGACAGATAGCAGAAAATATAAAATATGCACTTTGGAGGCATGACGCCCATAACAACACTAGTACGACCGTCACACACTTAAGTAAGTGGGATGACCGTCAAATATGAGTGACGCCCGTCACAAGTCATTTTCCAGAAGTTAAATTACACATATTGCTCAATCAAGCCAGAAGCGCGTATTTGTTTCCATCTATTTCTCTCATGCTCAGACTCAAGCCAGTCACAGTCAACCAAATATTTTTTAAGCCCAACAAAATTATTTCCTAAAATTTCTCTAACAATAATCATACTCAAGACTTATAAATAGGAACCAAGTGAAGTTGAACAAGTGACCTTTTGATTATTATTACTTGTTTTTAGCAGTTTTGTTTTACCATGTAAAAGTGGTAGTTTCTCACATCGAGGAACTACCACACTATTAGTTTTAGGATTCTATTTTCTGCCATTTTATTTTCTGAAACCGGATTCGTGTTCAAGATTTAAGTGTATGATTCAAAGCACCCTTATATTCCAGGTTTTATTTATTGTTATTTATTTTATCGTTTTCTTATTTAATTGCCAAATCATGTTTCCGGTTTTAGTTTATTATCATATCTGCATGTTTATTTTCCTATCCATGTCTAGCTAAATAGTCTTGAGTCCGACGTATGAGAACCGTCGTTGCCGACGGGACTCGGTAGAAAATAATAGGCACGAAATTACAATCGTATTCTGTTTTGGTTTTAATTTTCAAGTTTAATTTAAGTAGATTTTTCACGAGAGTGAGAAGTTATTTAACACGATTTCATCACGAGAGTGAGAAATTAATTAAGATTAGAACCTACACTGCGAGAGCGTGGGGATCGAACCGGATAGTGGGAATTAAGCAACATATCTAAATAAAACGAGAGCGCTTTAGATGCATTTAGGATATTATTGCCTTTCAATATATTTCTTAGTTACCGGGCGAGCGAGAGCAAATTCTTGGGATTAGGCAGTATGGCTTTAGTTAATATCGCGAGAGCGTGAGGCGGAGTTTTTAAGTCAGTATATTCTACGGAACTAAGTTTTAGTCGTGATTAGTACCTGGATTCTACAAAGTCCCTTAGGAACGCGGAATCCATATTCTGGTCTCTCTTTATTATCATATTTTCTAAGTTCATTTTTAGTTTTAGTTCTAGTTTCCTCTTAATCAAATATTCATTAGCCTTGTCTTTACAAAGCGACGATAGACTACAGTAGGTTGACATTAGTCTCTGTGGGTTCGACAATCATTTATATTACTTCAATACTTTCGTGCACTTGCGGAGCATCAAGTTTTTGGCGCCGTTGTCGGGGACCAACTGTCAATGTTGTTATTCCGTTGTTGCACCTTATAGACTAAGACACTTTTATCCCTATAACTATGTATCACCCAAATTCTTTCTACGATTACCATTCCCAGTATTTCAAGGAATCGCAAGGATCCCATAGTTCCAACCTCGAAATACAAATGAAGAATCTTGATGCTTCACTTACTCATCCTAACCCAAATTAGCTTTGCAACTACCAATCCCAACTTTTTGAGGAGTCGCAATAAGCCCATAATTCCAACCTAGAAATATTAATGCATGATTTCAATGCGACATTGACTCACTCCCAATATTTTAAAAATCCGCAGGACTCCGTTAATTCCAACCTCGAAACATTATTGGAAGGTTTCATTGAAACAACAACCAATTCTAGGTTAGAATCAATGATGAAAGGCTTTGTGGAAACACAATGTAACATCCAAAATAAGACCCACGCAATTTCAATTTAAAATAAGAGTAATTAAAATATAAAAATATATTTGAGTGTTACGTTGACTTCCAAAACACGGCTTAACTGATACGTATTACAAAATGTACTCGCAGTAGTAATCTCAAAAGAAAGCATAAATAAATATTCAATAGCAACATGTTCTTCTTATAACAGTTAAAAAAGAAAATAACAATCGTTGTTCCCGACACCCCAAAGTACGTATCAGAGTCGATTCCTCTAATGTGAAGTGCACCGACTTCACCGACCATGGACTCTACTATTCCTGATCACATGCCTGTTACCAACATAAGGGTAACATTCAAATAGAATGGGTGAGATACATACACCAACAAAAGGGAAAAATAATACAAATAAAAGCAAGTATCATCAAGTATTCACCACTTCTCATCAAACAACATTTAAGCAATCACACAGAAACACATAATAATAATATGCACACAACAACATATAAAAATGAGACTCCACCAGACTCAATGCATGGGGTACCATTTATCAATCCCTGTTTCATGATCTGGTTCCCGTCTGAACTCTCGACCCGTATTTCATGGTCCAATATGATCCCTCTTTCATGATCACACCCACGACCCCTATTTCACGGTCACGTACGATCCCTATTTCATGGCCACACCAACAGTACAACGATTCCCATTGGAATTAGGATGGGTATTAGTACCCTACCTTGGTACACCATCCTCAACTATGCATCATCAATAATAATATGCAATGTCTACAACACTACCTCATACAACAACAACCACCTCCACACATAACAACATCAACAACATGTAACAACAACATATAACAACATCAACAACATCAATGCACACATATACATGTTACTTATATTTTTACAAAGTTATTTTCAACATCCTACAAAACAAGCACGTAATCACTCTGTACATGCCCCTAACTTCACTACAACGATCCCAATCTATTAAAGTGTTAAATAAAAGATTTTATAGATTTTTTCAGAATAAAATAAATTATTTTTCACTCCAGGTCTCGCTAAGCGACATCCTACTTGCTAAGCGAGTGACTCTCTACCATGAAGGGTCCAAATTTTCTAAATGATCGCTAAACGAGCCACCTTTCGCTAAGCGAGAAATGTGATTTCAACAGAATTTCTTTTTCGAACACAACCCGATTTTGCTACGATTTCTCCTTCCAAGAACCATTCTGAAGGCCAGAAAACACGAAAATTCAACCATTCTTCCTACAATTAATCACCTAATTCAAACAATTTTAACAATTCCTAAATGTTCTAACATACTTTCATCAAATTCCTCTCTATCTTCATGGATTCTCACTCAACAATCTTATGTCTAATACTCATATTATAATACCCTTAGGAGATGAAAGAAATCTCACCCTTACCTTAATTCGACGGACGATTTCTTCCTTTGCCGGAATTCTCCTCTTCTAGCTCTTGCCCTAGTTCCTTCTTCTTCCTTCCTCTATTCGCATGTTCTCAATTCACGATCAGTTTTCACGAACTAATTTCCTTTTTCCTAAATTCCAAACATAACCCTTAGACCCCATATAAGGATTTCCCATCTTTCCCTCACTAATCCATTGTCTAATTATCATTCTATCATTTCTCTTCATATTTCCAATATTTATTCAATATAATATAAATTATTTAAATTCGTATAATATTAAAATATAATTTTTCCCTCAACACACTATCAATTTCACAATTCCCACAACATACAAGACACAACAATTTCAAATTATTTAAATTAAATAATTAAGTAAATAACTGGGGTGTTACAATTCTCCCCCATTTAGAATGTTTTTTTCCTTGAAAACTTACCTTATGTGAACAAACTCGGATAAGACTCTCGCATATCACTCTCCAATTCCCAAGTCATGGTTCCACCGGAAGCTACTCCCCACACCACCTTTATGAGAACAATCTCTTTTACTCTCAACTTCTTTACATCGCGATCATCAATAAGTTCTGGTAGTGCTTCAACCGTAAGTTTATCTCTTACCTCAATTTCATCCATCGGCATCACATGTGACGAATCCAGAACATACTTTCGAAGTCGTGAAACATGGAATACATCATGCAAATTTGATAATCGTGGTGGCAACACCATTCTATAAGAAATAGGTCTAACTCTTGCAGAAATCTGGTATGGACCAATAAATTGAGAAGTAAGTTTTCTCGACTTCAAAGCTCGCCCAACACCGGTCACCGAAGTAACCCTACAAAACACATGGTCTCCTTCTTGAAATTCAAGATCTTTCCTCCTCTTGCCGTGATAATTCTTTTGTCTGCTCTGCGAAGTTCTCATCTTATCTCGTATCAACTTCACCATCTTGGTAGTTTGTTATACGGTATTAGGTCCAAGTACAACACTTTCGTCAGACTCATGCCAACATAAAGGTGTTCGAAATCTTCGACCATAAAGTGCTTCAGAAGGCGTCATTCCGATACATGAATGATAATTATTATTATAAGCAAACTCGATCAACGACAAGTGGCTATCCCAAGAACCTCCTTATTCAAGCACACAATCCCTCAACAAATCTTCCAAAGATTGTATAGTCATCTCTGTCTGCCCATCATTCTGTGAATAATAAGTTGAACTCAACTTAAACTTCGAACCTAATTCTTCTTGCAAGCTCTCCCAGAATCTAGAAGTAAATCTAGGATCTCTATCTCACACAATACTCAAAGGAATTCCATGCAACTTCACAATCACATTGACACATATCTCTGCCAATCTATGCAAAGAAAAATTAATACCAATAATAAAATGTGCCGACTTTGTCAATCTATCAACAATTACCCAAATAACATCATGCCCTCTCGGAGTATTAGGTAACCCCGTAACGAAATCCATCAAGATACTATCCCATTTTCACTCTAGAATATCCAACGGTTGCATCACCCCAGCAGGTTTTTGATGTTCTACTTTTGACTTCTGACAAGTCAAACAAGCATAAACAAACTGAGCCATATCACGCTTCATCCCATGCCACCAAAATATCTTTTTCAAATCTTGATACATTTTTGTAGCTCCCGTGTGAATACTCATACTGCTTCTATGTCCCTCTTTAAGAATCATTCTCTTCAATTCGAGGTCATCAGGAATACAAATACGCTCCCGAAACTTTAGTACTCAATGTTCATCGACTCCGAATTCATTACCTCCAGCCCGTTCATCACTGACCATCAAGTCCACAAACTTTACATCCGACTTCTAACTCTCCCGTATATGATCAAGAAAGTCATTATTAACCTTCAACATTCCCAACATTACACTGTGAGGTGTCTCCTCACATCCTAAACTCATATCTCAGAATTGTTTGATCAACTCCAATTTTATAGCTATCATGATCGACATATGCAACGTTTTCCGACTTAAGGCATCGACCACAACATTGGCTTTACCAGGATGATAATTCAAACTAAAATCATAGTCCTTCAAGATTTCCAACCAACGCCTCTGTCTCATATTTAACTCTTTCTGGTCAAAAAGATACTTCAAACTCTTGTGATCACTGTATACTTCAAATCTCGAACCGTGCCGGTAATGCCTCAAAATATTTAGTAAAAATACCACAACTTCTAGTTCTAAATCATGGGTAGGATAATTCCTCTCATGAATTCTCAACTGTCATGAAGCATACGCCATCACTTGACCTTCTTACATTAACACTTCACCCAAACCCATCAGAGAAGCACCGCAATAAACCACAAATGGTTCATCTGGTTTAGGTAAAGTTAAAACTGGAGCGGTAGTCAACCTCTTCTTTAGCTCAATGAAACTCTGTTCACACTGGGCATCCCACACAAATGCATTATCCTTACAAGTTAATTGAGTCAATGGAAGTTCCAACTTCTAAAAACCTTCGATGAATATTTGATAATAACCATCTAACCCCAAGAAGCTTCTAATTTTTGTCACCGATTTCAGAGTCTCCCATTATAGAACTGTATCTACCTTAGATGGATCCATAATAATCCTTTTTTCCTGAAATCACATGGCGGAGAAAACTCACTTCCTTCAACCAAAACTCGTACTTTGATAACTTAACATACAACTTCTTCTCTTTCAACACTTGCAACATAATTCACAGATGTTCAACATTCTCTTCTTCTGACTTAGAGTAAATCAGAATATCATCTATAAAGACAACAACAAACGGATCCAAATAGTCATGAAAATCCTATTCATATATTCAATGAATACTCCAGGTGCATTAGTAATTCCAAACGGTATCACTACATATTCATAGTGTCTATACTGAGTCCTAAAAGTTATTTTCTGCACATCTTCATCTTTTACTCTTATCTGATGGTAACCCGATCATAGATCAATCTTGCTAAACACTTGAGCACCAACCAACTGATCCATCAGATCATCTATCCTTGGAAGTGGATACTTTTTCTTATTCGTCACTTTATTCAACTGCATGTAATCAATAAACAATCTAATACTACCATCTTTCTTTTTCACTAATAATACCGGAGCTCCCCATGGAGACGCACTCGGCCTTACAAACTTCTTTTCTAATAGTTCCTCAAATTGTTTCTTCAATTCAGATAACTCAGAAGTTGACATACGATATGGTGCCATCGAAATCGATCTAGTTCCGGACACAAGATCAATACTGAATTCCACCTCCCTCTCTGGAAGAACATCCACAATGTCATCTGGAAATACTTCCAGAAAATCTCTTACCACTAGCAATTCACCAATTGTTATTTCATTTTCCACCAGTAGAGATGCAAATAATGCCAATACTTGAGATTGTTCATCCAAAAGTTCTTTCAACTCTCTAGCAGATAAATAATCAGCTTCTTCTTCCTCTTCATCAGGAGTAAGAAATCGAACTGACTTACGGAAACAATTAATGTGAACATGATTGAAATCCAACCAGTTCATTCCCAGAATCACATCTAAACTTCCCAACAACAAACAAATTAGATCCACACCAAAGTCCTTACCATATATCGATAGAGGACAATTCAAACAAACTAGAGAAGTAGTTAACGATCCATCATCCGGAGTCTCAATAACCATTTCTCCTTTCATAGGGGAAACAACAGGACCCATTCTTTTCACGCAGTCAATAGAAATAAAGCAATACATAACGCTTGTATCTATCATAGCAATCAAAGGCGTATTATTAATATAGCAAGTACCTCTGATCAGTCGATCCTCACTTGAAGTTTGTGTTCCTGTCAAAGCAAACACCTTTCCTCTAGTCGCAGTTATCTTTGGTTTTTGACAATGAGTGTTGATATGACCTTGCTCTCCACAGTTGTAGAAAGTCACCAGATTAGTCTTAAACTCTACAATCAAATGTCCAGGATGGCCACATTTGAAACACTTCTTCATGTCACTCATACACTCATAAATACGATGACCCAGTTCACCACACCGGTAACATTTCAGAGAAGCAGGGGCACCTCCCCCACTTGGCTTCTTACCCTTGACATGCTTCTGTTTACCTTTATCAGATGGAGTTGCATAAGGCTTCCCACGATGCATCTATTTCTTTCCTATTCTCTCAGCCAAACTCTTAAAGTGGTCTGATCTAGCCTTCCTGTCTTCTTCAAAGATTCTACAACAATCAATTAAATCCGAGAACCTTCTGATCCTTTGATAACCATTTTCCTGCTTGATCTCAAGCCTCAAACCATTCTCGAGCTTAACACACTTTGAGAACTCAGCAGTCGCTTCACTATAGTGTGGATAGAACTTTGCCAGGTCAGAAAATTTGGCATCATACTCTGTAACCGACATACTCCCTTGTTTTAATTCCAAGAACTCAATTTCTTTCTTTCCTCGAACATCTTTGGGAAAGTACTTCCTCAAGAATTCCCTTCTAAACATATGCCAAGTTATTGCCTCACCATACGCTTCCAACTGCTGATGAGTGCCAACCCATCAGTCATCAACTTCTCCCACCAACTTGTAAGCACTCAACCGCACCTTTCGGCCTTCAGAACATTCCATCACTCGGAAGATCCTCTCGATATCATTGAGCCACTCTTGTGCTCCATCAGGGTCATACTTTCCCTTGAACTTATGTGGATCATTCTTCTGGAAGTCATCATTCTCACGATCCCCATCATTCATCGGATTTTGCACAACTTGAACCATAACTTGCATAGCGGTGGCAAGTGTAACATCATTCCTCCCAACCATTCTAAATCTGCCACACAATAACAACCAAACAACAATTAATAAATCCATAACAACACACAACAACGACTCGACGACTCAATTACTTGGTCGGACGGACGGACCTGCTCTGATACCACTTTGTAACACCCAAAATAATCCCCACAAAATTTCAATTTAAAATCAGAGTAATTAAAATATAAAAATATAATTCGAGTGTTACGTTCACTTTCAAAACACGGCTTAAATAATACGTATTACAAAATATACTCGCAGTAGTAATCTCAAAAGAAAGCATAAAATAAATATTCAATAGCAACATGTTCTTCTTAAAAGAGTTAAACAAGAAATTAACAATCGTCGTCCTCGACACCCCAAAGTACGTATCAAAGCCGACACCCCAAAGTGCACCGACTTCACCGACCATGGAATCTACTATTCCTGATCACCCGCGTGTTACCAATATAAGGGTAACATTCAAACAAAAGGGGTGAGATACTTACACCAACAAAAGGGAAAAATAATACAAATAAAAGCAAGTATTATCAAGTATTCACCACTTCTCATCAAACAACGTTTAAGCAATCACACCAAAACACATAATAATAATATGCACACAACAACATATGCAAATGAAACTCCACAAAACTCAATGCATGTGGTACCATTTATCGATTCATGTTTCATGATTTGGTAATTATCGAAACTCTAGACCCATATTTCATGGTCCAATATGACCCATCTTTCATGATCACACCACGACCCATGTTTCATGGTCACGTACGATCCCTATTTCGTGACCGCAATAATAGTACAACGATTCCCATTGGAATTTGGATGGGTATTAGTACCTTACCTTGGTACACCATCCCCAACTATGCATATACCATGCATCATCAATGACAATATGCAATGTCTACAACATTACCTCATACAACAACACAACAACATATAACAACAACTACCTCCACACATAACAACATCAACAACATGTAACAACAACTACAACAACATATAACAACATCCACAACATCAATGTACACATATACATGTTACTCATGTTTTTACAAAGTTATTTTCAACATCCTACAAAACAAGCATGTAATCACTCAGTACATGCCCCCAACTTCACTACAACGATCCCAATCTATTAAAGTGTTAAATAAATGATTTTATAGAATTATTCAGAATAAAATAAATTATTTTTCACTCCAGGTCTCGCTAAGCGACCTCCTGCTCGCTAAGTGAGCGACTCTCTGCCAGGAAGGGTCCAAATTTTCTAAACGATCGGTAAACGAGCTACCTCTCGCTAAGCAAGAAGTGGGATTTCAACAAAATTTCTTCTGTGAACACAACCCGATTCTGCTACGATTTCTCCTTCTTAAAACCATTCTTAAGGCTAGAAAACACAGAAATTCAACCATTATTCCTACAATTAATCACCTAATTCAAACAATTTCAACAATTCCTAATTGCTATAACATACTTTTATCAAATTCCTCTATATCTTCATGGATTCTCAATCAACAATCCTATGTTTAATACTCATATTATAATACCCTTAGGAGATGAAAGAAATTCCACCCTTACCTTAATTCGACGGAAGATTTCTCCCCTTTTCGGAATTCTCCTCTTCTAGCTCTTGCCATATTTCCTTCTTTTTCCTTCCTCTATTCGCACATTCTCAATTCACGATCAGTTTTTACGAATTGATTTCCTTTTTCCTAATTTCAAAACATAACCCTTAGACCCCAACTAAGGATTTATTATCTTGCCCTCACTAATCCATTTCCTAATTATCATTCTATCCTTTCTCTTCATATTTCCAATATTTATTCAATATAATATAAATTATTTAAATTTATAGAATATTAAAATATAATTCTTCCCTCAATACACTATCAACTTCACAATTCCCACAACACACAAAACACAACAACTTCCCATTATTTAAATTAAATAATTAAATAAATAATTGGGGCTTTACACACAAACTCTCCAAAATTAAGAGCTTAAAAGACAACATCTTGATACTCATGAAACTCTTAGGTGGATGAGCATTATGGCTGAGTCCCTTGTGACTCACACCGAGGCATTGGAGACCTAAATCTTACTACTTGCCCTGACACCTATAAAACCCTCCCCTGAGGAGAATGCATATGTTATAACAATTAGTAGTGAAAAACAACTCGAAAATCCTAAGGAGAAGGACTATGAGGATGAGGAGAGTGATAATGAGAATGACGAGAGTTCTGGTGAGGAAAATCCATCGACATCATCCGAAAGGGAGGTTGCCATAGAGGTAGAGAATGAATCAATTGTTGTTGTTACCCCTCCATATATCCCACATTTTTCTTTCCCGAAAAGTTTTGTGGAAGCTGAGGTAGAATCCCAATCCAAAAGGTTTGTGGAGGTATTGGAAAATACCCGCACCAATGTACCCGTATTCGAGCTCCTACATAAAAAGAGAAAATTAGAGGATCATGAAGCTAGGGAAATCATTAGTGTCAAGAAGGTAAGTCTAACCTTTGATATGGTGGATGAAACGACTAAGCTCAAACTTGAAAAGCTAATACTTAGCATAGATCCAGAACCACCACCACAAGTTCAAAAGAATTAATTGTCCTATAGAAGACAAAGAAGAAAAGGTGAGAGATATGTGAAATGGTTTGATAAATGGCCATGGAAACCGAATAGTAACACTCCTAACTGTCGAGCTATCAAAGGTAAACGAAACTCCGTGTGGATGGCAACCCACAAGATTTTAACTTAATATTTTCCTTTTACTGTGTGTGTTTGCAGAAAATAAAAAATTGTATCAATTGTCACGTCTCAGCTACATTTAGGTGAAGGGTCTCTAGACGACAATCCCTTAAGATGAGTTGGTGCCCACAGATGTTCCTACGAATGTCGCTGCTGGTGGTGTCACCGATGATAAGTATGATAGGATATGGTATGTCCCTCCCATTCACAACTCATCTCCTCCTTGTCCTTTCGTATGGTAAGGTTCCATCTGCACACACCGCACCGTATTTTGCTAACATTCTTTACAGGTGCTTCCTTCGGAAATAGGCAGTATGATGAGCGACCTCATGAAAAGTGAAGTTCCATCGAATCCAAATATATTGTAGTATAAGACGTCGGAGTAGAAGTAGTGAAGACTGGGACAACTAGGGAATAGTTAGAGCGAATTTGGCCACGGTGGCACGCAATGGCAATCATACAGGTTCTATTTTTCCTTTACCACCTTTTATCAAAACATTAAGGACAATGTTTGGTTTAAGTGTGGGGCAGAAACTCCACCGCTTTCATTTTAACGCTTTTTAGTTAGATTTATTTAGACTTATTGCTTTCTAGCATAAATTTAAATTTATTTTCTACTTTCGTTGCGTCTTTGCATGTACTGTCAAGTTTTAATATGCGATTTTGTGTTTATCGATTTCCTACTCCCTTGAGCCACACCAAATATTTTGATTTTTTTTTTGCGTTAAAAGTAGTGTTTCTTTTGAAAATCTTAGGTTACAAATGAAATTGAGGTTAGATTGTGAGACGTGGGAAAATTTCGTAAGATCGGTATCGTCTTAACACCGTGAGCCTTCAGATTATGAAAATCAATTTGAGTACTTGTTATGCCATATCCTTAAGTTCTCACCCCTTTGGTAGTCCCTAATTAGTTTATTTAGCAGTCAACACCATCCTAAGCACACACTAAGTAGGAAGCCTAGGCAAATAAGTGTATGATCTCATGGTTAAAAGGTCAATCAAGAAAAGAAAAAAAAGAAAAAAAAAGAATGATTGAAAAGAAGTGCTCCTTCTAAGTTAGGTGAACTTCACTCGATCACTTAGCCCAATGGTGCAAACATAGTTTAATACGTGCAAAAGAGAAAAAATGAAGATAATGAGATCATAGTCACTAACAAGTTGTCCTACCATGTGTGTGAAAAGATAACGGGCTTAATGTGATTGCGCCAAAATGAAAAGGGATGAAAGAAGAATGAGTGAGTTAGACTTAAGTATAATGACATGATTTGGATTGAGTTGAATAGGATAGAGGTTAATGACCGTAAAATCGGAATTGTGTTATTATGATATCCTTAGTGTGTGAGCAAGTACCTATCGACACAAACTTAACCAAAGTAGAGTTGGTAACCTAGGACGAGTATCTGTATGCACTATTTTCCTTGTGATTCATCATTTGCTTGAGGACAAGCAAAGGTTTAAGTGTGGGGGAGTTTGATAACGCAAAATTATATCGGTTATTTGACTTGACTTACATGAGTTTTAGTTATGATTTCCTTTAATTTATTTGATTTATGCTTCAACTTATGTCTTAATTATTATGTTTTCAGGTGACTTGGATTTAATCGTAAAAGAATTAAAAAAAGATGAAGAAAATGAAAGAAATAAAGACAAATAGTAGAAAATAGAAAATTTTCACTTTGGAGGTATGATGCCCGTAACAACACTAGGACGACCGTCACACACTTAAGTGAGTTGGACAACCATCAAAGATGGGTGACCCCCGTCACAGGTCATTTCCCAGAAATTAAATTACGCACATTGCTCAGTCAAGCCAGAAGCGTATATTTATTTCCACCTATGTCTCTCATGCTCATACTCAACCCAGTCATAGTCAACCAAATATTTCTCAAGCCCAGCAAAATAATTTCCTAAAATTTCTCTAACAACAATTGTACTCAAGACTTAAAATAGGAACCAAGTGAACTTGAACAAGTGACCTTCTTTTGATTATTATTATTAGTTTTTGAAGTTTTATTTTACCATGTCAAAGTGGTAGTTTCTCACATTGAGGAACTACCAAACCATTAGTTTTAGGATTCTATTTTCTGCCATTTTATTTTCTGAAATCAGATTTGTGTTCAAGATTTCAGTGTATGATTCAAAGCAACCCTTTATTTTAGGTTTTATTTATTGTTATTTATTTTATCGTTTTCTTATTTAATTTCCAAATCATGTTTCCAATTTTAGTTTATTGTCATATCTGCATGTTTATTTTCCTATCCATGTCTAGCTAAATAGTCTCGAGTCCTGCGTATGAGAATCGTCGTTGCCCACGGGACTCGGTAGAAAACAATAGGCACAAAATTACGATCATACTGTTTTGGTTTTAATTTCCAAGTTTAATTTAAGTAGCTTTGTCACGAGAGTGAGAAGTTATTTAACACGATTTTGTCACGAGAGTGAGAAATTAATTAAGGTTAGAACCGACACTGTGAGAGTGTGGGGATCGAACCGGATAGTGGGAATTAGGCAACATATCTAAATACAACGAGAACACTTTAAATAGATTTAGGATATTATTGGCTTTCAAATATATTTCTTAGTTACCGGGAGAGCGAGAGCAAAATCTTGGAATTAGGAAGTATGACTTTAGTTATTACTATGAGAGCGTGAGACGGAGTTTTTAAGTCGGTATATTCTATGGAACTAAGTTTTAGTAGTGATTAGTACCCTAATTATACAAAGTCCCTTAGGAACATGGAATCCATATTTTGGTCTCTCTTTATTATCATATTTTCTATGTTCTTTTTTAGTTTTAGTTCTAGTTTCCTCTTAATCAAATATTCATTAGCCTTAGCTTTACAAAGCGACGATAGATTACAATAGGTTGACACTGGTCTCTGTGGGTTCAATAATCTTTTATATTACTTTGATACTTTGGTACACTTGCGGAGCATTACATAAGAGGTAATTTGAGTTAGTGCTTTGGTGAAAGGCACATTGAGATGGATCTTTTTTAGAAGTTCCACAAAGTTTTTGAACCGATCTTCCACTTTGGCTTTCACGAGCCTTTATGGGAAATGAATAATAGGTTTGGAGGGAGGGGCGCAACATATGGTGCTTCCTTCTTAACCTTTTCAACAACCACCTAGGGATTTTACTCGGGTTCCCTCAGAAATAACTCAGAAGGGATGGAGGTAGAAGCTTGTTGTTGTGCCACTTGGGAGATTTGGGTCTCCAACATTTTTTTGTGGGTGGCAACATTTTCAATCTTAGGGTAAACTGCCTAAGCCTCATTGGTGAGGAGGTTTTGATTTCTAAATTCATCGTTTTGATGAGTTTGTCTCATCACAAAGTTTTCAATCAAAAGTTCTAAGTTGGATTTCTTAGGCTCAATTAGCGTAGCTTTTTAGAAATCTGACGGTCCCATAACTTATTGGGGCTTGTTGTTACTATAAGAGAAATTGGGGTGATATCGCTACCATGGGTTATAAGTGTTGGAATCAGGATTATTCTACTGATTGTTGTTCACAAAATTGCCATTTTCTTGGTTGGATCCTCCGACGAGGATCACTTGGAAATTTCTATCAGTATGCCCATTAATTCTTCACATCTCATAATAGATAGTGGTGGGGTAAACAGAACCAACAAGGGCAGGAGTAACAGGTGTGGAAGGCGTGATGCTTAAACTATCTATCTTTTGGTAAAGGGCATCCACCTTAGTGTTCATATGGTCAAACACATTAACCTCATAAAGACCATCGGTCTTAGGGGTAGACTTAATGGCAACTTGTTGCACGATTCCTCATGAGTGGTGATTTTTGGCCATCTCTTCTATCAAGTCATATGTTACACTTCAGGACTATTCATTTAGGCTCCGCTAGAAGCCGCATCTAAAGTCATCCTTGTGGAGTAAAGGAGATCGTTATAAAAGGTATGTATAATCATCCACTTCTCAAGCCCATGAAAATGGATTAGTCTTAACAAATCCTTATAAAGATGTCACACTTCAAACAAATATTCCTCACCTTCTTGTATAAAATTGTTAATCTCATTCCTAGCTTGGACCGTTTTGCTTGGTGAAAAGTACCGCGTAAGAAAGACCGCTTTCAATTGGGTCCAAGAAGTAATAAAATTAGTGGGCAATAATTGAAGTCAAGCCTACGCACAACCTCTCAAAGAAAAGGGAGAAAACGTAGGCGCATAACATTTTGGTCAACACCACTAGCCTTAACAATACCATCATTATCAACAAATATCGAAGGATGAAGGTTCAAGTTTTCAGACGGTAACCCAAAAAGTTGATTTTGTTGCACCATACTACAATGCGGTTCCTCTTTGGTAGGAATCGCGTAATCCTTAAGAGGCTTAATGTCAACTACTTGTTCAACGTTGGCCTACTGTCTAAGAATTCGACATCTCTCAGGCATAAAACATTTGATTTTGTTTACAAGTTCAAATAAATTCCCAGCAAAATGAGTCCTTCGAATACAAGAGCAGCAAAAAGTGCAACAAAAAGAAACACAACAAAATAAACAAAAAAATAAAAATTTAGTCTATATGGTGATCAAATAGTAATTCAATATTAAACAGAATTGGTCCTCGACACAACGCCAAAAACTTGACACGCTGCAAGTGCACGATTGTGCGAAGTAGTAAAAAGTTATCGAACCACAAAAACCAATGGTTTAAGTACCAAATTCCATCATATATATATATATATATATATATATATATATATATATATATATATATATGAATCAATAATATAATGTTTGGTAAAAATAACTTAAATAAAAAGCACTTAAAATGAAAATAACTTAATTGCAAATTCAATTAATCACAATTGAGGCAAATAAGACCTAGGGTTATGGTTATCACCATAACACGTTTATATAATTGAAATCACTTCTATTACAAGAGTTTCGACATAATTTATAAATAATAGAAAAATATGGGCAATACCTTCATTCGCCAGCGCATTACCCTATTGGTGACGAATAATTAGTATGCTTTTGCATTGCCGGATTATTCGTCAAGGATTAATTACTTTTACTCAGTTATAAAACTTTCTCGAATTCATCCAAGCGCTTTCGCTGTATTAGACTTGTTTGTTTAAAAACCTATGCTCCGTGTCGCTCCCGACAAATGAGACTTAACCCAGATGAGGTACAGACGCGAACGGTCGGCGAAGGGATGAATGAGAACACACAGGAGTGAACTCAAGAGAAAGGAAAGAGTCGCCAGCTAGGCATTTTTATCCCGAGGGAAAGGTAATGCTGCATAAACCTAGGAAGATATGGACAAGACCGTTGCGAACCAGAGAGACTGAGAAAGGGGGTTGGTTACAACCTGGGAAGGTATTAGCACCCAGATTGTCCGTCGTACTCGACGGGATCCACACTTAAAAGATTTGTGTTTTAAAGGGGTAGTGTCAGTGCAATTTGTGTATAGAGAGCTGGAAAAGGATGTACAGGTGTCAGTGTAAAAGAAGTGTAAAGTGTATAAGTAAAGTGTCAGTGTAAGAAATGAATGAAGCTCAAGAATATGAGGCTAAAAGAATGATACTGGAAAATGGGGGAATATACAGAGACTTTTGTTCGATAACAATCAAGTTATGCCTACGTATCCTCTCGTGCAATGAGGAAGTCAGAACACCGTAGTTCGACCCAAAGAGACTGAAAGATGAATTGACTTGTGAACTGCTTACTTGCCTATGCTCAAGTGTATGACCTGTCTGGCTCAGGTGCAAACTGTCTTGCATTAGACGGAAGAAGCAAGTTCTCGCTTATGAGTGAATGAGGTGAGAAAAGAATCCCGGAGGAGACGATTATTGTTTGTTTTTGTATTTTCAGTCTTTTATTGCTTTTTGAAGTTTGTCATAAATTAATGAGCTTAAGCCTAAACCAATGGATTTAGTAAACTCATCACATCTTCCCTCTGATTAGGGGTAATGAGAATGCCTTAAGTGTGAAGTCAGCTTCTCACACTTAATCACCATGATGTAGGGTTAAGATCATTAACCTACTTGTGATTATTTAGATGTTTTTTTTTGGTGTTTTTGTTTAGTGTTGAGTAATGAGATTAAGCCATAATCAAGGATTAAACAGACTCATTACACCATCCTAATAGAAGGATAATAGATGAGAATGTTTAAGCTGAGGAAAGCTCCTCAACTTAATCCATGATCAGGGATTAACTTCATGACAAAACAAAGCCTTTCTTAAATGGATTTTAAATTAATGATTAGATGATGAAGTGATTTTTAGGGTTTGCAAGACAACTTGAGGCGGACTTGTCCATTAACACTAGAGTTAGTCCTTCTTAACCAATTAAGGAAGAATTAGAACCCTAATGCAAGGCCCAAGTTACAAGCTTGATGTCTTAAAGATTATTAAGTGGATTGATTAAAGGATTTAAACACATTAAGGGTTTAACACTTAGGATTAAAGTTATACACTCCATCCTAATAGAAGGATGCAGGCATAAACTTAATCAAAAAGCCTTAAAGCCTTTAGGGTTTAGTCCTTGATTATGAGATGAGAAGAGGGACTCAATGAGACACAAAGGTAAAACCTAAATGGGGGGACTAATCAAAACCCAAATTATTGTCATGCTTGGTTGTTCCTAGGGTTTGTGAGGTTTACAAGAAAGATCTTCAGAGAAACCACCAGGAAGCAGATGAAAGGAGCAAAGAAAAGCAAAGTAACTTGCTTCATTTAAGAAGACAAGTCACTTGAAGAAAGAAAGTAAGATGAATAAGAATGAGCAAGCTCAATCTCAAACACAAGACAAAATTCAGCAATGATGTATAAGAGAGATGAAAAGAGATTGTGAGGAGTGAAGGCAAATTCACTTCTCAAAGTAACTTACCACCTGAAAAGTTAGTGAAAGAAATGCAATGCAATGCCAAATGAAATGAAATGGAATGATGCAAACCAAAACCAGAAGCATGAGTATGATGCTAATGATGCTAAGAGATGATGCAAACATGAGGCAAGGCATGAGGATGATCATACAAACATATGGATGCAAGAGAAGCATGCTTAGAACCATGAACATACATGAAAAGTTATGGAATGCAAATGACATACAACATGGCAAATGGAAGATGAAATGATCAAACATGATTCTAATATGTCCTAAGATGTATTATGAATCAAATGGATGCACAAAATGTCATGGCAAGTCATGGTATGCAAACAAATGGAAGATGGATGCAAATGAAAGCCCAAATTAGGGTTTATGATCAATGCACAAAACAAAAACCAAAACCAGAAGCAAACATCATGATAAAAAATTGAAAATGCATTCAAAGGAACCCTAAACCTATACAAACTCACTGCCCAAAGGAGGGGATCTAACTCTTAACCTAATGAGGGTTATGAATTTTCTAAGATTGCTAGGGTTTTAAGGTACCTTATCAAGAAAAATGCCAAACAAATTGAAAAATGCAAGATCAAACCATACTAATTTAATCCTATAAACTACATGCTAAACATGATGCAATGCAAGAAGAATCAAGGTCCAACTCTTAAAGGCTAGGCAGAAATGAATTTTTGAAGATTTAATCAAAATAATGCCTCGAAATGAAATTAAATCCATTGAAAATTGTCAAAAGACATCAAGATCAAAAAAGAAATTTGGTTTGAGAGTTGGACAATGTTTCTAAATGATTTTAAATGTTTCATGAATTTTTTTGTGATTTTTAAATACCTAAAAGTATTTTTAATTAATTAATTCTCATTAATTAATTAAAAATAAACTTTTAAATGATTTAAAAATAATTTTTAATGCAAAAAATAAAAATAAAAATGTTTTTGGTTTCTGAAAATTAATTGAACCTTTGACAAAAAATTTCAGAATTTTTGAAAATGTTTTACTATTTTTTATAAAATGTACAAAACAAATGAAATAAAATGAAAATATAAATGAATTTAAGCTGAAAATGAGAAAGTCAGCGCATCCAAGGGCCAAGATTCAAACGAAAAGGGAGGGAATTGACTAGCGCGCGCATCTGGATGGCTCACATTCAAACTTACGTAATTAAGACTAAACCCTAATTAATTAACCCTAATCACTTTCAGACGACCGGAACACTGTTCCAATCGTCTTCTCCGGCATGCTCCTCTTTCAATCTCTCTCAAATCTTCACTAAATCATGCCAAACTCTCCAGATCAACTCAACTAGACACCCTAAACAACAATCCAACAACAAATTCCATTTATTTCTACTCAAGATCAAGATACAAATCAAACATCAAAAATTGCAGAAATTTCAGAAATACGATACAAGCTCATTTCTCAATCTTTTTCAAAAGTAAAAGGCTCAGTGAACTCAGGGAAGCATGCTTTATCATTTAGAAACAAGAAATAAAGGTTCTGAAAAAATGAATTTCCATGGCTACCTGAATCGAAGCTTTCAAATCAAGGACTTTCTGGTCAGTTTCTTGCTTCCAATCAACTCCAATGGACCTCCTGAGAAGCTTTCAATGCTTGTTTGGAGTTTATAATGGTTGGTTTGAAAGATTGCTGTGGTTCTGCTCAAAGAGGGGCATAAATCGTATTTTGGTTTCAGGCTATGGTGATGGGTGGTTTGTGATCAGTGAGGCATGTTGAGATTGTTTGTGAAGTTTGCTTGTGTGTTTGCAGCTTGTGGAGAGTGTTTCGAAGAGTTTTGCAAATGGGGTGAAAAATGAGAATGCTGGCTTCTTGGAGCTTTCAGGCTTATGTCTTATGTCAAATGGCTTGCTTTTGATTTGTATAAACAAATGGGATTGACTCAGAAAGTGGTTGTGGCATAGTGTGATTGGTATGGGCAAGTTGCCAAAAAGTCAAAAGTTGTGTACTTGAGGTATGGGCAATGGTGTAGCTAGCTCATTGGCTTGTCCTTGCTCAGCTGAGTTTAAGGAGGTCCATGGAATTGTTTATGAGATGATTCAGCAAGTTGATCATGGTTTGTGTAATGTTTTGCAAATTTCATAAGGTTTGGCCCCTTTGGAAATTCTTGTTCCACAAGTCACAAAAATGAGCAAACTCTTGGTGAATTCTGATCTTTAGGAATTGGCTCATGTTTGTATGAAGATTAGAAGTCCATTTGATGACACAATTTGCCTTGGCAAGTGATTTTGCAATTTTGCCTCTTTGGTAGAAAACTTCAAATTTTGTGATTTTAGCCAACTTTGACAAGCCATAACTTTTGATCCAAAATGAATTAGGTCATGTTCTTGTACTTTTTGAAAAGGGAATGATCCATTCTACAACTTTCATGACCAAAGTTTTTTCATTTGAAGCATTTTTGAATCAAAAAGCAAGGGTTGAAAAGGTTTCCCAAAATGGCAATTTCCATTATAAGTCAACTTTCCCAAAAAGTCAACTTTGCAAATGACTTGAGATTCTTCAATTTTGTGAACTTCCAACATCTTCTATGATCAAATAAAGATCATACATAATCAAAATGATGATGAACACCCTTTGGTTGGGTCATTGGGGGCCTCAGATGCCCTGATTTTGCACTGACTTGCTTAAAAAGTCAACTCTTGATCAGATGACTTCCCCATTGAATTTCCTCATGAAAATTTATATGCATGATCCCTATACCATATAGAGACCAATAGAAACAAGAATGACCAAAAGATTTGGAGTTATGGCCTTTGAAACCAAAACCCTAATTATAGGTCATCTGTGCAGTTAAACCTGGCTCTGCTTCCATGCCATTCCCAGTTCTTGTGATTCTTTGACATTCTTGACTTTGAGGGGGTATGATATGATGCTTGAACATACATGGACCCCTTTGAAGTGATTGATGACCTTTGGAGTGGCTCAAGAAGCTCTTGAATTGCTCAGATCACAAACCCTAAATACAGATGACTTTGAACCAATGCAATGGATCAAAGATGTATTATGAGATGCTATGATTGAGTTTATGCATATGAAGAGATCACAAGCCATGGTGTGAATGGGTGAGAGCAAATTTGGGGTGTTTACACTCCGGTACCGACACATATCCTTTTAGACTACTGTCAATACCTCAGAACACTTTACTTTCGTATAAGAGTTGGAATGCATGAACTCAGACAATAAACTAAATTTAGATAAAATACTCTCGAATCGACATGTGACAGATCATACAAACGGTCATGAAATGATCCCCATAACCCTTAGTCCCTAATGGACTACTCACTCATGGTGAGGGAAAACGCAACCAATTTAATGTTCACATATGAATTCATAATAGACAATTGAAATATGGAAGTAATTGTAATAAAAACAAATTATAAAACATGAATTGATAGTGTTAATCCAAATTGCTCTAATGGAGACTTGAGTACAGAGAGAATGAAAAATACGTAGAAACTTTACAAAATAAAAATTGGGAACCGTACATTGATAAAAAACTATGAGTTATATAGAAAAAACCTAAACTTGGCTCAATGTCTTTTTGTTCAATGATCATTACATTAGAAATAAGTCAAATTAAATCATACCTAAAGTGGATTTCGCCTTCCGACAACGACTTGTAGCAGCTGATACGGGTGGCCATGGCAGGCCTCTGCTCCATGTACTACAAAGCTGAAAAGTGGGGAACCCTAAGTCACTACTGCTATGGATCGTAGCAACTGCTATAGATGGTCGTAGAAACCCCTAGATTTTTATGAGGAATTTCTAACTTTTGACTTTTTTCAATTTTCGCTCGTTTTCGATCATTTTTCATCTCAAATACTCATTAGACCCTGCAAAGGCAAAAACACACAATCAAAGCATAAAATATGATAAATGGAAATAAATCGAACAAAAAACGGTAAAGTGTTGAGTAAAAACGACTAGAAATAACAGTACAAAAAACCACTTACCATGATGTCGAAGATGATGTTAAACCGATTGATGTCGAGGTAAATGTTCGTGAATAATTGAAAAGTAAATAAGAGTTTGTTGAGCGTAAACATATGCTTCAATGTATCCTCACAGAGACTGCCAAACTTGGGTTCAACTTTGTAATTGGGAGATCGGATAATGGTTCTGATAGAAGACATGAATTTTCAACAATGAGATGCGAAAGAAATGACAAATACCAAGAATCTATTCGGAAGTTGAAATGGGATGACACCGAATCAAGAAAATATTAGTGTCCTTTTAAGTATGTGGATACCTTAAGACGAATAGTACATGCAAATTTAATGTGGTTTATGGTATACATAATCATGACTTGTGTCACAAGTTAGTCGGTCATCCCATTGTATGTTGCTTTAATCATGAGGATAAGGAATTTATTTTTGGAAATTCTTGGTGTTACTTTGACGGAGATGACTTTTACAGTGAGTTTTGTATTTTTGAAAAACGAAAAAGAGGACAAGTTAAATGGACTTTGGAAGTGTGCAATACTACATTAAATAACAAATAAAATATGTCAAAGGTTATTGGAACCGATTGTGATACCACACTGGTGAGTTATGTTGCAAAGATATTTTTTATATCTTATGCATTACTTTGTAGGTACAACATAACAAAAAATGTGAGAAACAGACTTAAACTTACAATAGGGACCAAACAAATCAAAAGTGAAAATGGAAAATATGTAACTTTTTATCCATAATGCACTGACTTTTCAGATGCAAGGAAGTGAAATGTTAAAGAAGGAAATAACCATTAAACTGAGGAACTGACTCAAAGAAAACAACAGTGACTCTTCAAGGACTATACTCTAGAATGTAAAAAGAAGTAAACTATATCAAATGTGTCAAATCACTCGCACGCAACACTCAATTGATTAAATTCCCAAGAGTCGTAATGATGACACCTTCGAAATGACATTTGAAGTTTGAGGTATTAAATGCGAGAATCTCTAAGAAACTAGAACGTCTCCCTTTTCTTATTCCAAATGTAAATGCGAGAATGGTCAGCTACCGATGTTGAAGTAACAAACCATTGTCTTGCTATGCATATACACAAACTTGTGGGCAATTGTTCTTGGCCAACAATAACGATCCCGACCAAACATCCTAAAGGAATTACAGGTTATTCCCAACACAAGAGGACTCTCTTTTTGATGATCACAAATTATCTATACTACAAATGCATCCAACGACTCTCTGCACCTTGCTCCTAAAAAACAAGGAGTTCGTTATTCCATCTCTATTGGCAAATTCAGGTTATATATTTCAAACATATTAACTTTAATGTTAAAATGATAATCTTATAATATTTACTATAGTTCTAATTCCAGAACATAATAGTTATAAAGTGCAACTTTGTGTGAAAAGTAAAGCTTTACTAATGGTAGGTAATGGACGTTGAGGTAAAATTACAGTAAATGTTAAAATAGTAGATCACAATGTGTCCGATTTTAAAACGTGATTAAGCCGCTCTTATTAAAAAAAAGTATGTAAAAACACGTGAATTTAGAAAAGTTGATTAATCTTATAATTAATTTCTGAAAACAACAGAGAAGAGAACGCGTAATTTGACTGGAAATTGACAAATGAGTTTGGTATCAGAATCACAGAGCAACAATGAGTCCACCAACCTTCTTCTTCTTCATCTTCCCATCGTCCCGTTCTCTCTTTCTTCCCGCGTAATTTTCCATGACGACGTCGTTTCTCAACGGCGAGAGACTCGTTCTTCTCTTCTTCATCTCTAGAATCCTCTACTCTCTCCCCCTCTCTCTCCTCTCCCATGGCGTTTCTCTCTCCCTCATCGCCCTCGCCGCTTTCTTCCTCGAGATCTCCGTAGATTCTTCCAATTCTCCCTTCCCTCTCCGCACCAGGTACATCTCCCTCTCTCCCTCTATCCCCTTTCATCGGTTAATTGATTCATTTCCTCTTTTTTCAGACCTGCCGCTTCCTCCGGAATTCTACTCGGTGCAATCACTCTCCCGTCGCTCATTCTCTCCAAATTGATACAATCATCGCGTGGATTCTCGCTCCAACTACTCCAACCTCAAGGTTTTTCTTATTCTTTTTCAGTTTTAGGGTTTTTATATATATAGAATTGTGAATTGCAATTTCGTGATTTGTATAAAATTTTAATGTATAGAGATTGAATATCTGACATTGCAATACTGGGCAACATCTGCCAGCGTCTTCTCTGTGCTTTTGTTCCTCGCGTTGACTATAAGGCGTTCTCATTGGGGTTTAAGGTTTAGCTTCTCTTTCGTTTTCCTTCAAGGTGTGCTCTGTATTGCAGCGCTTTTGACTTCATCTCAAGTTGGTAAGATTCTGTTGGGTTGTTTTCTGGACTGTTGAATCATATAGTTGAGGAATTTGTATTCTGATTAAACTGATATTGCTTCTTTTTATTCTTAGGGTTGCACCCTGCACTGAAGCTTTCGTGGCTGTTTTTTCATGGATTGGTGTCTGTCAAGCTAATTCAGCATTTCATGAGAACTTTTCCGGCATGTGCTTCCATTGGTAGGTCTTTCTTATGCACATGTTACTCTTCTCCGTGTTTTGGATTTTACTATCGTCACAAACTGATATGGAACTAAATTAAAAAAAAAAAAAAAGAATTTTGGGTAGAATTACGGTGTTTGGGATTTCAAGTAACAAGTAGACACTTGAATTTAGGAATTTATCAATCAGCCATGGAAGGCAAGTGCTATTCCTATTATACCTATCCTGCCTCATGTAGTCATGCATTGTCAATTAAAATCAGCAAATCTGTTTAGAAAGAGTGAGTATGGAAGTATCAACATGCTTTATGGGAAAATTAACCTTTCCCACGTGAGAGAACCCTTGAGGGAAGCAAATTTTTAATGTGAAAACCCCTTCAATTTGAGAGGTAAAAGTTACTGAACCTAGTTAAGAGAAATTTCACTGTAAAATATTGTGAATAAAATATAGTATTCTCCAACCAACAAGGATAATTCAAGTAGCTCCCATTCACTGCCAACAGAGTTGAAATTCCTAAAGACAACAATCAACAAAAATAATCCACAAATACAATAGTGAGAAAAAAATCCAACCATACAGATCTAATGCCCACTATTTAAAGCAAGATTATCAACTAAAATTTTCTGAAAACAGAGCAAAAGCGAGTAGCAAAAAGTGAGTCAATGTTTTCCCATCTCATTTTGCCCCGGTTGACACCAAGAAGGAAAATGTAACCAAGTTTTCTAACAACTCTCTGTCTCTCTTCTACCATGTCACAATTTCTCCCGTTTCCCGTTCTTTTCCTTTTTTTAATTTCAAAATTATTGGCCATATTCTTTGTTTAAGGCCACGTACAATAGATTCAGCCCTTCCTTGGACACTGCCTTGGTGGGAGCTTTCTTGTACCACCCATGAAGAAGACCCAACCCAACAAAATCATTGTTATATACACACAAGGTTTCTTTAAATTGTTACTTGGTTTTTGTTTTGTTGTCCTTTCGTCAGTAGCCACCTGTATTCATTTTTCACCCTGATCTGAAATATGGAAAATGCTGCATTACTTCCATTAGATGATCATATCTTAGAATAATTATGTACTTGATTAGGGGTGTTTAATATGTCAGCTCTTGTATTGATCATGGTTTCTCACTGATTTTAGGGGAAGCGTTTTTGGTGACAGCTGGTATCGTTCTATATTTTGGTGATATGCTGTTGCTTACTATAAAAAAGGTTAGTGAATTTTAACACAATTTTAGATAAATAGTGTGCATGTATATATATTTACATGTTATTGGTGATTACAATGTCTAAACAGCTATGTGGACTATTGGTGTCATCAGAGTTGGATACTACACATGAAATAAAACGAAGTGAGATAAATATTATAATTCAGGTATTGGTCCTTACGTTATGATTTTTTTAAAGTTACTGGTATAACTAGATCAGCTAAATTATCCACTGCTTCTACAGGGGCTTGTCCTTGGGCTTCTGCTATATCCAATAGCTTTGAAATATATTCTACAAATATGGGAGTGGTTAATAAATACAATTTATTCTGAACAAAAAAGATACTATGAGATTGGCAGATCCCTCATATTTATTGCTTCCCTTGGACTTGCCATCATTGTGTTTGTACCATTATGGATGCAGTTCGTGCAGGAGTTTGATATGCATCCCTTTTTCTGGTATGACATCAATATTTTATAATTTTGTTAGCTGCCAGTTACTGATGTTTTCAGATATGATCTGAAATACTATGGAAGTGGTAATAACAGGATGCTTGGAAAGTAGTTTCTTAACTATGAGTTGAACTGGATATAATATATTTTATGCTGGCTGCTTTGTTACATACATGTTATAGAATAAGGCAACACAAGCTGTTGAATACACCCGGAACTGTGGCATGCAGAACATGTTAATTGTAACATCTGATTCCACTGTATTCACATACCTAATATAGACTAATTTGTACAGATATGAATGTAAGAATCTTAATAAAGTCTGACCATAATAATTTTAAAAAAAAACTATAGAAGCCAATATAGTAGTTTTTTATGTTGGCTGCACATGCAGCCTGAGTTTATCCCTATCATGAATCCATAGAGAGAAATAGTAATAGAAGAAACTGAGACTTATTCATCTAGGAGTCCCGAATAGATAAGTTGTTAAGCCATGATGACAGTATCATATTTAAATAATTTTTTGTAAACATGAATCCACTGTTTTTTACTTTATCATATCCGCTGTTTTGTTAGATAACTATAAGTTTTTTTGAAACTTCTCATTGCAGGGTGCTTTCCTTTGTTTTCTCAGAGCCATCCAAAAGACTGTCGTTGTGTATCTATTGGATGTGTATAATTTCTGTTTCTGTTTTGCGCTTCTATACCATCTCTAAGAACAGTAAGATTGAGAGGATTCTTTTGCGGAAATACTACCATCTGATAGCTGTCTTGATGTTTTCACCTGCCCTTATCTTTCAGGTAGTTTGCAAGACTACATGATTGTTTGTTATCTAATGGTATTGAGTGGACTCTGCCACTTGGTACCCATGATCCATTTTCTTTTTCCATTAAATTCCAGTGCCTTGTGTTTTATTGTGATTGAAAGCAGGGGAAAATGTATGAACTCTCCCTTGAATTTATCTCATTTTAATTTATCTCATCATAAGCCTTCTATTTAATGATTAATGCATATGACATCTATAATCTATAATTTTTTTTTTAAAAATATTTTAAAAAATTCCTCACTTTATTTTTTTAAATTATTTTATGGTTTCTACTTTTGCAATTAAAAATAATTAGTTTTTGTATTTTTTTATCAATCTAATAGTTTAGGAAAATGAGAGATTGTGTTAAGTATTAATTGACACATGCAATTCGTGTGATAACTGATTCATTAATTTTTTTCTTTCACAAATGCTATTTAAAAGTTAGTTTTCATTTTATAGTTAAGAAAAATAAAAGGAAAAAGAATAATTGATCCATGATGTGTACAACAAAAGCATAAATATTTTTTCCTTTACACCAGCATTATAAAGGTCATTTGTGCCATGACTTGTACGAGAATATGTTTTATATTGATCAATTGTACTAATGTATGTCAGATGTAATGCCCACTTTTTTGATTGTTTTCAGCCAAAATTTCTCGATCTAGCTTTTGGCGCGGCATTGGCGGTTTTCTTAATATTAGAAATTATTCGAGTAAGTATCTTGAAATGCATTCAGATTAGTGTTGGTGAGATCATACTTTAAAAGAATGATATGTGTTTCCTTGTTTCTTGTTGATTTTATCAATAACTATCCATAAGGAATCAATATTTAAGTTCATTATACTTCTGTTTGGAAAACTGCTATCAGCTGTATCTTTCTTTATGCAGCCAAAACAGTTAATTTGAGTGGGTCCTGTGAGATGTATTTGCAATAGTCTGTGTGTTGATAACAAAAGGAAAGGCTTATATAACTGAGTCACATTGCAATCTGCTAGAACAATTTCCTAGAGATACATCATAAAAATAGATTTCTGATTTCATGAAAATTTGTTGAATTGTTTAAAAATTATGATTATGTGATTGATCATCTAAACCCAACAATACTAGTGTTGTGCAATGATATCTATTATCAATACAATACTACATGTACAGTCACATTTGTTATTGCAATCATTGGTTGCTAGTCGGGAAGATACTTTATTTATGATGAGTTGAAAATCAACTTCACAAGTCGAGTCCTTGTCTTCTAAAAGCTAAAATTTCTAATATTACTGCCCAAAACTTCACAAATGATTCAGAGCAGGCTGATTGGTATTCATAAGTTTTCTTGGTTGCATTTTCATTGACATTGTCTTACTTAGGTATGGAGAATCTGGCCCTTCGGACAACCAATAAATCAATTCATGAATGCATTCACCGATCACCGTGACTCTGATCTTCTCATTGTCAGGTATTCTGCTCTTTTCACTAAAGCTGATATTAGTGTTTTTGATGCACAGCTGCATTTAGTTCTCTTTCATGACAAAATTTCCATTTGCCCAGCCACTTCTCACTCTTGCTTGGATGTGCTCTTCCTATTTGGTTGTCTTCTGGGTACAATGATCGACCTCTTGCCCCTTTTGCGGGAATTTTGAGCCTAGGAATTGGAGATACAATGGTAAGTCCCATTTTGCAAAATCTGCAAGAACCTGAATCAATCCAGCCTGAGACAATTTCGGAGAAAGTAATTTACTCCCATTTTGCGGGATTTTTGGGGAATCAATATGATTTTTCATGAATACTAATGTATGATAATTTTTCTGAGTTTAGACTACATTAACAGTTCCCATGGAGAAGCAAATTGATTAATTTCTAACAGGACTGCATTAAAAAATGAGAATGTATGAGGTGGTGGAGTCAGACTAATTAAAAGCATTAAAAACATGTTTTTTTAGTATATATTTTTTTAATCCACAAATGTTAAAAGTAGTTTTTGGTTAATGGTTGCTTATCTCCGTGGTTGATGGTAATTGTTTCTTTCTTTTTTGATTAGGCATCAATGGTTGGGTACAAGTATGGTGTTTTGAGGTGGAGTAAAACTGGCAGTAAGTATTTTCCTTATTAATGGTTTTTATCAGTGTTTTCTGTTGCATCATGTGAATGTATAGCTTTCCCATTTTTCCAGAGAAAACAGTTGAAGGTACTGCAGCTGGTATAACGTCTGTACTAGCTGCTTGCTCTTTACTGCTTCCACTCTTAGCATCAGCTGGATACATTTTTACTCAGGTAAAGGATTTGGTTATATGTCGATGTTAGCAAACTCATTATTAGTAATAAAGTTGATATTTTTTGGTGCTGACATCAAAAGAACTTGATATCTTAGTTCAGTACTTTGGGTCTTCTATCACCCTTTGCATAAAATAAGTCCCTCGATATTCTTGTTCCTCTTAGCTTTGTTTCATATAAGCACCAAAGCTTTATACAGTTATATTTGATACCCCTGGCATCAAACAATTTTTTTTCACCAATAAGTTAAGAATCTAGTGGACAAGCACTGCCCACTTTGATTCATGCATAGCATATGCTGTATGAGGAGATAGGTCAAACTTTAGGTTCCACGAATTGTATGCCTTACGGGAGTGCTTGCACTCTTTTCCCCCCAACTCTCATCTTTTTTCACATGTGCAAACCGGGCATTCTTAAGGGACACCTTTATGCTTCATTTCAATCTCTCCTGTATCCCGTCTGAGGAAGGGAGAGAAAGGAATGGAAAAAGTAAGCCTATATTGATACAGTGAGTTGTATACTCCAATCCAAGGACAGTAAGATGCAGTTTCATCTTTAGCGTCCATTTTAGTAAGGAGAAAGTACAAAAACCACCATTTCTTTTTGATAAAATGAAATGGTCAAATCTTGCTAGTATTCTAGAATGTTTGTTCCTTGGACTATTGAGTTTTTCTTTAACGTCTTTGTTAATAACTTTTTGCAGCATTGGTTCTCTTTACTTCTAGCCGTGACTGCAAGTGGCTTGTTGGAAGCCTACACGGCGCAACTTGACAACGCCTTTATACCACTTTTTTTCTATAGTCTTCTCTGTTTGTAGGAATAGCTTCTCACTAAAGCAAGTTTCCTTGAAGAACAATGACTGGTTTCTGCAAACGTGTGCTTCAGTGTTTTGACAGAAAAGGTCAGATAATTATTAACCAATGCAATGACGATTCATGACAGTTAGGTTTGGTGTACATAGTTAGGACTGTATCTTTATAGAGAAGTGATAGGAATACAGGTGTTTTGACGTTTTCTTTTAAAGGGTTAATACCTAACAAATAGCATACAGTATGCCCAGGATAGGAGTGACAATTTTCCATTTTTTTTTTCTGAAACACATATAGTACTTTTCATTTCTTAAGGTTATGTTATGTTGTATATCGGCAAGTGGTAGATTCAAATTTTTTAAATCATGTGAGAAATATTCATATACAGTGCGCACTTGTAGTACTTTTCAGTTTTTAATGTCTCCAAGGCCCAAGCCTTTGGCTCCCATGGAAGCTTTGCTCGCACCATATTAATTTTTCAACATTCCGATAGGACACCTGGACACTTAGACATATTGTAGAAGATTGTGGAATAATGAATATGAGTTAGTTAAGATGCTCTCTGATTTTAGGGAATTTCTGTTATAAAAGAAAGGGAAGGGTAGGAGAAGTTCATTAAAAATTGTAGTTAGAAAAGTTACAATTAGCTCTGGTTAAAGAGTTCATAGAACACTCTGGTTTATGCATTTCATCACCTTAAACTTCCGGTTCTATCACATTCCCACATAATGTTGGTCAATACTACTGAAATTATCTTTGATGAACTCTAACAATGGTAACTTCGAAGTTCCAACACTTCAGAAGAGTGTTTCTAACCCTGTTAAACGAATCAACATTACATACTGAATTCTCTTGACTTTCATAAATTGAGCTAAAATATGGAAAATTACAATTGTTCTCGCTTAAGTAATATTGTCAACCATTTGATTCTGTGAACTATAGTTGAACAACAGTATAAAGTTGCTTCTGGCAAGGATCACCAAGCAATAGACATGTGGGCAAAGCAAAATATCTAGAGCTGCATTGTTTGTCCAACACTAACAGTAACTTTCTAGTTATTGGGTTCAAAATGGAGACATTTTTGTTTGCGGATTGCTGATGTATATATGACCTGAGGCAGATTGAGAGGGATTAGATAAGTCCAATTGCTGAACGTGGGACATTCAACACAACCGCGTTATGTTGTGGGGTACTGTGACGCGTTTTAGAGATTAAAGAACCATGTTCCATCACTTCGGACCACGAAAGTTCTTATGTGCTAGGACAAAAAAGTACGTTTGTAAATTTTTTCGAATAGATTGGTCGTGCTGTTACTTGTTACTCTCTCCAATCATTTTTCTATTCATATTTTTGCATTTTCCATATTTTTTATTCATTATAAAAATCACATTTTTATTCTTTACTGTTGTTCATCTCTCTCTTTCCACCTTGTATTTTTGAAAAAAAAAATGAACGAAAAATGGACCCATCCAATGGCTCATACTTAACTGACTGACGATCTTGGACTTTAAAAATCACGCTTAAATTTGAAGTTGGAATTTATTATGGAGCAACATTAATTTTAGTCGAGAATATTTAGTGTGTTTGGTTATACAATGATGATGAAATAATTCGGAAATATTATTTTTAATTAAAAATGAGTTGAAGATAAATTGATTTATATTTTAATATATTTAATTGAGTTGAAGTTTAAAATTTAGTGTAAAAAGGAATTCAAAAGTTATAAGTTTTAGCTTTACCTAGAATCAATTTTAAAGACATAATCAACTCTATTTTAGAAAAAATTAAATATGGCCAGATTAATTCTACTCATCTAAAATATTTTTTACGTCGTAAAAAAAATAGAAATCAAATATACATTTAAGGATTCAAAATTAATTTTATATTTACTTAAAAATAAGTTAAACATTAAGTTTTATCATAAAATTGTTCAAAATCAAAAGTAAAAATTAGTTAGAAAGATAAATGTGAAAATGAATTATCCTCAATATTTGAAGAAGCAAAGTGATGATGAGAAAGAAGAATCTGGCAAGAGAACATAGGAATGGACACATAGAGACATGTTTAATAAGAGATATGACAAGACGATACTCAAAAATAGACGTTTCATAGTATGATAACTCCTACACACACTGCACCCACATGCTTTGGTCTCATTCACCCCCTCTTCCTTTTTTTTTTTTAAATATTTTTTTTATATATAAATGTTATTACTTCCGTCCATTTTTATATGCTATTTTAGTTTGCTTTTTTAAGTAACATAATCACGTCTACCTTTAATCCGTGTTGCATATTCAAACCCGCGCTTCTATATTCGTTGTTTCTATCCATCTATCAATTGAATTGTCTTCGTATACATTAAAAATAGAAGTCTTAGAAAAATCGATTAAAAAACTGCTAACTCAATCTAATACAATTCGCATATGTTTGAGTCATTTTTTAATCGAATCGAATCGTATTATGTTATAACTTAAACTTCACTTAATTCACATTCAACCAAAATCCAAATCCACTGTGACCCAATCTTACTATTAATAACGATTTTCTCTTCCTCATATTTAGGATTTTAGTTTCAACTTTCTCTAATCTCTCATAACAGTATCACATTTTTTTCTCATCTTTTTTTTTGCAATATACATCTCGCCTCTTCTTTTCTAATATCTTCTCTCTTATATTATTGTTTTATCTTCTCATTTTTATGTCACTAATTTCACTTTTATTGCACATTCTTCTTATTCTTTGCTAATGTAGGTGATGTAATGCACCAATGTTATTGTCTAAAATTTCAGTTTGTACTTTGTAATACACATTGTTATTTGATGCTGAAATGATTTTGTAACTTGTACTCATTCATATTATTATTTGTTATTTGATAATATAAAGATGACTAAATACAAGTTTATGTTGTTCTATATATGTGTCTCTATGACTCATAATTTTTTTTGTAATGAACTGGATCATCCAAACCACATTAATTTGGTTTAGTTTGATTTGACTTTATTCTAAAAACCAACAAAACAAAAATGAACCGCATGTTTTTTTTCTTTCGTAATTCGGATGACCTTTAATATTAAAACATCTCAAACGACACCTCAAACACTTTTATTTAAAAGTAAAAAACATTGATATTTAACATGAAAAAGGGTTACAATCTTCCATATCATTTTTTATTTAAAATTAATAATTTGTCCATTTTAAAATGATACGATCACGTGTTAAACATGAAAAACTATCTTATATGAGCATCTCACTCATCCATAATATTCAACGCAAAAGTGTGTGAGAGAGAGAGAGAGGGAGATAAAAGTATTTGAAAAAACTTTAAAAATTAAAGAATATATATTGCGTATTATTAAAAAATAATTATCATTAATTTCTAATGTAAAAGTATGAAAAAAAAGATCAAACATTAAATTTAAAATAACGAAACTAATGTGTAAATGGGGTAAAATAGAATATCAGTGTAATTTAGACAAATATTTAATTGCGTAAGCCTAAATTTGAATATTACTTATTTTTCTTTTAATTTTTTTAAGAGATTAAATTTTAAACATTAAATTATTAAAAAAAAAATAGCAAGAATTTTTCCATTAAGTATGCAATACACTTTAAGATATATTTATTTTCATTTGATCTCTTGTCAAGAACTAAATATCTATAATCAAAGACAACTCAATTTGGATTCTCGGAAATATCAACAATATTAATTTTTGGTATGACTCATGATGTGGTGCCCATTTAATTCTTGAAATGGGGGATTCTTTGGTCGAGAAAGAGCTTTTGGTCAGCGTCTCATCTTTGAGCAGAATTAAAAAATTTCAAACTGCAATCACACAATCCCAGCCCTTTTACAAGTTAGAATTCGTAATAGTCATATTCCTTTCGACTTTCGACCAAACAAGAGGGCTTGGAAGAATTCTCCATCAAGAGCGCTTAGCCTTAAAACTGTTAAATTGTTATTCTTTGTATCGAAACATGTTGCTTGACAAAAATAAAGATGTGTCAGAATGTCTATTTTAGTAGTGTTAACTAAAATAAGAATTTTAGGCTTTTATAGTTTTTGGACTTTTGACTTAGGGAGCAAGCTAACCTAATTCTATAAATAAGGAGTAACCCTTATTTTGTAAAGGAGAAAAACACATTGTAATCCACAGTTTTATGTAGTTACGGAGTGAATAAGAAAAGAAAATCTCACAATTTGTAGGTAGTCACATTCTTCTCCAAATTATCGTTAAAACCCTATTTTCTTTCTCTTCTCAATTTTTCTATTCTTTATCGTTGCGCAACAATCTTTTTCATCAAGATTTATTTAAATTCTCCATAGGTTTTGGGATTTCCAACATCTAGTATATAGAGCTTCGGTTTGAACGATCTGTGTGAAGAAAATCGTGATGGCGATGAATAATCCAAACAGATTTTTCGGTAAACTTTATGATTCTCAAGAAAGATAATTATGAGAATTGGTGCAAGCTGATAAAAGTTGTTTTCTGTTATCAAGATCCTTGGGATCTTGTGAAGGAAGGAGTAACAACGCTTGCGGAAGATGCGACTGATCAAGAAAAGGATGCACACAAAGAATTGGAGAAGAAAGATTATAAAGCGCTCATTATAATCCATCAATGTATTGATCCGGATAATTATAAGAAAGTTAGTGATGCAGAATCAACAAATGATGCATGAGAAATTCTAGAGAAGTCGTTTGGAGGTGCAGAGAAGGTGAAAAAGGTGAGGTTATAAACTCACAAGAGAACCTATGAATTGCTTCAGATGGAAGAAAGTGAAAGCATAACATATTTCTCCACAAGAGTTACGAAACTTGTGAATCAAATCAAAGTATGTGGAGAAGTGTTGACAACCAAAGCAGTTGTCTTAAAGATTTTGATATCGTTGGCTCCAATGTTCAACCACATGGTAGCAGCCCTAGAAGAGTCGAAACATTTTGTCAACATTGACAAAGGAAAAGCTTCAAGGGACATTTGAATCTCATGAACAAAGAATGGATGAAAGAGCTGCAGGCAAGTCGAAGAGTTATATAGCTTTGCAGGCGCAATCAGCAAAAGAAAAGAATGGAAAAGGAAGTTGGAATGACAACAAAGGTAAAAGAGGCTACAACAATTCTACTGGTCGAAATCATCAAGAATGAGGCTGGTCGAATCAAAGAAACCCTGGAACCAAGGCAACCAAAGAGGTGGCTATCGAAAATCTGAAAAGAGTCACATTCGGTGTTACAATTGTAAGAAGTATGGTCACTATTTTAGTGATTGTCCTAAAAAACAAAAGAATCAAGAAGTTGATGCAAAGCTGTCGAAACATGAAGAAGAAGAGATGTTGTTAATGGTTACAACGAGAGATGAAGAGAGATTCCAGGACTGGTGGTACTTGGACTCAGGATGCTCATCACATATGACTATTAGAAAAGATTGATTTGTCAACATGAAGCCCTCAATGAAGAATTTGGTGAAATTTTCAAATTACAATATTCTAGCAGCTAAAGGTATTGGAGATGTTTTGACTATGAGGAAAGATGGCAAGAGGTCAGTAATTTCAAATGTGTTATATATACCAGGCATGAAGAGCAATTTGCTCAGTATAAGACAGTTGGTCGAAAAGAAATACAAGGTGTCAATCAAAGACAAGATGATGAGAGTTCTCGACGTAAGTGGTAGGTTGATCTTGAAGGCTCCAATGTCTCATAATAGAACCTTCAAGATTAAACTTAATGTGATGGAGCATAAGTGCATTGCAACTTCAACCAGAAGAGATCAATGGATGTGCATTATAGACTTGGCCATCTCAATTTCAAAGACATTAGATATTTGAAGGGAAGAATATGGTTTCAGGATTACCAGAAATTGGCATCTCAAACAAAGTGTGTGAAGAATGTGTTCAGGCGAAGCAACACAAGAATAACTTCAGCAACGATGCATGAAGCAAGTCAAAGGCAATTCATGAAGTCATATACTCTGATGTATGTGGTCCTATCCAAGTGGATTCAATTGGAGGCAACAAATATTTTGTCACGTTGATAGATGATTTCAGTCAAAAATTAAGGACTTACCCGATCAAGAAGAAAAGTGAAGTGATCAAGGTATTTGTCAATTTTAAATCTATGGTCAAAAGACAAAGTGGTTTAAAGCTCAAGTTTCTGAGGACCGATGGTGGTGGAGAATACGTGTCAAAATACTTCGACATATTATGTGAGAAAGAAGGGATTGTGTATGAGGTGGTGTCACCCTACACTCCATAATTGAGTGGAATTATAGAAAGGAAGATTCGAACCATCATGAATATGGTAAGAAGTATGTTAAAAGCGAAACATTTATCCAATTTTTTTCGGGCATAAGTTGTGTCGACTGTAACATATATTTTGAACAGATGTCCAACAAAGAAGCAAGAAGGAATCGTGCCAGTAGATAGTTGGTATGGTGTTAAGCATAGCCTGAGTCATCTGAAGGTGTTTGGATCTATAGCTGATTCGTTGTCGCACATGGGTAAAAAACGAGTGATTTTTAAAGTAGTAACGAGAAGTGGAACTCAAGTATCTTATCGCAAGGATTCTTGATTTGAATTTAACTAACTATAGTAACAGTTTATGGGGGTTTATATTTCGATTTCAAGAAAAAACAATTAAAATGAAAAGTGCTTATAAAATAAGCTAAAACAATTAATCCTACTGATCCGGGTTTCGACTTATCATCGTTTATTAAAACACCAATACCTAAGCGGCTTCGATCCTATTCAATTATGAGATCAATTAGATAAGCTCTTATCAAAATCAAATGAATTATGTTCTCGTTTACTGAATTATAGGGATGACAATGGATTGGGTATGGACAGGGTACTATAGTACTCGTCCTCATACTCGCAGTTTAAAAAAATCCCCATACCCGAGCCCATACCCACGTGGGCATCAATATTTGTACCCATACTCATACCCTATGGATACCTAAGTACCCGTATCTATACTCGTTTACCCGCATTTCTAATAAAAATAATTGATCAACTATTATTTATCATGTAATTTTATGTTTTTAATAACACGAAAAAAAATCCAATAATGTTATTGTTGACTTAAGAAATAAACAAACATTTATATAAAAATGCATACAAGTTTAATAGTCATGTATTTAATAAAATTGATAATTAACTTGTATAAATAATTATAAAAATAAAAAATACATAAATATTTATTGTGTGAGTATGAGGCGGGGTGGGTACTAAGGTATATGTACCTGCACTCATACCCGCTTATTTTAATGGGTAACTGCCCGTGCCTGAACCCGTATCCATTTTGCGGGTTTTTACCCTACCCGTTGTGGGTAAATTTTGAGGTTACCCGTTGGAGATGGGTCCAATTGCCATCCCTACCGAGTTAGGCCAATGATTAAGAATATGACGAGTTAACAAATTAAGCAAACGATAACACACAATTAAATTTAAGAACATGCATACAATCGAATTTAATCAATTTTATCCTATGAACACAATCAAATTAAGAAAATGACTTCATAGAAAAGAATTGAATATAAATCAAATTAAATTGATATTAGAATAACCTCAAAAAGATGGAACCCGTAAGTAGCAATATTTGCCTTCGAAAATTAGTTCTCCATAAAAATTCATACAAAACAAATAAAAATCTGTGAAAAGAAAGTTTTGTCAACAATAACGCGGTTGATAGGTATAAGAAAGCATCACAAATTGGGGTTATAACCCAACTGGGTCGAAAAACATAAAAAAAAAAAACGACCCAAAACTAAATATTCCTTGAGGCGGAATTCGAGTTCTGACTTCAATGAATTGTTTGACCATATTTCAATCCAAATCATATCTCGAGTGCAACATGAAGCTTGTAGATCTTTGTCTTAGTTTTCCAACGCTTGGTAGAACACATCAATCCGATACTTGTAGCTTAAATTCTGGTCTGCATAGTAAACATGTATCAAATAACTATTAATGCTAAAATTAAAATACAAATTATAATTAAAGGGAAGAATAAACTAAAATATGAAAACACATTAAAAAAACATAAATAATAAAATAAACTAAAGAAATGCCTATGTATTATAGTAGACGAATGTGCATGAAGATACACTAATCAAATGTCTCCACACTTGAACTTTTACACTCCGAGCAAAATAGTATTAGACTCATGAAAAACAATAGCATTCGAATACTCATTCTAGGCTACAAACTCTTCTTTGGTTAAGATTGCATCGATAGGTACTCATATTGAATACTAAGGATATCGTAAGAACACAAATTTGCAATTGTGCAATCATAAGCTTCCCTCCTATACAAACCAATCTGAATCATGTTATTATGTTCAAGCCTAACTTACTCACCCTCTTTTTTGATATATTTCATTCCAATGCAATCACATTAAGCCTGTTATATATATTCATACACATGGTAAATAAACCTGTTTGTGACTATGATCCATATCTTGTAAAAATTTAGCAACAACAATTATTATTATTTTTTCTTGAAGGTTTCACAACCGTTAGGCTAAGTGATCAGGTGAGACTCACCTAACTTAAAAAATGGATTCCTATTCAGATTTCTTATTAAGCACGAGATCATTCACTTATTTTCATAAGCTTAATTACTTAGTGTGTGATTTCTATATGGCGTTGACTGCTAGATAAACTACTTAAGAGTTATTAAAGGATGAGAACTCAAGGCTATGTCATAACAAGTATTCAAATTGATTTCCATATTCAGGAGACTTAAGGTATTAAAACGATACCGATTTTATAAAATTTTCTTAAGTCTCCACAATCTAACCTCAAATTAATCTATAGCCTAAAAATTTCAAAAGATGCATTGTCTTTCTAAGTCAAAACAATTTTTTTTAAAGAAAACACACAAAAACTGAAAGAAAACAAAACAAAAGAATACAAAAAAAAGAAATAATTCCCTCTCCCACACTTAAAACACACATTGTACTCAATGAAAGATTAAAAATATAAAATAAGAGTGATGAGAGATAGGAAAGAACACACTCGGGTGGTTAAGGTAGATAAATGACTGAATAAGCAGCCTTTCCCAATGAAAGATCTTCTATGGTTTCCTTTTCCAATGTGGGACTCTCATAAAATAGTTTAATAAGGTATCCATGTCCATTTCCTTTGAATTTTATATCAATGCATTCACTTTTTATTCCAGGATCAAAGGAGATTCTTTTATAGGTAACAATATCAAATGAGCTAGTGAAAGTGATCTTCTATTTAATAGTCAGCAATATAAATTTTTGGTATGACTCATGATGTGGTGCCCATTTAATTCTTGAAATGGGGGATTCTTTGGTCGAGAAAGAACTTTTGGTCAGCGTCTCATCTTTGAGCAGAATTAAAAAATTTCAAACTGCAATCACACAATCCCAGCCCTTTTACAAGTTAGAATTCGTAATAGTCATATTCCTTTCGACTTTCGACCAAACAAGAGGGCTTGGAAGAATTCTCCCTCAAGAGCGCTTAGCCTTAAAACTGTTAAATTGTTATTCTTTGTATCGAAACATGTTGCTTGACAAAAATAAAGATGTGTCAGAATGTCTATTTTAGTAGTGTTAACTAAAATAAGAATTTTGGGCTTTTAGTTTTTGGACTTTTGACTTAGGGAGCAAGCTAACCTAATTCTATAAATAGGGAGTAACCCTTATTTTGTAAAGGAGAAAAACACATTGTAATCCACAGTTTTATGTAGTTACGGAGTGAATAAGAAAAGAAAATCTCACAATTTGTAGGTAGTCACATTCTTCTCCAAATTATCATTAAAACCCTATTTTCTTTCTCTTCTCAATTTTTCTATTCTTTATCGTTGCGCAACAATCTTTTTCATCAAGATTTATTTAAATTCTCCATAGGTTTTGGGATTTCCAACATCTAGTATATAGAGCTTCGGTTTGAACGATCTGTGTGAAGAAAATCGTGATGGCGATGAATAATCCAAACAAATTTTTCGGTAAACTTTCTGATTCTCAAGAAAGATAATTATGAGAATTGGTGCAAGCTGATAAAAGTTGTTTTCTGTTATCAAGATCCTTGGGATCTTGTGAAGGAAGGAGTAACAACGCTTGCGGAAGATGCGACTGATCAAAAAAAGGATGCACACAAAGAATTGGAGAAGAAAGATTATAAAACACTCTTTATAATCCATCAATGTATTGATCCGGATAATTATTAGAAAGTTAGTGATGCAGAATCAACAAATGATGCATGAGAAATTCTGGAGAAGTCGTTTGGAGGTGCAGAGAATGTGAAAAAGGTGAGGTTATAAACTCACAAGAGAACCTATGAATTGCTTCAGATGGAAGAAAGTGAAAGCATAACATATTTCTCCACAAGAGTTACGAAACTTGTGAATCAAATCAAAGTATGTGGAGAAGTGTTGACAAACAAAGCAGTTGTCTTAAAGATTTTGATATCGTTGGCTCCAATGTTCAACCACATGGTAGCAGCCCTAGAAGAGTCGAAACATTTTGTCAATGTTGACAAAGGAAAAGCTTCAAGGGACATTTGAATCTCATGAACAAATAATGGATGAAAGAGTTGCAGGCAAGTCGAAGAGTGATATGGCTTTGCAGGCGCAATCAGCAAAAGAAAAGAATGGAAATGGAAGTTGGAATGACAACAAAGGTAAAAGAGGCTACAACAATTCTACTGGTCGAAATCATCAAGAATGAGGCTGGTCGAATCAAAGAAACCCTGGAACCAAGGCAACCAAAGAAGTGGCTGTCGAAAACCTGACAAGAGTCACATTCAGTGTTACAATTGTAAGAAGTATGGTTACTATTTTAGTGATTGTCCTAAAAACAAAAGAATCAAGAAGTTGATGCAAAGCTGTCGAAACATGAAGAAGAAGAGATGTTGTTAATGGTTACAACGAGAGATGAAGAGAGATTCCAGGACTGATGGTACTTGGACTCAGGATGCTCATCACATATGACTATTAGAAAAGATTTATTTGTCAACATGAAGCCCTCAATGAAGAATTTGGTGAAATTTTCAAATTACAATATTCTAGCAGCTAAAGGTATTGGAGATGTTTTGATTATGAGGAAAGATGGCAAGAGGTCAGTAATTTCAAATGTGTTATATATACCAGGCATGAAGAGCAATTTGCTCAGTATAACACAGTTGGTCGAAAAGAAATAGAAGGTGTCAATCAAAGACAAGATGATGAGAGTTCTCGACGTAAGTGGTAGGTTGATCTTGAAGGCTCCAATTTCTCATAATAGAACCTTCAAGATTAAACTTAATGTGATGGAGCATAAGTGCATTGCAACTTCAACCAAAAGAGATCAATGGATGTGCATTATAGACTTGGCCATCTCAATTTCAAAGACACTAGATATTTGAAGGGAATAAATATGGTTTCAGGATTACCAGAAATCGACATCCCAAATAGAGTGTGTGATGAATGTGTTCAGGAGAAGCAACACAAGAATAACTTCAGCAACGATGCATGAAGCAAGTCAAAGGCAATTCATGAAGTCATATACTCTGATGTATGTGGTCCTATCCAAGTGGATTCAATTGGAGGCAACAAATATTTTGTCACGTTGATAGATTATTTCAGTAAAAAATTAAGGACTTACCCGATCAAGAAGAAAAGTGAAGTGATCAAGGTATTTGTCAAGTTTAAATCTATGGTCAAAAGACAAAGTGGTTGAAAGCTCAAGTTTCTGAGGACCGATGGTGGTGGAGAATATGTGTCAAAATACTTCGACATATTATGTGAGAAAGGGATTGTGTATGAGGTGGTGTCACCCTACACTCCATAATTGAGTGGAATTATAGAAAGGAAGATTCGAACCATCATGAATATGGTAAGAAGTATGTTGAAAGGGAAACATTTATCCAAATTTTTTTGGGCATAAGTTGTTTCGACTGTAACATATATTTTGAACATATGTCCAACAAAGAAGCAAGAAGGAATCATGCTAGAAGAATGTTGGTATGGTGTTAAGCATAGCCTGAGTCATCTGAAGGTGTTTGGATCTATAGCTGATTCGCTGTCGCACATGGTTAAAAAACGAGTGATTTTTAAAGTAGTAACGAGAAGCGGAACTCAAGTATCTTATCGCAAGGATTCTTGATTTGAATTTAACTAACTATAATAACAGTTTATGGGGGTTTATATTTCGATTTCAAGAAAAAAACAATTAAAATGAAAAGTGCTTATAAAATAAGCTAAAACAATTAATCCTACTGATCCGAATTTCGACTTATCATCGGTTATTATAACACCAATACCTAAGCGGCTTCGATCCTATTCAATTATGAGATCAATTAGATAAGCTCTTATCAAAATCAAATGAATTATGTTCTCGTTTACTGAATTATAGGGATGGCAATGGGATGGGTATGGACAGGGTACTATAGTACCCGTCCTCATACTCGCAGTTTAAAAAAATCCCCATACCCGAGCCCATACCCACGTGGGCATCAATATTTGTACACATACTCATACCCTATGGATACCTAAGTACCCGTATCTATACTCGTTTACCCGCATTTCTAATAAAAATAATTGATCAACTATTATTTATCATGTAATTTTATGTTTTTAATAACACGAAAAAAAATCCAATAATGTTATTGTTGACTTAAGAAATAAACAAACATTTATATAAAAATGCATACAAGTTTAATAGTCATGTATTTAATAAAATTGATAAATTAACTTGTATAAATAATTATAAAAATAAAAAATACATAAATATTTATTGTGTGAGTATGAGGCGGGGTGGGTACTAAGGTATATGTACCTACACTCATACCCGCTTATTTTAATGGGTAACTTCCTGTGCCTGAACCCGTATCCATTTTGCGGGGTTTTACCCTACCTGTTGTGGGTAAATTTTGAGGTTACCCGCTGGAGATGGGTCCAATTGCCATCCCTACCGAGTTAGGCCAATGATTAAGAATATGACGAGTTAACAAATTAAGCAAACGATAACACACAATTAAATTTAAGAACATGCATAGAATCGAATTTAATCAATTTTATCCTATGAACACAATCAAATTAAGAAAATGACTTCATAGAAAAGAATTGAATATAAATCAAATTAAATTGATATTAGAATAACCTCAAAACGATGGAACCCGTAAGTAGCAATATTTGCCATCGAAAATTAGTTCTCCATAAAAATTCATACAAAACAAATAAAAATCCGTGAAAAGAAAGTTTTGTCAACAATAACGCGGTTGATAGGTATAAGAAAGCATCACAAATTGGGGTTATAACCCAACTGGGTCGAAAAACATAAAAAAAAAACGACCCAAAACTAAATATTCCTTGAGGCGGAATTCGAGTTCTGACTTCAATGAATTGTTTGACCATCTTTCAATCCAAATCATATCTCGAGTGCAACATGAAGCTTGTAGATCTTTGTCTTAGTTTTCCAACGCTTGGTAGAACACGTCAATCCGATACTCGTAGCTTAAATTAGCGTCTGCACAGTAAACATGTATCAAATAACTATTAATGCTAAAATTAAAATACAAATTATAATTAAAGGGAAAAATAAACTAAAATATGAAAACACATTAAAATAACATAAATAATAAAATAAACTAAAGAAATGCCTATGTATTATAGTAGACGAATGTGCATGAAGATACACTAATCAAATGTCTCCACACTTGAACTTTTACACTCCGAGCAAAATAGTATTAGACTCATGAAAAACAATAGCATTCGAATACTCATTCTAGGCTACAAACTCTTCTTTGGTTAAGATTGCATCGATAGGTACTCATATTGAACACTAAGGATATCGTAAGAACACAAATTTGCAATTGTGCAATCATAAACTTCCCTCTTATACAAACCAATCTGAATCATGTTATTATGTTCAAGCCTAACTTACTCACCCTCTTTTTTGATATATTTCATTCCAATGCAATCACATTAAGCCTGTTATATATATATTCATACACATGGTAAATAAACCTGTTTGTGACTATGATCCATATCTTGTAAAAATTTAGCAACAACAATTATTATTATTTTTTCTTGAAGGTTTCACAACCGTTAGGCTAAGTGATCAGGTGAGACTCACCTAACTTAAAAAATGGATTCCTATTCAGATTTCTTATTAAGCACGAGATCATTCACTTATTTGCATAAGCTTAATTACTTAGTGTGTGATTTCTATATGGTGTTGACTACTAGATAAACTACTTAAGAGTTATTAAAGGATGAGAACTCAAGGCTATGTCATAACAAGTATTCAAATTGATTTCCATATTCAGGAGACTTAAGGTATTAAAACGATACCGATTTTATAAAATTTTCTTAAGTCTCCACAATCTAACCTCAAATTAATCTATAGCCTAAAAATTTCAAAAGATGCATTGTCTTTCTAAGTCAAAACAATTTTTTTTAAAGAAAATACACAAAAACTGAAAGAAAACAAAACAAAAGAATACAAAACAAAGAAATAATTCCCTCTCCCACACTTAAAACACACATTGTACTCAATGAAAGATTAGAAATATAAAATAAGAGTGATGAGAGATAGGAAAGAACACACTCGGGTGGTTAAGGTAGATAAATGACTGAATAAGCAGCCTTTCCCAATGAAAGGTCTTCTATGGTTTCCTTTTCCAATGTGGGACTCTCATAAAATAGTTTAATAAGGTATCCATGTCCATTTCCTTTGAATTTTATATCAATGCATTCACTTTTTATTCCAGGATCAAAGGAGATTCTTTTATAGGTAACAATATCAAATGAGCTATTGAAATTGATCTTCTATTTATCCTCTAGTGAAATATAGATCTCAATCAATGAGTTAAGTGATTTTTCCTCATCCTCATACTGAATTAGTATCCCATGCATACACATTGATGAGCTAAAACCAATAATGTCAGCCAATGTCCATCCAAATGCCTTCTTATGTTTCCTAATTACTCGCAACACTTCTTATTCCTGTTCAGATTCAAGTATCAATGAAATATTACATAATTTTTTTCATTAAACTCTAAAAGTGTGCATTTAAAATTTTGAGGAAGTGGCTGAAGCTCTAAAGCATATGGTTGTTCAATGGATGACAAACTTTTGGCAACAAGAACTACATTGACATCTACAACATCAACTTTGTCAGTAGAAATCTCATAAGAATATCAACTTGTAAAGCAACTTCAATTTCAACACAAACTGAACATAAGTGATTATTCGTACAAACATTACAAGTATAAGTTTCATCAAAATCAGACAAAGGGAAATCAATAAAAAGTGAATCATGTGCATCAGGTTCTCTTGAGGTTCTATTTTGATCAGTCATGATATGATTATCAAATTCAAAATCAGAATCAAATCAACATAGAATCAAATAAAATCACTGCAGATTTAAAAAGAATGGAGAATAAGAAAATCGATTAAAATAAAATAAAATATTAAAATAACGCTAAAAATCTAATCAAATCAAATAAAGAGAGCACAATTTTTTTCCAGATTTCTTCGAAAATATGAAAATAGAAAATAAAAACAGAATTTGAGATTTTGAGGGTCAAAATCTTTTAGAATTCTAAAAGTGTAATGTTCGTCAATTGTTTTTTGATCTTGTGGAAAAAATTTGGAGCAAATTGAAATAGTAGCTTCCAAACTTACCTGACAGGTTGGAATACTTACAATTGTACTGCAACCCTGAAAATCAACAAGAAAAAAAAACAAAAACTCTAAACTAAAATTCTAAAATTGCCTAAAATCAACAAGAATCCCCGACAACGGCTCCAATTTGATCCACTGTCGCACACACGTAAAAAATGGGTGATTTTTAAAGTAGTAACAGGAAGCGACACTCGAGTATTCATATCAGAAGGATTCTTGTATTGAATTTAACCAACTATAGTAACGGCTTATGGAGGTTTAGATTTTGATTTAAAAAATAATTAAAATAAAAAGTGATTATCAAATAAGCTAAAACAACTAATCCTACTTATCCGGATTCCGACTTATCATCGACTATTATAACACCAATACCTAAGAGACATCAATACTATTCAATTATATGATCAATTAGACAAGCGCTTATCAAAATCAAATGAATTATGTTCCTGTTTACCAAATCATGCAAACAGTTAAGAATATGATGAGTTAACGAATTAAGCCTACAATAACACACATTTAAATTTAGGAACATGCATACAATTAAATTTAATCAACTATATCCTATGAACAGAATCAAATTAAGAAAATGATTGCAATCAAATTAAGCAAATGACTTCATAAAAAAGAGTTGAACAAAAATTGAATTAAATTGATATTAGAATAACCTCAAAGCGATAAAACCCGCAAGTAGCAGGATTTACCTTCATAAATTAGTTCTCCAAGAAATTCATACAAAGCAAAGAAAAAATCATGAAAAGGAAGTTTTGTCAATAGTAACACGGCTGCTAGGTATAGGAAAACATCACAAATTCGGGTTATAATCTAACTGGGTCGAAAAACATAAAAAACTCGGCCTAACACTAAATATTCCTTAAGGCAGAATTCGAGTTCTGAGTTCAACACATTATTTGACCATCTTACACTCCAAATCAAATCTTGATTGCAACACAAAACTTGTAGCTCTTTGTCTTAGATTTCCAATGCCTAGTAGAACGCATCAATCTGATACTCGTGACTCAAGTTATGGTCTGCACAATGAACATGTATCAAATAACTATTAATGCTTAAATTAAAATACAAATTTAAATTAAAGGAAAAAATAAACTAAAATACGAAAACACATTAAAATAGCCAAAATAATAAAATAAACTAAAGTAATGCCTAAGTATAATAGTAGAAGAATGTGCATAAAGATACATTAATCAATAGCACATAGACATGTGCCAGGTCAGTTGAGAAGAAAACTTGATGATAAATCGAGTCAAATGATTCTGATAGGATATCATTCAACTAGAGGATACAAGCTGTTTGACCCAGTGAACAAGCAAGTTGTGATCATCAGAGACGTGATCATAAATGAGCTTAATAAATGGGATTGGATTGAAAATGTAAAGAAAGATTCAATTAGACTCTTACGTGAAGAACAAGTTAGTGAAGTCGAAAGATATGTTTGACAAGAAGAAGTCATAGGTGAAGCAGGCCCAAACAGATCTCAAATAACAAGACACATCCTTGCAAGATTTCAAGGATGTGTGATTACATCAGATGATGTGGTCAATGATGAAGGTTAGTTGGTACACTTTGCTTTCTATGCAGATGTCGAACCTGTTAATGCAGATGATGCATTGAAAGATTCGAAGTGGGTGAAAGCAATGAATGAGGAATTAGAGTCAATTGATTCAACAACAGTTAGTAACTTATTGAATTGCCTCAAGGAAAGAAGACAATTGATGTGAAATGGGTATACAAGGTGAAACTGAATCCTAGAGGGGAAGTGACTCGACACAAGGCTAAACTTGTGGCGAAAATATTTCTTCAGAAGGAAGGAACTGACTTCGACGAATTTTTTGCACCTATTGCTAGGATTAAAACAATCAGGTTGGTTGTTGGTATATCAAACATGAACAATTGGTACACATGTCAGAGGGATGTAAAATGTGCATTCCTGAATAACCCTTTAAATGAAGAAGTATATGTTGCACAACCAGCCGAGTTTGTGAAACAAGGCGAAGAAAGTAAGGTGTACATGCTTCATAAAGTGCTATATGGACTTAAGAAAGCTCCAAGAGTTTGGAATAAAAAGATAGATAGCTTTATAAGGGAGAAGGAATTTGTGAGGTGAACAACTGAGCATGAAATATATATAAGAACAAGCAATGGATAATTTCTCATACTATGTCTCTGTGTTGATGATCTATTGATGACAAGAAGTTGCAAGAAGGTGATCGAAGATTTCAAGCATAACCTAAGTGAGGAGTTTGAAATTCCAGACTTGGGAAATCTCTTATATTTACTTGGGATCTAATTCTACAAGAGTGGTAGAGGTTTGATGGTGCACCAAATTTGATATGCAAGAGAAATACTCAAGAGATTTGAGATGCAAGATTGCAACCCAACTTTGACTCCAACTGAGCCCAGATTGCAACTGTCAAAAGATTCGTATGAAGATGATGTCGACCCAACCCGATATAGAAGACTTATTGGATCACTAAAATACCTTTGTCACACAAGGCCTGGCTTAGCATACAATGTAGGTATAGTGAGTGTCGCTCCCGGGATTTTCATCCTAGTACAAACGCGAAAGTGGCGCAAAAAAGGTAGAGTCGCCAGCCATGCATTTTTATCCCGAAGGAACGAGAAAGGTAATGTTGCACAAACCTAAGGAAGAAGGAAAAGACGAGGCCTTGCTAACCAAAGATCTGGGTCCGGAAGTCGGTTACGAATTGGGAAGGTATTAGCACCCCAATCCGTCCGCCGTACCCGACGGGATCCACGCTTGTAAGTCTGTTTCAAAGGGTGAGAAATAAGACTGATGACTGGAATGGAAATGAAATGAGAAAGGGAACAAAGAAAAGAGATCGAAAAGAAAAGGGGGGAAATATAGGGGAAATAAAGAATGTGCTCGAACGAGCCCTACCCCGATGCCTACGTACCTCATCAGGAAAATGAAGATCAGAGTCGACGTAGTTCGCCTAACTAAGGCGGAAACTTGTTTGTGTTTTTTAGGATGACGTTGCCATAGCTCTAGCTCAGGTGTTATCGGCTCTGACTCGAGGGTGTTTACCATATCGCTGTTTGAACTGTCGAGGCAAGTCGCATTCGTCCGCAAAGATTAGGAGATGAGAAGAGAATACGCGATGTCTTTGTTGGTTGTCTTTTATATGAAGTGTTTTGAGTTTATTGTTTGTGAAGATAGTCTCATGATTAGACTTGTACATCATGCTAGACAAGCCCATACTATTCCAAGATGGAATGGATATGAGTGCCCCATGGAATAAGGCTATGCACAAGAGACTATTTCAATCCTTTATTAAATGTATTTTGGATTTTTGTTTGAAGATGAGAGAAGAAGACTCAAATCGGAAAAGGACAAAGACTAAGGGGGACTAAGACCAACCCTAAGTTATTTATTATATACAAAAAGAGGTCCTAACGGTTAATGAGGTTTTCTAATCCTAAAGAAACAAAAGGAAAAGAAAGAAGAAAAATGATGCAACTTACTTCCTAAGAAAGATAAGTTGGTCCTAACGAAGGGGAATCCTACCATTCACAAATATGGAGGTAAAAGGGTGAATTAAATGCATAAAGGAAATGCATAAAAAATAAAAGGATAAGGTGTAAGGAAACATACCTTTCCCTCCCTACAAAAACAAAGATTAGTGTGCATTTTATTAAAAATAATAAGACAAACACACAACAATTAAATCCTAATAAATCTAGGACTCAATCTAAACTCTATCTTAATTCTAAAAGAACTAAAACAAATGCTAAACCAAAATTCAGCACCTACTACAACCCCCAAATGCACAAACAACTATGGAAACATAAGGCAAAACACAAGCAACTTTCTACAGCCAGCATACAACATGAAAAGATAGGTGTAGAAAGTCACATACAACATGAACAACATAACAAACAACATGCATTTTACAACACCTATATGCAAAATCAGCTATGAAAACATAGGGCAGATTTGACTCTTTTTCATTTATGTGCACAAAGTGAATGATAAACAACACATTAATGTCAATTAACATGGATCTACATACATCACAAAATGCACTCAAACATGTGAATTTATTTACATCATTTATTTGATTAAAAGGAACAATGATCAACAAGAATAACCACCATTTTCCATATTGCACAAAATAAGCATTTATCATGACATTGAACAAGTATCACTACAAGCATCAATTATTGCACATGCATGGCATAAAAATCAGAATTTGAATTCATGTCAAGAAATGGTCCTTTAAGCTCAAGAAGCATGCATGAACATGAGAAGCATTTAATCACTTTTAAGCAAAATCAACACATGGCATTTAATCACTTTAGCAATCAAGCAAGCAATGACAATAATCATGAAGCACATATTGAATTTAAGCAAGCAATTGACATGTGAAACAAGTGATTAAAGTGTAGCAACACGCATCAAGAATCAATTATAGCACATATGCATATTTAACACAAAATATGGAAAAGTGAACGGAATCATGTCGAAAGGACTCGAAACAATGGAATCGGCTACTGGAAATAGACCCAAAAATTCCCTTAAATCAATACCTAAGTATATATGAACATTAGAAGCGCAAAGAAGCAAGAACAAGCAAGAAAATAAGCTAAAAATTCAAAAACTAACAGCGTTAACTGGTTAACCAAATTGGTTAACCCGTTAACAGATCCCAGACAACACTATTTTGTGGCAAAACACGTGTGTTAACCGGTTAACCAAATGTGTTAACCGGTTAACGCTGAACAAAAAGTGAAAAATTGTTTTGAAATAAGTGCTTTTGGCCACAATCTTACCTCTAAACAACCCTAACACCTATCTAATCACGCTAACACGAATTTCTACTCAATTATGACTTATTAACACATGCTAGAACCTATAACAAGCTACAACCTAACTTCTAATCCATTAAAATCCACAAATCGCAAGCAAAACGTAACGAAAACATAATCAACCACAAGTAATACGAAAAGCACTTAAAGAATGCCAAAATGGCGAGATGGAGAGAATAACTTAAAGCAAGCATGGTTTTAGATCACCAACCTACGAAGCGGAGAAGTGCTTCGGTAAATGTTGCAAGAATCGGAGCTTGATCGAAGAGAAATCCGAAGAATCCGCGAATGCACAAAATAAATGCGTTCTTGATGCTTGATACTTCTTGCGCTTCCGATAAGTCGAAATCTTCACACAAATCAGTAGCTTATTCTTCTACAATGTCCAAATCAATGGAGGTTGGAGGCTAAGCTTTAAGATCTTCAAGTTCCAATGTGAAACTTGAAGAGCTTCTTCAAAAAAGCTTTGGTGAAAAGGGAAATGAAGAAAAAGTGAGAGAGAAAAGTGATTCTAGAAGTGAAAATTGTGGAATTATGAGAGAGTGAAAAATTGGGAACCTTTTTCATTGAAGTGATTAATGATTATATAGAGGCTAGGCTTGGAGCTAGGTTTGGGAATGAAGTTAGGTTTAGGAATGGAGTCAGGTTGTAGTTAGTTAGGGTTAGGGTTGGAGAGGGAATATTTCTTGGAATATTCCATGGAATACTCTAGAAGATTGTAGAACATGGTAGAAGCATCTAAGGGAAAAGGAGTGGAATTGAAGTGGAAAAAATAAGAGGGAAAGAAATGAAAGGAAATGTGGAAGGAAAGTGGAAGGAAAGCGGAGGGAAAGGTGAAATCTTCTTTTTTTTGGTTGGTTAGCTTGGAAGTGGTTTGAATTATTTTTGGTATATTATTTTTCTCTTGAACTTCAATGTCTGGTAAGCCTCGACCAACCACACACCTCATGCGTATGCAAAGGATGATTTATTTATTTATTTATTTATTCAAATGCGATGCAATGATATGCGGAATGATGCGGACATGAAGCGTAAGCTGCTCGAGGTTGATAAAAATAAGAGGACAAATTTTGGGGTGTTACAGTGAGTATATTCATGCAGAAGCCAAAGGTATCACACCTAGTAGTGACGAAGAGGATACTAAGGTATTTGAAAGGAACTCTCGACTATGGCATTTTTTCTTGTAGCTGATAAAGGTAAATAATGAAAGATAATGGGGTACACTGACTCAAGTTGGTGTATTGATGCTGATGATCAAAAATTTACTGCTGGATATGCGTTTATGTTAGGTGGTGCATCAGTTGCTTGGAATTTGAGAAAGGAACCAATAATGGAATTGTCATCATGCGAATCAGAATACATAGATGCTTCTCTTTGTGCATATCAAGCAACATGGATGGTGAATCTGGTCGAAGAGATTACAATGAAAAGTCATAGAGCAATTACCATGAAGATTGACAACATGTCTGCTGTCAATTTGGCAAAGAATCTGATAGCACATGGATTAAGCAAGCACATCGAAATGAGGTTCCATTATCTTCGAGATCAGGTAGCAGATGGGAATATGAACTTGGAACACTGCAGAGCTGAGAATCAGATTACAGACATCATGACGAAGAGAGTACAAGTCGAAGTGTTCAAGAAATTAAGAGCTATGATGAATGTAGATAGCTTAGACACAATGGATTAGGTGATGTGTTAAATTGTAATTCTTTTTGTTAAATCATGTTGCTCGACAGAAACAAGGATGTGTCAAAATGTCTATTTTAGTAGTGTTAGCTAAAATAGGAATTTTGGGCTTTTTGCTTGGGGAGCAAGCTAACCTAATTCTATAAATAGGGAGTAATCCTTATTTTGTAAAGGAGATAACAACACATTGTAATTCACAGATTTCTGCAGTTGCAGAGTGAATAAGAAAAGAAAATCCCACAGTTTGTGGGTAGTCACATTCTTCTCCAAATTATCTTAGAACCCTAATTTCTCTCTCTTCTCAAATTTTATATTCTTTATCGTTGCGCAACAATCTTGTTCATCAAGATTGATTGAAATTATCCATAGGTTTTGGGGATTTCTAATAAAAGTAGCGTATGAGTTCAAAAGAAAATAAAAAATCTACAATGATTGGTGGCGTTGGATTTGGTCGAAAAATATTCCGCCTTCAAAATATTTTATGGTTTCGAGGTTTTTACTTTGCAAGCTTCCAACTGATGATCAATTAAAAAGAATTCTTTATTTCCCTTCTCAATGTAGTATATGCAAGCAATATGAAGAAACTCTCACTCACTTTTTTATTGCATTTATGCTTATAAACTCTGGAAATGGTTAACAACCATTCTAAAAATTCACACTCAAATCCATTATTGGGAGGATGTATGAAATCTTTGCAAAATAACATTGATCAATCATTGTAAGTTATCCCCTCCTTCTCACAATAGGTGTCTTCTTTCTTATTTTTATTTGTCTTGAATTATTTGTCCATTTAGAATACCAATGTGATATTTATTATTTCTTTCCTCGAACTTACCCTTATTTATTGTATTTTGAATCGTGTTATTACTCCGCTACCTATTATTAATAAATTTATTTTAATAAATGACATTCGTTTTATCCTTAAAATCAACACAATTAATCATTATCTTAACAAGTGTGAAAAACTCAAAGATGATACCTATTGTGAGACGGAGGAAGTAATTTTTAATGTTGCTTTTATCAAGCTGTTCAATGTTGTCTGGATTATTCAAAATAGGGTCAAGTTCAAAGATTGCTTCACCACTGTTTCCTCTTCCATTTCCTAAATTGTCTCTACTTGTTCCCTAACTGGTATGAATTCGAATGCGGTCTCCTTGGTGAATATGCATGACTTTGAGATTCTAAAAGCTAATAAGGTCTTTATATGGCCTCCGGACGCCCCAAACATTTTGGAGATAATTTGAAAGTCTTCTCTGTGTAACTGGATTAAAATCAATTGTGATAGAGTGTCTTTGATAAATCATGGCCCCTTTGCTTGTGGTAGCATTGCTAGAGACTTTGAGGGTCATTTTCTTGGAGCTTTTGCTTCTTTTTTAGGTGTCTTTAATTCTCTCATTGTCGAACTCTCTGGTGCTATGTCAACAATTAAGCTCGCTAATGAGAAGGGTTGGCATAAATTATTGTTGGAATCCGATTTTGCTGCAGTGATTCAAGCTTTCAAAACTCCTTTCAAGGTTCTTGGCAGATTCATACCAGATGGATAAATTGTGTAAATATTATTTCGAAAATATCTTTTTCTACTTCTCACATTATAGAGAAGAGAATAGTTTTACTAATTTACTTGCTAACTTAGATCTTAAGGTAACAAACTCTATTCATTTTAGCTCAATTTCATTATTTTTGTAAAGCAGATTTTATAAAAAATAAATTTGATTTACCTTTCTTTAGGTTCATTTCTTCTTTATAGCGACTTATCTTTTATAACATTTTCCTTTTGAAATGGCAACTTAGAATTCAATAATTAAAAGGAAAAGAAATTCAAATACTAAATTACATTCACAATTTTCATATGATAAAAATCATATTAAGGAGGAAAAATGAGTGATATGTGTTAGTTAAATTATGTGAAAATATTAGTAAAAAATTCAATCTTGACAAGCTCTTTTTTTTTTTTTTTTTTAAATGTATCAATATAGATATCATTATATTTATAAATTAATATTTGAAAAAGATATATTATTATGAACTAATTATGTTCTAATATATTAAAATAATGAATTTGAACATATAATTTTTAAAATGTTACCAACCAAGTTGTCGGCACAAACTTGTTTTATTTTTACTTGACATATTTTTTTATTTATCTTTCTCTTTAAGAAAAGAAATTGTGCAAAAAAAAAAAGATATTTAAAAAGAGTTTATCTTTAGGAAAAAAAAGAAATACACAAGCCAAATAATATTGAAACGTCAAATCTAACACAAAATGTACAAAGGACGGACATAGAATCAAAGTATACGACAAAAATATGGATTAATGACCGACAACAACCGAACATGTTTCAAAGAAACTAAAAAACATAAAATCAATCTCACATCCATGCACAAAATAAAGATCACAGGTTACTAGAATTAACGATCAAAATTATTTCAATTAATGCAACACTCACTAGTTAATCTATTCCATTCCATTCAATGAGTATGTTTGAGTTTTTTGTTTAAATAATATTTTTAGTGTTACATATTTTTATTTAAAAAAATTATTAAATAATTATTTTTAAAGTATTATTTTAAATATTTTATTATCTTATTATAATTTTTTAATATAAAACTTATCAAAAATCACTTAAATTTAAAATTATTTTAAATAGTTTTTTTTTTTAAAATAAAAATTATATATTTTTATTCTTTTGTAGAATTCGAAATTGAGAAGATTATGAAAGTTATGATGAAATTATATTTATACATGGGATCTAATTTGGAGATGAGTGTTATTATTTTAATATTTAATAATGTATTTATATTAAAGATGTTAAATATTAATTTTTTCAATTCATACAAATATATATTTTTAATATTTTATTTATTTTTTAAATACAAATAAAATCTATATTTTTTTAAAACCAAAAGAAACGAACCATTGTTTCATCACATTCCATCTATTTAAACATAATTTTAAACCGAAAAGCAACAATAATTAACGAACAACTTTTAAAACAATTAGTCAAACAAATTTTAAAAAGAAATACATACAAATAAGTTACTGTATTTAGGGGGTGACAAAAGAGACCGCGACCCGCCAGGCCGAGCCGCGTACCCATTATAAAATAACGGGTTGAATTGAAATATTGGGTCCGTCGTCCATCAAAGTCCGTATCGCTAAAAACCGCCACCTATTAAAATCCGTCTCGCTGAAACCCGCCGTCCGCCAAAGCCCGCCGCACCTATGAAATAAACACTTTCTAAGCATCTTAAAAAACAACAATACCAAAATTGATTACATAACTCGTTTTCAATCATAAACCAGTTTAATTTCACCTTCCAAATAACCAATTTATACTTTCTAAATGTTGGTTTAATCTTTTTTATTGAAATATAAAAAAGAGTCTTTTAATTTATTTAAAAAATAGAAAAAAATATTAAAAAAAGAAGACGGACGAGTCCGCCGTAACACCCCATTTTTAATATTTAATCGTTAGGTATTTTTGGTGCTTTGTTGGCCTTGTTTAAGGCTTATGTCTTATCGTTTTAGTGTTGTGTCATATTGAGACGGGTGAAATCGTGGTATGCTTAGTAATAACGGGTGGGCGAATAATAATAAGACTATTTAATTACTATTATTATTATTATTATTATTATTATTATTATTATTATTATTATTATTATTACCTTTATGAAATAATATTAGTAATATTATAATTATAATTAAAATTATTATCATTATTTGGATTTAATTAAAATAAGGGACGTTTAGTAAAATCTCAAGGTGAGGGTTTTAAAAGTGAATTAGTAGTCTAATCAGAAAATTAAGAAAATAATTAATCGTATAATTATGTGGAAGAATCAAAGAGGCTAGGAAGGAGGAAGAACATCTAGGGCATCAATCGTTAAGGAAATTCACAGGATTTTTTCGTCTAAATTCGAGGTAAGAGAGGAGAAAGGATTCGAAATTAGGTGATTTAACATGATGGGTAGTGAAAGTTTCCTTCTCTCGTAGGATTTTTATGTTGTTCTGTGATGAATCTGTACATGTATGATCCTTGTTACGAATTAATGAATATGACAAGCTGATCTTGATGAATTTCTGATGAAATGTTGTTGTTATTGTTTTGGTGTATGCATTGTTATGCAGATCTTGTTGTAGAAATAATTGTTGCGAATATGGATCTAGAATGAATATGAAATTGAATTAGTAATTTAGATGAAAGAAGGAGAGAATTAGTAGTTAAAATTGATGTAGAAACAAGTTTAGGCCTGAATTGGAGTGAAAAAATATGAAACCTGTAGCAAAATCTGGACTGGTGTGGAAAAACAAATTTTAGTAACAGATTTGGGCATTACGAGTAACACCCTAAGCATTACGCATAACACACCAGACATTACACGTAACATTATACTATTACGCAGGCATTACACGTAAGGGGAAGACATTATGTGTAAGGGGAATCCATTACGTGTAATACCAACAAAGGTGAGGAAACGTGTGATTTTTGCGATTTTTGTCCCGATTTCGCATGCGTGGCCGATTCTTTTGGTGTAAAGTATTGATATGGACCTTAAGACATATTTAATTGTGGATTAACATCTTGAAATGAAATAATGATGGAACTTAGGTGGAATTACTAGTTGAATAATTGGATAAGTCATATGAGGTTATTATTGGTGGTTTATGTGGAACTATCGTTGTGTATTGATCAGATGGATCGTACAGATGTATAATATGGCGAATTATACATGTTGTATGCATATTCATAGTCATGCATACTTGATAGTATTATTGTTGGGATGATCGTTCCGAATGGGCGAATACGATCATTTGTACTTCGTAACGGAGAATGGTGGGATAATCATTGCCGAATGAGCGTATGTGATTATTTGTGTTCGATTGAATGAACAAAAACTGGTACCACATGCATTGTGTCGTGTTGAGTCACATTGCATAACAATTGTTGTGGCATAACAATTGTTGTAATTGTTGTTGCTTAATTATTGATGTAATTGTAGCATTTGTTGTTATAAGTGAGAAACTACCCTTAAAGATTTTATTTGCACCGTTTATATTTGAATTTGTTTCTTACCCCTTTATTGTTTATTGTTGTGTCTGTGCTTCTTTGTAAGTACAGATAATCCAGGTACTTGAGAGTGCGTGGAGTCGTGTTGCTTGTTCGAGTCTTAGGATGCTCTGATACGTAACACGAGACGAGATTTTTAGTTGTTTTATTTATTTTTGTTACGTATCCATTTTATAAACCAAGAGGGTTATTGAGGAATTATCGTTGATGTCGTTTTGATCATGATTTGTAATGAACCATATATTTGTCTGCAATTTTAATGAAGAATTTCATGTTGGTTATTATTGTTGAAAACATGACATTCTATTTTGGAACTCTGATTTTTCGAAGTAAACTATTATTTTATAAATTGAAAAAAATGGGGTGTTACATTCGCCGCCAGTCAATCTGCCATCTTAACAGGGAGGGCTAGACTTTTATGGTCATTTCAACTTGGCGGGAATGTCTGCCCCGTTCTTTTTTGTTGTTGTTGCGGACATTAGACGGAATGGGGCGAAACAGCGATGACCCGTTTTTCCACCTCTAAATGTACCATAAGTGATTTAAAAATAAAAATTAATATCTCACACTTATTAAAAAAAGTCAGATTTTTGTATATTGTTTTAAAATTTTTTTATGGAAAATATACACAAAAATTTAATTGATTGTTATTTATAAATAAAAAAAGCAAATTAAATACAATTTACATTTAATTTTGTCATAAGAATATGTATTTTTAGAGTAAAATACTTAAATAAAGCTGATATTATTGTTTATAATTTTTATTAAATTATAATAAAAATGTTTATTTTTTTCTTTTAACATGTATTATAGTATTAAAAAGAATATACTTTTTAATTAAAAATAATTTAAATAGAACCCTATTTAGAAGTATCTAACAATCTGAAATGAAACTCCTTTAGATATTTTTTTTTCCTTTCTAAACAAACTTAAAATTAAAGACAAAAGTAGCATTATTTATATTAAGTTATATACACTCCAAATAACCTATCCTTATCTATCACGCTTGAATCTAATCTTAGCTTTACAACATGTGTTTGCACATATATATAAGTATGTGGTAAATAGCTCAAACACTCAACAAAATCTAGCACTCAAACAAATTGTTCTAGACAAAAATTCATTAAGAAGCACTTGTGCATTATCATGGCCAAGTTCAATGTGAGAGGTACTAGTAGTAACAAAAAGAAGAGTAGAGGTAGCATTGTGAAGCTCATTGAGAAGCTACAAAAGAGGCTATTACTAGTGAGAAACAAATCATCATCTACCTATGTGCCAGAGGATGTAAAAGAAGGACACTTTGCTGTTATAGCAGAAGGTATGAAAGAACAAGAATCAGAGAGATTTGTGCTTCCATTAAGTTGTTTAACCAATCCAATATTTGTGAGGCTTTTGGAGCAAGCAGAAGAAGAGTATGGTTTTGATCATGAAGGTGCGCTTACCATTCCTTGCAAGCCCAGTGAGCTTCACAAGATGTTGCAACAATGGCAATATGAGGAGGAAGGTACTGCTCATGAAACTGCTACAACATGGACTTCTTACAATAACTCCATGGTTTTTCGAAACTATTGATAACTAAATAATCAGATGCATATATGTTATAGGAAATAAATATGTTAGATTTATATTGAAGTGAGATTAAGTTATTTTAGTTCAATCCATATGAAATACATATAGTTAATGAATGATGAAGAGTGTTAATTGCACTTTTTGGTCTCTCTTTCTATCTAAATGATTGAAAAACTAAGGAAGTTGTGTTTGCTACTATCATGAACTTTATAGTTAGATGATTAATATAAAAAAATAGTTTACATGATAGAGTTTGTATGCTGGAGATTGATGACATGCTTTTCATACAAAACTGAACTTGGCAAATGTTTAGTAGTAGAGATAATTTTAGCTAATTTGAAGCTTCAAAACATTCAGATGGAGCCAGAGAAAAAAAGTAGTGTTACAATATCACACAGATGTTTAAATACTAACACACTACTTCAGATGTGAATTCACTTTATAAGTTTGTATATCACAGACACTTTTTTTTTTTCAGTCAGATAAACCTGCTTTTGCCTTTAGATGCTGCTTGAAATCCATAATGTCACCTTCCCATCTGGTCACAGTTTGATCAGCACAGACCCATATCTCATGAGCCACCTGATTTATGAGCCTAAAATCATGACTAACAAGTACCAAGCCACCATCCCATTCATTCAATGCCTCCGCTAAAGAGTCGATTGTCTCGATATCTAAATGATTGGTTGGCTCGTCTAAGAGAAGCAAGTGAGGTTGTCTATAGGCTAACCATGCAAAGATCACACGACTCCTCTGTCCGTCGGATAAATTTCTCATAGGCATCACCTGTGCTTTACCCGACAATCCGAATTTCCCAATAGCTGCTCTCATCCTCTCTTCTTCATTTCCAGGGTATTCTTTAATCATAAATTGGAGGGCTGACAGTTCCAGGTCTAGCTTTTCAGTCAAGTGCTGGTGAAATTGTGCAATGCGAAGGTGGTTATGGCGACGAACCATGCCATCTAGGGGAACCAAATCACCAGTTATGAGCTTTAGGAATGTGCTCTTTCCAGCTCCATTGGGTCCAACCAAAGCAATTCTGGAGTCTAAGTCGACCCCGAAGTCAATGTTCTTGTAGATGAGATTATCAGGTGTGTAACCAAATGTCACTTCCACAAACTGGAGGACAGGTGGGGGAAGTTTACCCACATCAACGAAGCGGAAAACTAAAATTTTGTCTCTTGCCACCTTCTCTGTAAGTCCACCGCGCTCCATTTTTGCAAGAGTCTTCTCTTTACTCTGAGCTTGGCGAGCTAATTTTGCTGATCCATGGCCAAATCGAGCAATGTATTCCTTCATTGAGGCGATCTGCTCCTGCTCCCATCTATACTGCTTCATCTGATTCTCTTCCAGTTCAGCACGAGTCTGAACATATTGATCATAATTACCGGTATAGAACTTCAGTTTTTTGCTTTGCATGTGGATGATATTTGTGCAGACACCGTTAAGGAAATCCTGGGAATGTGAAATCACAACCAGAATACGGTCAAATTTCTTCAAATTCTCCTCCAGCCACACACATGCTTCCAAATCTGCAAACATTTTCAAAAAAGTCATATGAATGCAGCCATAATCTAAGACCAAAAATTAAAACATAAGAACAGATGGTATAAAAATTAATAGCAAAAAACATCACACAGCTATCGGAGGGACACAGGAAGCAAATATATTGATTTTCATATGAAAGCATAACTAAAAAGTGACACCCATAACTACGCAAGTTAATATATATATATATATATATATATATATATATATATATATATATATATATATATATAAGTGATCTTAGGAAAAATGTCACACCCATAAAGTGAGATGGTAATGTAGTAAGCAGAGACAAAGTGCAAAAAATGATCAAAGAATTACAAGATACAAGTAAATGGATATAGCATTCACAGATCAAGCATGATGATATAAGGCATCAAAATATATATTCTCCTGTCCAGATGAAATCCAACCGAATGATTTATCGAAGGAGACACCAAGAAAACTATACAAAACTACATAGAAGCCTACCAAACAGACAAACTAGAACTAGGACTCAATAATATCCAGGTCTTCTATTTGGTAGGCATAATTGAAATAACATATAAAGAATCAACAAGAGCTTCAATTCAAAATGACAAGTGAGCTCACGAAGAAAATAATCATTTGGAAATCAATGCATAAAACATGACAAGGTAATAATGACATTTCAGTCACTAATAAGAGTTATTTATTTCAGGGAGGGGAGATACCAAGGTGATTGGTTGGTTCATCAAGAAGAAGAATGGTTGGGTTCATAAATAGGGCTCGTGCTAAAGCAATCCTCATTCTCCAACCACCAGAAAAATCACGTGTCTTCTTTGCCTGCATTTGCTTGTTGAAACCAAGACCAAACAAAATTTCAGCAGCACGCTTTTCTGCAGTTGATGCATCCATAGCTTCCAGTCGTTCATAAACTCGTTCAAGTGCTTCACCACCGCCATCATCCTGGAACAGAAATTAATCACGCATGGAGTCATCTATTAAAGCAAAACATCCGTGAGCAAAAAAAAAATTTAGATGCCATAGTACTTAAACATACTTGTGCGCCCAGGATTTCAGCTTCTTTCTCCAATCTCAACCTTTCCTCGTCACAGCTAATGACAGCCTCCAATGCAGACATGTCAGATGCTTCAATTTCCCGGCTAAGGTGATAAATATCCATGTGCTCAGGAATGGGAAGTTCCCGGAGCCCTATTGCTGTAAGTAGGGTAGATTTTCCACAACCATTTAATCCAAGCAAACCATAACGCCTGAAAGGAAGTTAAAGAAAACACAATCATCAACAAACATACAGCTATAATCAACTGCATCCTATTCAGGAGTCAGACCAAATAAATATTAGGAGTAATGACAAACCTTCCATAATTTAGTTCCAATTCAGAATCAACAATAAGATCATGTCCGTGGAAAGTAACTGATAGAGATTCTATCTGTAAATGCAGCATAAACCAAAAGCTCAATACAATACAGCATTAATCATCTTAAACGCACTAACTATTAACTGTATCTATAATTAAATGGCAGAAACATCCTTTTTATTTATTGCTCAATATTGAAATATCACCTACTTCTGAAGGATTCATAGTAGGTACTAGGTAGGTGTACATTCACAAAGGAGAATCGAGATTTTGATCTGGGCTACATGGTAGAATGTCATTGCTACCGGCCCAACTGCTCAGCTAGGTGTTCAAATACAAGCGGGCACCCATGCTAAGAACAATAGTTTAAAGGTAAGACTGTAGAAGCAAGCTTCAATCAAAAGTTTTGATGATGTCAACACTTGATTGCAAAAAGACAAGCCTTTCAAAGTTTCACAAAGATCAAGTCAAGATTTTAATCAAGACAAGCACTCATGGAAATGAATTTTCAAGAATTGGACACAAAGATGGTATATCATAATCTACCTCTCTAAATAATTTTTACAAGTGTTCAATTGCATAAAATATTTTTACATGCTGCATTAAATCTTTTTGAAAATAATTGGTTTTGGTATAACACTTTTTTATTAAGCATTTTTGGAAATTTCTTCAGTGTTAACCGATTAACCATATAGGTTAACCGGTTAACGCCCTAAAATTTTGAATATTCTGGGCCAACGTACATGTGTTAACCGATTAACCATATGGGTTAACCGATTAACACTGGACGTTTTCTGAAAAATTATTTATTTTAAAGATCAAATGATTTTCAAATGTTATATCTTTTCAACCATTAATTGGCACTTTGTTATACCCTTTCTGAAATGGTGTTATACATCATATAAATTCAGAAACTTTCAAATTACAAATAACCTCCTACACTTTCTACATTTTCAAGATCATCAAAAAGAATCAAATTCACTTTTCTACAAATATTTTCAAAGTGTTCATCTTGTTCATATTTTCATATTCTACATTGAACACTTGTATTAATTTTAGAAGTGGATTGTGATCAAAAGGAGAAGATCAATATTATTATTGATATCACAAAATTACTCACAAAATAGTTCTTTATGTTATTTGGAATTGACTTGTAATCCAGGACTGTTGGATACAAGGGTGAAAGTGTTTACAAGAGGATTGTTCTTGTACACTTGTTATGTTTGATAGTAGTCCTCACCGGTTGATGGTGTGTTAGGGTGTACTGATCAAAACAATAGTGAAAATCTCTTTCGTGTGAAAGGGGAGTGGAGTACCCTCGGATTGTGGGGGGAACCACTATAAATCCTGGTGTTCATCGTCTCTTTATTTTTACCGCTTTCATAACCATAAACACCAACCAAAATATTTTAAGAATCAGAAAAACCGGAAAAAGATTTCAAGTCCTAATTCACCCCCCCTCTTAGGCATTCTCTGATCTTACATTTGGCATCAGAGCAGGTTAAGGTAACCTGTTCCTATCGATCCTATGGCTTCCGCTAGTACTAACCCGGTTTTTAAGGATGGTGGAAGTAGCAATAAGCCACCACTCTTTTCTGGAGAATACTTTGATTTTTGGAAACTCCGTATGAAAGCACATTTGGAGGCTCAAGGAGAAGGCATATGGGAAACCGTTGAAGATGGTCCACATATTCCGATGAATGTTATCAATGGCGTTGGAACCGCGAAGTTGAAAAACACTTTTGATGAAGATGATAAGAAAAGGATTCTAAATGAGAAAAAGGCAATCAACATACTCCAAAGCGCTCTTAGTATGGATGAGTTCTTTCGCATATCTCAATGTAAATCGGCAAAGGAAATTTGGGACACCTTGGTAGAAACACATGAAGGAACCACCGAAGTAAAGAGATCAAGGCTAAACACCCTAAGTCAAGAATACGAAATGTTCCGAATGCAGCCCGGAGAATCCATTGTAGAAATGCAAAAGAGATTTGTTCATCTTACAAATCATTTGATTGCTCTTGGAAAAACATTTACAAATGATGATCTCAATCTTAAAGTCCTAAGATCCTTAACAAGAGAATGGCAACCGAAAGTGACGGCTATTTCCGAGAAAAAGAGTCTCTCAACGATGACATCCGCATCCTTGTTTGGAAAACTCCAAGAACATGAATTGGAACTTGGAAGGTTAGAAAGACATGAGAATCAAGAGAAGAAGTCTAAAGGAATTGCCTTGAAAGTCGAAACCAAACAAAATAAAGATGAGGACACATCGGAAGATGAAGACTTCGTACTACTTGTGAAAAAACTCGGTAAGTTGTTTAAAAATGATAAATCTCTTTTTACTAAAAAGTTTAGACATTTCAGAAAAAGAGAAGGATCCACACCAAGTCAAGATGTTACATGCTATGAATGTGGGAAGCAAGGACATATCAAACCGGATTGTCCAAAGCTTCAAAAGAAAGGAGGATTCAAAGGCAAGAAGGACTACAAAAACAAGAAGGCATATGTTGCTTGGGAAGACAATGAAATAAGTTCATCATCGGAATCGGAAAATGAAGAACGTGCAAATATGGCTTTAATGGCTTCTCACCAATCCGATGAAGAAAATGAGGTTAGTAGTAATTTTTCTGTTTATGATAATGATGTGCAAGAAGTTATTGATGAACTTCTAAAAGAGTGCAAGACTTTGTACAAAGACATCTCATCACAAAAGAAAAAAATTTTACTTTTAGAAAAACAAAATTCTGATTTCATGAAAAATATTGAAGAACAAAAAGTGATGGATGAAAAACAAAGTCTTGTATGCAAGAATTGTGAATCTTTGTCTTTTCAAATTGTTCAACTTAAAAGAGTTTTGGAAAGATACGAAAAGGGTCAAATTGGCTTGGAAGAAATTCTTAAACATCAAAGGTATCCTAATGATAAAAGTGGATTAGGATATTCAAAATTTTCAAAACCAAGTACCAATAAGACCATTTTCGTAAAAGCAAGTGAACAAATTGTTAAAGAAGAGATAAACACTTCTAAAATTCAGCATCAACATCATAAGAAGAAAATTGCTAAAACTTATGTTCCTAGATATAAAAGTAATTTTCAACCTACTTGCTTTTATTGTGGAATCAAAGGGCACACACCTAATGCATGTTATGTTCGTAATATTGGAGTTGCAAAAGGGCATTATGTGTGGGTTGAAAAAGGCACTAACTATCAAGGACCCAAAGCAACTTGGGTACCTAACACTACCTAATTTTGTTTTGTAGGAATGCTTGAAGACAACCACAAACCAATGGTATCTTGACAGTGGTTGTTCAAAGCATATGACGGGAGATGTAAACAAATTTTCAAATCTAAGGCTTAAGGCCAAGGGTTATGTCACTTATGGTGACAATAACAAAGGAAAGATTCTTGGCTTTGGCACCATTGGTTCACCACCTTTTACAACTATAGAAGATGTACTCTATGTCGAAGGACTCAAGCACAATCTTCTTAGCATTAGCCAACTTTGTGACAAAGGATTCAAGATCAACTTCAATAAAGATGAATGCTTGATTGTAGACGAAGTCACTCATGAGGTTATGTTAAAAGGTAATAGAATCAATAATATTTTTATGATTTCTCTTGACAATGTTTCTTTGAAGGTAAAATGCCTTATGGCAAACAACAATGAGGCATGGTTATGGCATAAAAGATTTGCTCACATTCACATGGAGCATCTAAACAAATTAATAAAACATGATCTGGTTGTTGGGCTTCCGAAGATAAAATTCATCAAGGATAAATTGTGTGATGCATGTCAAAAGGGAAAACAGACCAAGACAACTTTCAAATCCAAGCAAGTGATCTCTACATCAAGACCACTGCAATTGTTACACATGGATCTGTTTGGTCCATCCAGAACAAAGAGCTTTGGAGGTAGTATTTATGCTTTAGTAATTGTTGATGATTTTTCTCGATATACCTGGACAATGTTTTTAGTGCAGAAAAATGATGCTTTTAAAGCATTCAAAAAGTATGCAAAACAAATTCAAAATGAGAAGTCACTCACTATAGCCTCCATAAGAAGCGACCATGGTGGAGAATTTCAGAATTCAGATTTTGAGGAATTTTGCGAAGAACATGGAATTTCTCATAATTTTTCCGCACCAAGAACTCCTCAACAAAACGGCGTCGTAGAACGGAAAAATCGATCACTAGTGGAACTTGCCAGAACAATGCTCAGTGATACAAATCTTCCAAAATATTTCTGGGCAGAAGCAGTAAGCACGGCATGTTTCGTAAGTAACCGCGTAAATATTCGACCGTTACTCAAAAAGACTCCATATGAGTTGTTCAAGGGAAGGAAACCAAATATATCATTCTTTCACATATTTGGTTGCAAGTGCTTTGTTCTCAACAACAACAAGGACAATCTCGGTAAGTTTGATGAAAAGTCCGACGAAGGTATATTTCTTGGTTATTCTCTTTCTAGTAAAGCATTTAGAATTTTTAATAAAAGAACTCTTACTATTGAAGAATCTATTCATGTATCTTTTGATGAGACTAACCCCTCGAAAGAGGATAAAATTACTTTGGATGATGATGATGACTTTATAGATACTCCACAAAATGAGGAAAATATTTCAAATGATCAAACATTATTACAAGAAGATGTTACTCAAGAAAATCAAGATCTTCCGAAAGAATGGAGAACTCACAGAGACCATCCAATTGACAGAGTTATTGGTGATATTAGTCAAGGCGTTGCAACTCGACTAAATTTGAAGGATGCTTGCCTCAATATGGCCTTTGTATCACAAATTGAACCATCAAAGATCGATGAAGCATTAGGCGATGACCAATGGATTGTAGCAATGCAAGAAGAACTAAATCAATTCGAAAGGAATCAAGTTTGGACTCTCGTACCAAGACCAGATAATAAGCACATCATAGGAACCAGATGGGTGTTCAAGAACAAACTTGATGAAAATGGGATTATAGTTCGTAACAAGGCAAGATTGGTCGCACAAGGATACAACCAGGAGGAAGGAATCGATTTTGATGAAACATTCGCTCCCGTAGCAAGGTTAGAAGCAATTAGATTATTACTTGCTTATGCCTGTTCTATGAATTTTCAGTTGTTCCAAATGGACGTCAAGAGTGCTTTCCTGAATGGCTACATAAATGAAGAAGTCTTCGTAAAACAGCCTCCGGGTTTTGAAGACTTTAGAAATCCCTCACATGTTTTCAAATTAAAGAAGGCTCTATATGGCTTAAAGCAAGCACCACGAGCGTGGTATGATCGCCTCAGCAATTTTCTAAGTGAAAAGGGATTTACAAAAGGAAAGGTTGACAAGACTCTGTTTATAAAGAAAATCAAGGGTAATACTTTGCTAGTACAAGTCTATGTTGACGACATCATATTCGGATCAACAAACAAAGAGATGTGTGAAGAATTCTCACTAATGATGCAAGGAGAATTTGAGATGTCCATGATGGGAAAGTTAAATTATTTTCTTGGACTACAAATCAAGCAAACCAAGGATGGAATCTTTCTCAACCAATCCAAGTATTGTAAGGAATTAATAAAGAAATTTGATATGGATAGTTGCAAAATGATGTCTACACCTATGGGATCCGGGATGTATGTTGATCAAGATGAATCCGGCACTCCAATTGATATTTCCAAATATCGAGGTATGATCGGCTCTTTATTATATTTGACGGCAAGCCGTCCTGACATTATGTTTAGTGTGTGTTTATGTGCTCGCTTCCAAGCAAATCCGAAGGAATCACATCTCACTGCTGTAAAGAGGATCATCAAGTATCTCAAAGGAACGATAAACGTCGGATTATGGTATCCTAAAGGTAGTACTTGTTCTTTAGTTGGTTATTCTGACGCTGACTATGCAGGATGCAAAACCGATAGAAAAAGTACAAGTGGTACTTGTCATATTCTTGGAAATGCTCTAGTATCATGGGCCTGCAAGAAGCAAGCGTGTGTAGCTCTCAGCACCGCCGAAGCAGAATATATTGCCGCAGGAAGTTGCTGTGCACAGATCTTATGGCTAAAGCAACAACTTCTGGATTACGGTGTTGATCTCGGGTGCATTCCACTACGCTGTGACAATACCAGTGCCATAAACATCACGAAGAATCCGGTGATGCATTCCAGAACAAAGCATATTGATATCCGGCATCACTTCCTTCGAGATCACGTTATGGATGGAGATGTCGATGTTACGTTCGTTGACACACATAATCAACTCGCCGACATATTCACCAAACCTTTGGCAAAAGAACCATTCTACAAGATTCGAAGAGAACTTGGAATTCTTGATGAAGGTGACATCTAAACTTTGTCTTTGATATATGTGCATAAGTTGTGTATGTATGCTCAATGTTTGCTTTCTGTTTTTTTTTTTTTTTTTTTTTTTGTCACTGTTTTTCACACTTTCGTCAGTGTTAACCGATTAACCCATATGGTTAACCGATTAACACTGAAACTTTTTTAAAATAAATTAATTTTTTAAATGTGTTAACCGATTAACCCATACGGTTAACCGATTAACACTGTTAAAATCAGCAAAAACAGAATACGAAAATTACATTTCATTTTTGAAAAACTTGTTTTGTTTTATTTATTTTATTTGTTGGCACATATTCTCAATCCCTCCAACTTCTAATCCTAAATCTCCTCCACTTCCTTGACCCACTTTCTCAAACCCTAGAAAATTTCCTAGCAAAAACCCTAACTTTCCAAACCTCTCCAAAGTTCCTTCAATGGCTTCCACTCACAGAGGAAAGGGCAATCTTCCAGAGCATGCATCCGACTCAGATAATGATAGCATCCCCATGGAAACCACAAAGAAAAGAAGAATGGACTTCAAGGTTCGGGTTCGTCAGTTGCTGCCGGTCAAGTATGTCAACCTACGGGCTTTTCCTGCATCTTCCTTCGACTTCCCTGCACTGCTGAAATTTCAAAGGATTGACAACTTCGTCACCGACTCTGGTATCATTTATCCTGACCTTGTCAAAGCTTTTATGCATAAGTTAACTGTTTACTTGGATGTTGATGGAAACCAAATGGTTAGTTCAACAATTAGAGACAATGAATTTGTTGAAAATTTGTCTACATTGTCTAGAGCTCTTTCAATTCCATCAAGAGGTTGCTTTCTGCGCAAAGGTGTTAATCATGTTGATGGTCTTTGGGCGCACTATGATAAAATGGAATATTACTATCAGATCTGCAGGTTTCCTAAAGAAGTGGTCATTGCAAATTCTCGCACGGCTCGAATGTTGTGCTATGCGAAGAATTTAACCGTGTCTGATCGTATGCTGCACTATATCATCTGCTACGTCCTCATTCCAAAGGACTCAAATCACTCGCAGATAAATGATTTGGAAATGCAGTTGCTGTTTGCTATCAAGAATCGCATTAAGGTTAATTGGATTCTAACAATTATGTATCATCTGCAACAACAGCTCCACTGCATTACCCGGCTGCCATATGCTCGGTTGATATCACGGATTTTGGAACTTACCGAACTTGACCTAAATAGGGAACCATCACTCAAAATGAAATCAGCAACCAATGAAATAAATGAAACCAACATTGTGAAGAACACCGGCATCCTCCGAGCGGCTGATGGTACTTATCGGTATGCTGATGAAGGCCCTGCTCAACCCGCCTATCCCATTCCAGAAGGAGGTATCTCTAATGAATTTCTCTATACCACAATGATGAATCAACATAGGGAATCAATGAACATGCATAGAGAGACCTCTAGAGCGATTGCCTCCCTTCGGAGCCTTATGCTTAATCCTTCCCATTCCCATTCCCATTCTAATACACGGGTTGTTGAAGAGGAAATTGAAGAATTGGAAAGTGATGAAGACGAAGGAAACGAGGATGATGCGGATATGGAGGACGAGGACCTTTGAGATTATGATGATGCTGCTTTTATGTTATTTTTATTGAATTCTAGTTTTTAGTTTCTTTGCACTATGGTTTATGTATTAAGAACAATTCTTGCTTTGCTGCATTTTATTTGTTTTTCCTTATAATCTGTGTTCTTGCAATGTATGTTTATTATATGCTGCTGCATTTTATGTTGGCTCTTTGAAAGCTCTTCCTTTTTGCTGATGTCAAAGGGGGAGAAGAGCTTGGTTCTGTTTTTTGATCTATGTGTGCAGATGTTTGAAAGTCTCTCAAGATAGGGGGAGTTGCTAAACATAGGGGGAGCATCACATATCAAGAACCAAGAAGTATTGCACAACAATTTTCAATTGCCATCATCAAAAAGGGGGAGAATGTAGAAGCAAGCTTCAATCAAAAGTTTTGATGATGTCAACACTTGATTGCAAAAAGACAAGCCTTTCAAAGTTTCACAAAGATCAAGTCAAGATTTTAATCAAGACAAGCACTCATGGAAATGAATTTTCAAGAATTGGACACAAAGATGGTATATCATAATCTACCTCTCTAAATAATTTTTACAAGTGTTCAATTGCATAAAATATTTTTACATGCTGCATTAAATCTTTTTGAAAATAATTGGTTTTGGTATAACACTTTTTTATTAAGCATTTTTGGAAATTTCTTCAGTGTTAACCGATTAACCATATAGGTTAACCGGTTAACGCCCTAAAATTTTGAATATTCTGGGCCAACGTACATGTGTTAACCGATTAACCATATGGGTTAACCGATTAACACTGGACGTTTTCTGAAAAATTATTTATTTTAAAGATCAAATGATTTTCAAATGTTATATCTTTTCAACCATTAATTGGCACTTTGTTATACCCTTTCTGAAATGGTGTTATACATCATATAAATTCAGAAACTTTCAAATTACAAATAACCTCCTACACTTTCTACATTTTCAAGATCATCAAAAAGAATCAAATTCACTTTTCTACAAATATTTTCAAAGTGTTCATCTTGTTCATATTTTCATATTCTACATTGAACACTTGTATTAATTTTAGAAGTGGATTGTGATCAAAAGGAGAAGATCAATATTATTATTGATATCACAAAATTACTCACAAAATAGTTCTTTATGTTATTTGGAATTGACTTGTAATCCAGGATTGTTGGATACAAGGGTGAAAGTGTTTACAAGAGGATTGTTCTTGTACACTTGTTATGTTTGATAGTAGTCCTCACCGGTTGATGGTGTGTTAGGGTGTACTGATCAAAACAATAGTGAAAATCTCTTTCGTGTGAAAGGGGAGTGGAGTACCCTCGGATTGTGGGGGGAACCACTATAAATCCTGGTGTTCATCGTCTCTTTATTTTTACCGCTTTCATAACCATAAACACCAACCAAAATATTTTAAGAATCAGAAAAACCGGAAAAAGATTTCAAGTCCTAATTCACCCCCCCTCTTAGGCATTCTCTGATCTTACAAAGACTACTGACTATCTAAATTGAGAATGTCTACTCCAGTTTCCGAAAATATGAATTAATAATTAATGAAGGATCTGGGTAGATTGTCCATTTATCTTCTTTTTCCAGAGGTACAATGCAATATGTGAATGCAAAAGTAAGCCAAAATATTTTCAATTACATAACCAAGACATGAATACTCTTTCAATTGAAAAGCCAAGGAAAAATAATCAAACTAAACTCATAAACTCACTAGTTAAGCCTAAATCAAAACAATCAAACTAATGGCTTTGTTTGGATATCATATAATGAACAGAGTGAAATGGAGAATAGCAGGTGGAATGAAGCGGAAGAGAGTGGGCGGAATAAATATTCCATTCCATGGTTTGAAAATTTTAAGATAGAACAAACAAGTCAAGTTGTTCATTCCGCACAAATGAGAGGGGAAGAAATATAGTGGCAAGTGATAGAATAGAATGAAATCCTTCATTCCTCTCTGTTCCATCTGATTAAAAATGATCCAAACAATGGAACATCATTCCATTCATCTCATACTTCTCTGCTCATCCAATTCCATCTATCCAAACAAAGCCTATAATCCATTCATAAACAGAGCAAAATGCATGAACATCAAACTTCAAAGTAACAAAGCCATTCAGCTACCACCAAGTGCATTCCTATCGTCTCACTCTTCGGAAATCAGATTTTTTCTTTTTTTCTAAATCATTTATGTTCATTATCTTACTGTTCAAGCTCAATATTTACATTAATCACTTTTAATTATCAACCCTACAAAGAACTAAACTAACCCTACATGCATCTTTCCCTCAAGATATCAAACCCAACAAACAAATCAACAAAATCAAAACACTGTACAATAGCTTTTTCAGTAGCAGTTAATTAAAGATAAATTAATCAAAATAAAGTTAGCACTGCACGATGATCAGTTATTGCTCACCCGAATATCTCTGGAAAGAGGATGAGAACAGAGGACACCGGTGCACGTCCGATCAGATATCTGAATATCCCCAATTCCATTGGCAACACTGTCAACCGTTTTCACCGAAGCCGTTTTGGATGAAGCAGCAACGGCAGCTACCTTGCCTCCTCTCTTAGCGGCGGCAGCAGCCTTCTTCTGGGCGGCCTTTTTCTTGCTTGCTTCAGACACCATTTTCAATCTCTAAAATCTCTGCATGGAAACAACAACTAGAAATTTGAAAACGCACGTTTGAAAAAAGCTGAAAAAAACAATGAGAAAAATGAAATGCAAACCTGAAATCGGGAACGTGAGAAGAAAACACAGATCTAGTGAAGTGGAAATGAAATAGCGGGGGTTTGGATTTTTAAGAGATTTCTTCGTTTGTTAGAGGTGAAGTTTGGAATATATAGAACTGTCAGCTTCCACGTGTCTCTTTAAGGTTTAATTTTGAAAACAAATATACTAATCGAATGTTCTAGACTCTAGAGAATATGCACATTGGTCAACAATATATATATATATATATATATATATATATATATATATATATATATATATATATTCATGCATCATTTCTCAATATTGAAAGCATAATGATTTCGGTTTTGATTTTAGAACTATTTATGCAATATAGTTTGATTCACTAACTAAATATAACGATTTAATTATTATAACTATAATTCGGTTCAATTCGACAATTCGATTTAATTTTAATTTTTTTTGAACAACCCTAAACTTATAACAAACAAACAAAAAATTAATAAGGAGAATCAAATTTTAAAGAGACGTAACTTACTACATCCTAAGAGATAATTTAAGAGGTTGAATTCTACCTATTTGATCTATTAGATAAATAAAAACTAAGTAAAAAAACTTAAAAATCAACTATATAATTTTCATTCATCATCATCATTAAATTCTACTCTAAGTTGATGTAAAAAAAAAAAAAATAGTAACTTTTAATCACAAAATATCCGAGTTATCTTACACATCAACGGTAAGAAAGCAAAAAGGAATAGAATTAAGATTCTAAGATTGAAAAATGGTATTCGACCTGAGTTACTTTAAATTGTTTTTAAGAAAATATATCTACAATGTTATTTCGGTTGTGTGTCGTGCCACAACAGATGCTGACATTATATCTATTTGTGTGGTCAATTTCAGGTAACTCACGTTAACTACCATTTTTCGATCTTAGTATCTTAATTCTATTCCTTTTTGCTTTCTTATAGTTGATGTGTAAGATAAGGTAGAACCAACGTGAAAAAAATATAAACGTCGATGCTATCGTGGTTGAAAAGTTTGCTAACAAAAATATTTTCATGGGTTTGTCTCTTTTTTTCATTCTTTGTGTATTTTCCTTTGTTACGATGTATCTATAATATCCTCACTGGACATGTTTGTTATTTTAGTTGGGACTTCATTTACGCGGAGGTTGTCATAGTTGCTGGACTTCATCACCGTTCAATAGTTTGGTAAGAGACAATAATTGAAGCAACAATAATTGTTGGTCATCAAGACATTTTCTAGAGACAACATAGATTTGGAAACAAATATATATGCAATAATAACAAAAAACGAAGGAAAGAAAAGAAAGAGAAATCAAGCAATGTTGACTTTAGCCATGTGTTATGCCACGCCAACATCTTGGCACGTTGACATTACCATGTGTATGCCCAATCATAAAAAAAAACTTCCATGTGGCATGCCACATCAGCTTCTATCAACACCTGTTAGCAGGAGAGACCAAAATTGTGGATGAAAAATATTAGGAGGATTAATCTTTGAAGAAAATTCTTAGAGAGACTAAAAGTGAAATTGGTCATATTTAGAGGGACAAACTTATTTAACACTTTCAATTATAAAAGTGTGATTTGAATAAGAAATTATGTTGGTTTGAATAATGACATGAATGTGTAAATTAGTATTCACTTTTAGAAGTGTAATTCAAATCACAAGATTCCCCATTCGAATCACGTGAGAGCTTGATTCGAATCACGTGAGAGCTTGATTCGTATCATGACAAGGCTTAAAATATCAGAGGTCCTCTTTGGTTGTGTGATTCAAATCAAAGATTTCTTTGAATCGAATCACATGACACGAATCAAAGGTGAAAAATCATGGTTTTATGATCTTAGTTCAAACCATTATCTCATTTGACTCAAATCATATTTTTTGCTCTTGACTTGAATAATGAGGGTTGTTTTACTCGTTTTTAGTGCATTAACTCCAACACATAAAAAAACTCTCTCTCTAGGATAACAACACATCTTTCACAACTTTTTGAAAAATCCATTTTTGAGTTTTGTTAAACACACGAGATCTCTCTTTCTCAAATCAAACTTGAAGAGCAAACTTTTCTTGCTTTGATTTTGTGAGTTCTTGAACACCATCAAATTTGGCTCCCTTGCTCCATTATGTATGACTTCTTTATTCTTTTATTTTGTTTTATTTTCATCATAAATATCATGTTCAAATGATGATAAATTATGATCAATCCATAAAATGTAAGACAATATTCGTTGTAAGTATAAACCAGAGATTTTTTGTGTTGCTTCGTGTGTAGGTAAGTGAATAAGTGTGTGAAATCAATAATGATATTCAGGTAAATTACACATTTCTTAATGTTCACTAAGTCCTTAACAAGTGGTATAAGTTCTCGTGGTTGACTTTGTGGTGGACTGAAAGTGAAATCCTCATATGGATCAGCGTTAATGGTGTGGGTGACACATGCTTGAGGGGAGACTCTTGGAATTAAAGTTTGGGGGATCAAATCCCACATCAATTAGGAATCAAGGAAATGTTTGATATATAAAACATCATACACATATACCAAATTCCTTAAATTTTGGGATAAAGAAGTAGGTCACGCTCTCTTAGGGGACTTAGACGTTTAATTTCTAGCTACTTCTGAAGCTCATTAAACTCTCCCAATAAGTGGTATTAGAGACTATGTTTGGTTTGGTGGTAGATTACTAGGGGATGAATTATAGTATAAATTAAATTTAGTGATGTGAAGACTCATATTGATTGGGTTGGTGGAATCCTAGTATAAATCAAGTCTAAGAAATTTTGAATATATAAGAGATGTGGCCCATATACCCAATGATTTAAGGTTTTATATGAAGAACTGGTATCACTCTCTCTTATAAGTCTTGGAAGTTTAGCTTGTAGCTACACACAACACTCCCTATACTCACCAACAAGTGGTATCATAGCCAAACTTTGACTCAACGGGGGAATGATTGTGTGATTCTAGTGTATATGATGAGCGTAACTCACACTCATGGGCGATATCTTTGAACTCAAGTGTGAGTAGTTAATTCTTAAATTGACTTAAAATTAAGGAAATGTTGGGTATAAAAAAAGGTGCCTCATATTCCCGATGCCTTAAGATTTTATGCATTATGTTTTGTCTCCCTCCCTTATTGTTTTAGAACATTGGTATTGTAGTTGCTCCCAAATTCCCTATACTCACTAAAAAGTAGTATTGAAGCCTGATTCATCTTGGTGTGGAACATGAGTTACATCTTGTGTTAGATTATATTATATGAGGTATGAACCCACACTTATGGAGAATTCTTGGGGGTTCAAGTGTGAGTGTTTGGATTCTACATCACTTATAATCTGATGATAACCCGACCTCAAATCAATCTTGCTAAAAACGCATGATCCCACCAACTGATCCATCAAATCATCAATCCTCAGAAGTGGATACTTATTCTTTATAGTCACCTTATTCAACTGTTGATAATCGACGTACAACCTCATACTATCATCCTTCTTCTTAACCAATAACACATGAGCACCCCACAGAGAAACACTCGGAAGAACAAATTCCTTCTCAAGAAGTTCTTCAAGTTTTTTCTTCAACTCACTCAATTCAGAAGCCGAAATCCTATAAGGAGCCATCAACACTGGACTAGTACATGGTACCAAATCCACAGAAAACTCTACTTCACGCTCCGGTGGTAAATCTCCAATGTCATCCGGAAACACATCTAGAAATTCTCGGACAACAGGTAATTTGACACCCACCTGTTCACAGTCAACTTGCAATGCCGCAAACAAAGCAAACATCTGGGCTTCATCTGCTAGAAGTTCATCCACTTGCTTCGCAGATAGAAACGTCATCTCCCCACACTCACTAAACTCTGGAAACTCCACCGTCTTTGTATAGCAGTTGATATGTACAAAGTTAAATTCTAACCAATTCATCCCCAAAACAACATCCATATGACGCAAAGGCAAGCACACTAAATCCATCAAGAAATCCTTACCATAAATGGTCAAGGGACACTTCAAACACACACGGTTATTCATAACTGAACCGTAAACATGCATTTCAATCAACATATTACCATTCATAACAGTCAAAGGCAAATTTAACGTGGTCGCACACCCAATCAAAATAAACGAATGAGTAGCTCCAGTATCAATTATAGCAACCAACTCAACATCATTAATAAAACAAGTACCTCTAATAAAGTTGTCTTTCTTCTGAGCATCTGAGCCACTCAAAGTAAACACTCTACCAGTAGTTTGAGCCGCAGTAACAACCTTCTTCGGTTTCTAGTACTGAGTACTGATATGTCCTTCTTCGCCGCAATTAAAACAAGTTGGTTCAACACTCATACACTCATTCTTCATATGGCCCTTCTTACCACACTTATAACATCTTATCACAGTAGCAGTACACACATCAGATTTGTGACCTGCTTTGCCACACTTATAACACTTGAGAGGAGTAGAACCCGCTCCCCTACTTGGCTTCTTCCTATCATTACCCTTCTACTTCCCCTTGTCACTTGGAGTTGCATAAGGCTTCCCTTGAAACTGACCATTGTCTTTATTCTCACTCACCTACTTATAGTAAGCAGATCTAGCTCGAGTATCCTCATCATAAATCCTACTCTTATCCACAAGTTCAGCATACCTGCGGATCTGCTGACAACCAATTGCTTGCTTGATTTCCGGTCTCAACCCATTCTCAAACTTCAAACACTTAGATAACTCAGCATCATCACGGTTGTAGTGAGGATAGAACTTCACCAACCTCTCAAATTTGGCAGCATACTCTGCCACCATCATATTCCCTTGCTTCAGTTCCAAGAACTCGACCTCTTTCTTGCCACGAGCGTCTTCAGGAAAATACTTACTCAAGAATTCCCTCCTAAACACATTTTGAGTTATCGCGTCCCCAACCCCTTCCAATATTTGATGAATGTTATCCCACCAATCTTCAACTTCCTTATCTAGCATATGAGTGCCAAACTGCACCTCCTGAGCATCGGAGCACGCCATAGTTCTGAAAATTTTCTCAATCGCCTTCATCCACTTATGCACATTCTCTGGTTCATAGGAGCCCTCGAATACAGGCGGATTATTCCTCTGAAAACCCCCCGAAGTATGAAACTCATCCCGAACGTTGTTCTGCGTCGTAGCATGAGCAAGTGTAGCTACCGCATCTGCAAGAGCATGATTCGAAGTCATTCTACAAACCACCAACAACATCAGAAAACAACTCAACCTCAAAACACTCAAACTCAATAACTGACACGACTAACACGACACGACCGACAAACCGACCTGCTCTGATACCACTAATGTGACATCCTTCTACCCTATCACAAATCAAACACTTAAAATCATATATCAGAGTACAAATAATTAAAAATGCATCACATTTCTTCTTAACCCAAAAATCATAACATCACATAGAGTCATGTCCCGTAACACGGGTTCATAAAATCATGAAAACAACATAAATCTTTTCTTCATAAATATGCAACAGAAAAACAAATAAGTCATAAAATCTTCTTTAATAAAACAAAACTCATAACTCATTCTAAACTAACATTTTATCAAAAACTTTAAACATAATTCAACATCTTAATCCAAATAAAAAACATTCAAGCGAAATCCATCCCAATGTTACTGGACACAGAGTAAGACTCCACTTCTAACTAACTCGACGAATCACTATCTCTGAGTTAAGCGCGCACCGAGCTAATCTTGATTATCTGTAGGATGGCATAATAAACCATCGTCAGAAGGCAAGCAGGGTGAGTAAATTCACATTCCACAAAATAATATAGAAATAAGAATTCAAAACAATCAACAACAACAACAATCCATTTACAGCTCATGTATACATATCATCATCATCACACCCTAGAAATATTCACCATAATATTTTAATACACATCATCAAATACATCACATCCTTACACAAATTAAATCAATGCAAATCATGTTATGTCATTTAGAATGAAATGCAACCTCTTAATCATGCATGTGGTACTGAAACATCCTCATGTGATGGACATTGGGCCATCAACCCCCCTAAGGGAACACATCATAAACATCATATCACTTCAATCCACACAACGGGATTGAAGCTATCATTGGACCGTAGTCCCCTTATAAATTTAATGCCATGAATGCAAGACGCAATATACACACATCATCCTCAAAACATCATAACATTGTATCCGCATTCATTATTAATCAAGTATTTCTCATACTCATTTATAACATCATATACATACTCATGGGACATCATACAACACACTCATCCTACATCATATCTCTACATCATAAAATCATACATCATAACTCGAAGAACATCAAATAATTAGTTGTACATCACTTAATTACTAACTCTACTCACATAGCCTCCAAGACACATCATTCGACAACTTGACAACGTCATAGCAACCTAGAACATACTAACTTTAAAAACAATTTCAAAGTTAAAACATTTTTCCAAGTTTTTAAGGGTCTGCTAAGCGAGAAATCATGCTCGCTAAGCGCCAAACTCACTGACTCTTCTCGCTAAGCGAGCTTCGTGATTTCTGCAGAATTCTTCTGTGATTTCAGCCTTCTCCTTCTGCGACAAAACCCCTCCAAAACCCCCAATTCAATAACATCACATTAGAAAACCTCATTAACATCAACATTCATTATAATAACATCATCTACATCATGTACATCATTATAATCATCAAAATCATCATGAAATCATCATCAACAACACAAAATCATCAATCAAAACCATATTCCCTAAATTACACCACAAAACCCCTAATTCCATTCCCACATTGTATTATCGAAAGAAAAATACTCCCCACACCTTAATTTTTGTAAGCTTCGATAAAATCTTCGCAATTCTTTCCAAACTTCGAGCCCTAGCTTTTCCCCTCTTCTCCAGAGCACTTTTCCTCAAAAACGCGATCGTTCCAAATGATTGTATTCTCCAACTTTCCCCTCTTTTGTCACTCTTTCCCCTTGGACCTCTTTAGTATTTTTCCATAAAACCCTCACTTATCAACAACCAAAAGATCACAATGCCCTCATCCTCTAATTCCTTTTATTTTATTTTATTAATCTCAAATAATAAACTAAACCCCATATACTTAATTATTCTAATTATTATTAAAATATTAAGCTACCCTCAAACTTCACAAAATATCAATTAACCTCATAAACATCAAAATTCACAAGAAAACACATCAATATAATTAAAATCGATTTTGGGATGTTACACCAAGCCCATCGATACATTTTGTTCAATTGTGATGAAATTCAAACATACATAAGGTACCATAATAGTTTTTTGTTTTTTCCCTTACATGTCCACAAATAATATTTAAGATTTATTTTAACAAAGAATATTGTCACCTTGTAAAGAGCATGATGGTTGTGTTGGTAGCTGCACTAAACAAGGAAAATACATCAAGGCCAAAAGACATAGTCCTGATTTTAGTGAGTGGTTTAAAACTCGAGCCCTTAGAAATGATGTATCATTTCACCTTAAAACATTATCTAGAGGTCCAAATACTTCTGCAAAAAGCTTTTCAAGATATGTTATCAATGACTATGGATTTCACACTCTAAAACGAGATGCGAGACGCAAAACTCAAAATTCAGGTGTAACTTTAGTTTCATTAACAGAAAGTTTTGCAAGCTCTAAGGATGAAAATCCTAAGACAAGTCTCATCACTTACTACAGAATAATTAATGACATAATTGAGTTAGACTATTATAGTCAACTCAATTTTGTGTTATTTAAGTGTGTTTGGTTTGAGGCTAAAGAAGAGAAATATGGATTGACTTTTGTTAATTTCAACAAAACGTGTTGCCAAAATGAGCCATTTGTCCTAGCATCTCAAGTCCACCAATGTTTTTATGTCCAAAATCCCTCTAATGAAAATAAGCATTATGTTATGAAGACTATTCCGGGAGATTTGTTTAACATGGGTGACCAATCAGATGTTTCTCCTCAAGAAGGATATCATAATGATCCATTTGATGATATTCAATATCTATATGCATCAAATAATGACAAGCAATTCAATTGGATTAGGGAAGATATTTCAGCAACAATAGTTGAGAAACCATCGCATGTTACAAAGGAACTAGAAGACACAAATGATTATGATTTGGATGACACTTTGTTTGACTTCATTGACTGACTATGGATTCTGTTGTTTTTTTGTTTATATGGTTAGAAGTTTCAATATCACAACGGAGGAGACATGTACATTTCAATTGTTTGACTCTATAAATATTTTTGATAATTGTTTAAATTATTAGGTTTTGGTAATTTTTAATAAACAATGTTTTAAGAACTTAGTAAATGGAACGTTTGATCTTAATTCAATGGCTTATGACATGTTGACCGTGTTTTTTATAATTGACATGAATTCATGTTTGTGTAGAACATGAATTTGATTTGAACATAATGTGTGTTGATATTTGAAAATGTAATATTGTAAATGTTATTAACACACTATTCTCTAAATCATTTATTAATTCATCTTGACAAAGTTGTTTTGATGTATTTGTATTGAGCTTCAAGCTAGAGTATAATAATTTCAAACATTATTCTAATATGCATCGTAGAATTATTGGAACTAATAAGAGTTTATCATTTTTCGCATTGATTAAAATATATAATATTGTTATCATTTTTCGCATTGATTAAAATATATGGTAGTTATTTGTTGAATGTCAAACTTCCTATTTATTTAACTCCTTGTTTGGAATTAGTTCTAAATTTGTATTGACTATATTAACATTACTATAAAAATGTGTCTGTTATGTTGAAGAAAAGTGGAGGGGAGTGAAACCTAATTTAGCTCTCCTTCATATGTGGTGGATTTAAAAGGAAATGTATTTCATATAATTTTTCTACTTAAATTTTGTTTTATTTGACATAATCTAATTTTGTATTTTTTTTATGCTAAAATTTCTCCATCATATTATTTAAATTTGTCAAATAATTTTATTGGTAGCTTTTAGTATCCTATACTTTTGCAAGTTAAAATTAAATAGATTTTTGTTAGAAAAAATAAAAAGTTAAATTAAAATGTTGGCTTTAAATGCACATAAATTATAATTTGATTATATACAACATACATAAACAATCGTTATATTGAGTTTTCAAAAATTTAAGCAACAATTATGTCACAGTGGTATAAGAGTTAAGAATATTAAAAAAAAAAAATTATGCAAAGCGTGGTCTATAGGCAACAGCTACAAAACTGAAGTCTAAACTTAATTTTAAAAACCGCAGCTTAAACTAAGTCAAACAAAAAAAACCGTGGCTTAAATTAAGTTAAACAAACCGTGGCCTATTTGTATATCTGAAGGAGCGGTTTTTAGAATTTCGTGGTCTAAAATAAATAACCATGGTCACAGAGAACAGGAAACGGCCACCTAGACCACACTTCAAAATTTGTGGTCAAACCGTGGCCTAAGGTTTAGACCGCGGTTTTCTTAATTTTGGCCACACTTCCAAACTGTGGCTTAAACTTGAAAATATTGTAGTGAACGCCTTCCTGTTATCGCTATTAGGACTATTATACACATCACCATGTTGTGTCAATGCCAAACTTCACTTCAGCGTGGATGTATTGAAGCTTCTTACTTAATAAGAACAAAAAAAATTCTTCTTCAACCCAGCCTATAATAATACCTTTTTTGACCTCATGATTTTCTCCAATAATTGGTTGCTTAATTACTTCGTTATTTTTGTCGCCCTCATTATTATCAATTACACCATCAATAAGTGCATTGAACTTAGATCCAGAAATCCCGGAGCCAACATTAATTTTGGCCGGATTTTGGTCCCCCCGGTTTCCACCAATGTCACCTGACGCTAGATGCTTTCCGCTAGTCATCTTTTTCCTCGTCTTGTCTTTTGAACTACCGCCTAAGGCCCCTCCATGTCAATATTTCCATGTAGACTATCACCTTCCCTCTTCTACGCATCATCCCTATTGTTGGTGCTTGATCCCATATCAATTTGATCCTTCGTTGAACACCCTTCTTTGTAGTGACCAAATTTTCCGCAAAAAGTGCAAATCAGATGTAGTCCATCATATTCTACTCTATATCACTTATTCTTTATCGTGAAAACAACAAGTAAAAGTTTAGATTAGTCTACATCCACACAAAGTTTTGCATATTTCCCTCTCTCATGCGACAATGTGTTTTTGTCAACTTTAATTGTCTTTCTGTTTCTGTTTCCTATGAAAGAGAGCACCTTCGTATCATGATACTCAATTGGCAGACCAACGATTCAAACCCAGACGATAACCTCTTCAATAGTGTCACTAGCGAGGTGGAAATCCGGACTCCATGGTTTCACTGTCGGATAATGATCATAAATGAACCAATGTCTATTACTAAGAGCATCGTTGTGATCTTCATCATGTGAAAATGACCAGAAAGTAATCGTTACTCATATCTATGATGTTGATCACCCCTTTCCTCACCCACATTTGTTTCAGCCTAGTCTCTAGAACCTTGCATCTAATTCATCTTCCTAGCAGCTTCATTATGACCCCTCTTTTCTATGGTCTATGAATTCTTCTCTCCCCATGTTTAGAGAAGATGAATTTAGGACATGCATAATTACCTTCAACATGATCCTCCACTTGCATATTCTCCAGATCCAGAATGGTCATCTCATAATCCTTATCTTCATTATCATCCTTTCATTTAGGTTTTTACTGGTATAACCTATAACCATCTCCTTATATGTCCTCCCTCCTTCATGGCTATATATGTTGCACACTTCCTGATTTATCCATTATAAGTTTACCATCATTCTTAACTTTTTTTTTATTTGTCTCTCATTGAGATCATCTCCATCCATCCTTATTGCATCCCTCATTTTTAGTAATTTGCTCTAGTAGAGACATTTTTTGGTTTTTAACCACACACATTTGAATTAAAATAAATCATCCTAAATTATCATTGAAGTGACTAGTATTTAGTTTTCCAATAATAATAAATAGTTAATTGCAATTTTGATCCCCCTATTTTCATTATTTTTGAGTTTTGGTCCCCCTATTTTAAAACCCGAAATTTTTGGTCCCTCTATTTTCATTTTTTTTTATAGTTTTGGTCCCCCTTTTTTAAAATCCGAAATTTTGGTCCTTTTATTTTCATTTTGTTTGAGTTTTGGTCCCCTATTTTAAGTTTTGTTTTGGATTTTAGTCCCCTTTCCAATTTGGAACTAATTTAAGAGGGGGACCAACAATTTTAAGAAATAAAAATAAGGGGATCAAAACTCAACAAAAAAGAAAATAGTGGGACAAAAATTCAGGATTTTAAAATAGTGTGACCAAAACTAAATAAAAATAAAAATAGAGGGACCAAAAATTCCGGATTTTAAAATAGGAGGACAAAAAGTCAAAAATAATGAAAATAGGGGGACCAAAATTACAATTAAGCCTTATTTTGAGACAACTTTTTTTTTACCTTAAAAGACTATTATTTTGAGACAGATGGAGTAATTGATTAACGCAAGAGAGACATTTAAATAAGAACTCGTTCATAAAACCTTAAATTAGAACTTAGATTATATACCCATGTTGACAAATGCAAATGATAATTAATCTTTAATATTAATATTTATTCTGTCTCAAAGTAATAGTCTTTTAAGGTAAAAAAAGTTGTCTCAAAATAATAGTCTTTCTACGTTATCAATGCAATATTAATTACTTTTTACCAATTTTACTCTTAACTAGTCGTCTACCCGTGCGATGCACGATAAATTTTATAAAATTAGTATTAATAAATATATATTTTAAAAAATATTTAAGTAATTTATATTGATTTTGTTTTATATAAAAAATATCAATAATGTAATAGTTTGTATTTTATGAAAAATTAATAACATATAATGTTAATATAATCAAAAATATTTAAAAATATAATATAATAAAATTTGTAAAGTGTAAAAATATAAACAAAATCATATATGAAAACTAATAAATATTATACAAATCATCTTATCTTTTATATATATATATATATATATATATATATATATATATATATATATATATATATAAAAAATAGAATTTAAAAATTTAAAGTAAATAAATATAAAAACCATGAAAAACAAATAAAAAGGAAATAGTGATAGATAAATAAAAAGAAAACATAAATAAGAAATAAAATATATTAGTATAATTTAATAAAATTGAATAATTAAATAATATATTAAAAAATAAATTACCAAAAATTATAATCAAGAATTTATAATACATCAATCAAATTAAAATAATATAATATATTATCACATTGAATAACAAAAAATAAATTAAAATAATATCATATATTATAACATTGAGTAACAAAAATTAATTAAAAATTAATGTTATAACATTCATCTTCTAACCCTATCTTCCACAATCCAACTTATTTTTACTAAATAAGAAGTAAATAAACTATAAAAGAAATGAGTTTAATGGTGTAGAGAAGATTATTAGAGAGAGAATGAACAAAATAAAAATATATATGTAATTAGGGAAGGAGAGGATCCATATCCAATTTTTCTACTCATAGGATACCTATAAATTCAAAATATTATATAAAAAAAATTGAATAATTTTTTTTTATAAAACATAAACTTAAACAACATAATTGAAAAATAGATTAATTTTATGTAAAATTTATCCGTCTATAAGATTGTATGTATAAGAACAAAGAAAAGAAGAAGAAAAAGAGAGAAAGATCAATAACCACATAGTATTCCTGTAAACCATTATAAGAAACAATAGTCTAAATTCAAAGTATGAGAAAAAATATGCATAATTAAAAAAAAATCAATGAAAGAAATGTTGGTGATTTTAGTGTCATCAATGCATTTTAGTAGTAATGAGATTTACTACAGGCCAAAGCAATTATACGTTAAAGCTTGGAAACGAGTTAGGGTAGTGCGGAGTGCACGCTCGTCAAGCCAACATATAATTGAATGCGAATAACTTAAACGGGGTTCCAAGGGGCAGCGCCCCTGGCGGGGTGCGGGGCAGCGCCCCGTAGGCGGGGTACGGGGCAGCGCCCCGTGGGGTTTAGGACATAACCATTTCCGAACTGGTGTGTCTTTTCGTTTGAATTATAGAACTCCTATATAAGGAGTCGTTTGGCTTCTTTTTCGGTACACATAACAAAACATAAACCTTCTATTTTCTGAATAATTTCTTGTGCCAAGAAACTATTTGTTCTTGTAGAATTATCCCCACAAAGATTTCGTGAACCCAGGCATAATAGGGTCGAAATACTTTGTTCGGAAAGTGAACGAACACGATTCTTCAAGAAATCCAAGATTATCAAACCATTTATCCAACAAACGAACAAAGTACTCTTTTGATAATCATGGCTGGAGGAAGCACCGTCAAGGAGATGACTACAAACTTCGGAAAATTGGACAAGTTTCAAGGACAAGACTTCAGGCGCTGGCAGAAGAAGATGCATTTCATGTTGACAACGTTGAAGGTGGTGCACGTCCTGTCTACACCGATTCCTGAACTTCTGGAGGACGACACGGTTGAAAATCTGAGACGCAGATCAAAATGGGAGAACGACGACTACATATGCAGAGGGCACATTCTTAACGGTATGTCTGATCCCTTATTTGATATTTATCAAAACATGGAATCTGCTAAGGAATTGTGGGATTGTCTTGAATCCAAGTATATGGCAGAGGACTCATCCAGTAAGAAATTCCTGGTAACCGATTTCAACAATTACAAAATGGTTGAATCGAGGTCTGTCATGGAACAATTCAATGAACTCCTCCGAATCCTTGGACAATTCACACAACACGGATTGAAGATGGATGAAACAATATCTGTCTCAAGCATCATAGACAAGTTGCCTCCTTCGTGGAAGGATTTCAAACACAATCTGAAACATGGAAAAGACGAATTGTCTTTGGTCCAACTTGGAAGTCACTTGCGCATAGAAGAATCCCTAAGAGCGCATGAGGATGACAAAGGAAAAGGCAAAGAAATTGCTGGACCCTCGGTTAATATGGTCGAAGAGGGTGGTAAGTACGATAACAACAAAAACAAAGGAAAGAAACGTGCTTTCAAGAACAAAAAGGGCAGTTTCGGTGCTAACAAGAAACCAAAACTAGAATGCTGGAAGTGTGGCAAAACAGGCCACTTCAAGAAGGATTGTCGTTTCGGCAAAAAGCACGATAACGCGAATGCAAGTGGTTCAGGAAAGGGGTCTAAGGACCAATCCGAAAACCAAGGTCAGAAATCAATTCATGATTTGAATAGTTTGATTAAACATCCGGTTTCACTAAATTCTGAAGCATTTTATGTGCAGGATGATGCTATCGCGTGGTGGATTGATTCTGGCGCCATAACACATGTTTGCAAGGATCGTTTCTGGTTCAAGACTCTTGTTCCAGTGGAAGATGGTTCTGTCCTCTACATGGGAGATGATCATTTCGCTCCCGTTGAAGGCAAAGGAAACGTGGTGCTAGAATTTAGTTCTGGAAAGACTATTACTTTGTTTAATGTTTTGTATGTTCCTAAATTACGTAAGAATTTAATTTCTGGTCCTGTATTAAATAAGCTTGGATACAAGCAAGTGTGTGAATCTGATAAATATGTATTATCAAAGTCTGGTGTGTTTGTAGGATTTGGATATTATAATAATGGTATGTTTATGATGAATTTGAATGGAGTTCCTAAAGATTCTGGTTATGTATTTATGTCTTCTTCGAATGTTATCAATTCATCGTTATGGCATGCTCGTCTAGGACATGTACACTATAAAAGAATGCATGAAATGTCTAAAAATGAGTTAATTCCTGTTTTTGATAAAAATGTAGAAAATTGTAAAACTTGCATGTTAACCAAGATCACTAGGCAACCTTTTAAAAATATAACAAGGAAATCTGTCATTCTAGAGTTAATACATAGTGATTTATGTGATTTGCATGCTACTCCATCATTAGGACATAAAAAATATTTTGTCACTTTCATAGATGATGCATCTAGATTTTGCTATGTTTATTTGTTACATGCTAAGGACAAAGCATTAAATAAATTCAAAATTTATAAAACTGAAGTTGAAGTACAACAGAATGTGTTGATTAAAACATTACGTACAGATAGAGGTGGTGAATATTATGATCCTGTATTTTTCCAATCCGTAGGAATTATTCATGAGACTACGGCGCCTTATACACCTCAACAAAATGGTGTGGCTGAAAGGAAAAATAGAGTTCTTAAGGAAATGGTAAATGCCATGTTATCTTACTCTGGTTTAAGTGACGGGTTTTGGGGAGAAGCTATGTTAACGGCTTGCTATTTGTTAAATAGGGTTCCTAATAAAAGGAACAAGACTACCCCATATGAACTTTGGTATAAGAAACGACCCAACTTAACATTTCTACGTGTTTGGGGTTGTAGGGCCGTGGTTAGACTCCCGGACCCAAAAAGGAAAACTTTGGGCGAAAAGGGTGTGGCTTGCATCTTTGTTGGATATGCTGAGCACTCCAAGGCCTATAGGTTCTATGTTATAGAACCTAATGACTCGATTTCTATTAACACTATTATAGAATCAAGAGATGCCATATTCGATGAGAATTGTTTCTCCTCTGTGCCTAGACCAAAGGACTCTGTACCTAATTCAGATGAATCTCTGAGGGATGATCATTCAAATGATGTGCCAAGTGAGACACTTGAACCCCGTAGGAGCAAACGAGCTAGAAAATCTAGATCTTATGGATCTGATTTTCAACTATATTTAGTTGAGGGATCAAAGGATCAGATCGACACTCAATACTATTATTGCTATAGTATAGAGGAGGATCCAAGAACGTATGATGAAGCTGTGAAATCTCGAGATTCTGTTTTTTGGAAAGAAGCAATTGATGAAGAGATTGGTTCTATCATGGAAAATAATACTTGGGTATTATCTGATTTACCACCAGGTTGTAAACCATTGGGTTGCAAATGGATCTTCAAAAGGAAGATGAAAGTCGATGGTACAATTGACAAGTTTAAAGCTAGACTAGTTATCCAAGGCTTCAGACAAAAGGAAGGAATTGATTATTTCGATACCTATGCTCCTGTTGCCCGTATCACTACTATTAGATTGTTGATTGCCTTGGCGGCCATTCATAATCTAGTGATTCATCAAATGGATGTCAAAACAGCATTTCTAAATGGTGATTTGGAAGAAGAAGTGTATATGAAGCAACCTGAAGGATTTATAATGCCTGGTAATGAGCATAAAGTATGTAAACTAGTTAAGTCATTGTATGGGCTGAAACAAGCTCCGAAGCAGTGGCATCGAAAGTTTGATGAGGTTGTTTTGTCTAATGGTTTCATTCTAAACCAAGCTGACAAATGTGTATATAGTAAATTTGATACATCCGGTAAAGGAGTTTTCATTTGTCTATATGTTGATGACATGTTGATATTTGGCACCGACCAAAATCAAATTGATAAAACGAAGAATTTCTTGTCATCAAAATTCTCCATGAAGGATATGGGAGAAGCAGACGTTATTCTTGGTATTAAGATTAAACGGGAGAATAAGGGGATTGTAATTACGCAATCTCATTACATTGAGAAAATACTCAAAAAGTTCAATTATGAAAGTTGTTCTCCTGTAAGTACTCCTATGGATCCAGGAGAAAAACTTATGCCAAATACAGGTAAACCTGTGGATCAACTTGAATATTCAAAAGCTATAGGCTCTTTGATGTATGCTATGATTAGCACTAGACCGGATATTGCTTATGCGGTTGGAAAGTTGAGCAGATTTACTAGTAATCCTAGTAGACATCATTGGCATGCGATAACTAGGGTATTCAAGTACCTAAAGGGTACAATGAATTATGGATTGTCATATATGGGATTTCCTTCGGTGTTAGAGGGTTATTCGGATGCTAGTTGGATAAATAATGCTGAAGATTCATCCTCTACAAGTGGATGGGTGTTCTTGCTTGGGGGAGGTGCCATCTCGTGGGCTTCCAAGAAGCAAACATGTATAACTGGTTCCACAATGGAATCTGAGTTTGTAGCATTAGCTGCTGCTGGTAAAGAAGCGGAATGGCTAAGAAACTTGGTATATGAGATTCCGATATGGCCTAAACCGATATCACCAATATCTATCCGTTGTGATAGTACTGCCACATTAGCTAAAGCTTACAGTCAAATATACAATGGAAAGTCTAGACATTTGGGTGTTAGACATAGTATGATTAGGGAATTAATCATGAATGGGGTGATATCTATTGAGTTTGTTCGGTCGCAACAAAACTTAGCTGACCACTTGACGAAGGGGTTAGCTAGAGACTTAGTAAAGAAGTCGGTAATTGGGATGGGATTAAAGTCCATTTAAATCTATTAGCTACGGTATACCCAATTCCCTTCTAATACAACGTTAGAAGCAGAATTCAATGTGGAAAGATCATAGTTAGAGATTGGAGCAATTGTATTTGTCTTCCCAAAGTATGTGCTCAGACCTGCAAGTGATGGATAGGTTGAAGTATATCTTCTTAATGTTTCTTTTGAAAAATTGCAAATGCAGGTGCAAGATTAAAAGAATCACCTATATAAGCATGAAGTTTTGCCGCTTCAAGAAGCTTGGACTTGGCTTCCTATATGCATATTAATGGATTAGGACACATGGCTTGTAAAGTGTCAAGTATGAATAGTAGAGTATTGTGAGAAACATATGTGTATTATATCTTCAGATATTCAAATGGATTGACGGGTTCAATCGCTATAACACCCCGATTTTCGAGTATTTGAAATGTGTATTTGTACTAAGATGAAAATTCAATCGCAAGACATTTTCATTTATGCATTTGTTTGATTGTTATACCTGTGTGTTATATTCTTATGTATATTATTGTATATACTGAGTAAATCAAAGATTACACTAAAATGGGGGGATTTGTTGGTGATTTTAGTGTCATCAATGCATTTTAGTAGTAATGGGATTTACTACAGGCCAAAGCAATTATACGTTAAAGCATGGAAACGAGTTAGGGTAGTGCGGAGTGCACGCTCGTCAAGCCAACATATAATTGAATGCGAATAACTTAAACGGGGTTCCAAGGGGCAGAGCCCCTGGCTGGGGTCCCGCTGTCATTCATCTTCTCGAGTCATTCAACATTTCTTGCACGAATTAGTGTCTTCAAGAGCTTCAGTGACATTCATCAATGATGTTGGAAGAAAATCAAGAATCGTTTATTTGTATCCCGGTGCTCTCTCAAGAAACTTTACAATGTTTTGCCATGCCGAAATCCACAAGTTCGTTTGGACCAAAGTTCTCCATAAAAATTCAACATAACAACTACCTTCTCTTGAATCAACAAGTTGAAGGGGCGATCTTGTCTCACAAGATGCATAAACTCGTGGTGAATCCGAAAATTCCGTCGAAGTTCAAATATGATCAAGACTGTATTATGGGTATGAGTAATGAGAATTATGAAGCTTGGATTGTGCAAGATCAAGCCTTATTCATCTGGTTGTTATCAACAAATTCTGAGTCCATGTTGCATAGGATTCTTGCTTGTAAACACGCATTTGAAGTTTGTAATAAGATTCATCAGTTCTTCAATGCTCAGATGAAGGTTAGGGTTCGTCAATTGAGAGTTGAACTCAAATCTACCAAGAATGGAAACAAGTTTGTTACAAAATATGTCCTAAGGATCAAAGCAACTGCAAATTCGCTATTGGCTATTGGTGACTCTCTATCTGAACAAGATCAAATTAATTGAATACTACAAGGGCTTCCGGAGAAATATAATCCCTTTTTTATGCAAATGTATGGTTGCACTTCACCTCATACCTTGTGTGATGTGGAAGGTGAAGGAGCGAAAAACACAAGGAAGGGGGGGTGGAATTGGGTTTTAAAACAATGACTATAAATGACACTTTGATTTATTCTGGTTCGTTTGAACTCAAACTATATCAAGTCCATCCGCCAAGGTGATTTTGCCTCTCTCAACGAGGTCTTAATCCACTATTCAAAACTTTGAATACAACCACTAAGACATATAGTCAAAGTCTTCTTGAGTCTACTGACTACACTAGTCACTCAAGGAATTCACAAAGAGTTTTACAAAAGTTGTAACAAAAACTGCTTCAGAAAGCTATTATCACTATTTCCGAACTGGTGTGTCTTTTCGTTTGAATTATAGAACTCCTATATAAGGAGTCGTTTGGCTTCTTTTTCGGTACACATAACAAAACATAAACCTTCTATTTTCTGAATAATTTCTTGTGCCAAGAAACTATTTGTTCTTGTAGAATTATCCCCACAAAGATTTCGTGAACCCAGGCATAATAGGGTCGAAATACTTTGTTCGGAAAGTGAACGAACACGATTCTTCAAGAAATCCAAGATTATCAAACCATTTATCCAACAAGAAACACCATGAATAGTTAAATGAATAAAATAATGCAAATATAACTATTTTTAAAACATGGGATAAAAGTACCGTTTAAGAAGGTTTAAGAAGATCAAGTGGTGGTAATTTACTACCTAGTGTATTTGTTCAATGTTCAACATCTTGATTCAAGTTGAGTCATTTATTCATCATGTATCGGGTAGATCATATTGATAGATGCTGCACAAAACAATCAATTACACATCATTAAAATTAAAATGAACAATAAGTTAGTAGTAGTAAATATATTAATTGATCAAACATCTAAAATGAATGTAAATGGCACCAAAAAAAATTGTTCCATTGTAAAAAGAATTAGTAGTACAATCCATTGAAAATTGGATGAAATAGTTTTAGTGGGGAGTTAGATATATAAGTGTGGAATGAGGGAATATTTGGAAAAAATAGTTATTATTTCAATTTATTTAATTATAAAATTAATTAATAAATAGATTAATAGGAATGTGGTTTTTTGTTAGTGGAATGCATTTGCTAGTGGAATGCGATAGTTTTTGTTAGTTGACTATAATATATTTAATTTTTAATTAATAGGAATGGTGGTTGTGATTTTAGTTAGTGGGATGTAATATATTTCATTAATAATAAATAGGGTAATTAATTGATATTCCTTATTTAATTTATAGATATTTTATTTATTATTATGAACATTTGTGAGAGTTTTTTTAAATCTTCTTTTTTAAAAGTTTTTTTTTTATGTAGTTGAAATTGAAATCAATTATCTAACTAACTTATTATTATTTATTAATTAATAATAATAGAAACAAGGAGATTGACATTCTTTTTAAGGTTAATAATGGTTATTAAAATGTGGAAGTTTTTAAAAAAAAAAATATTAATTAAATTAAGTTATTGAAAATGTGGGGTGGGGTGTGATGGTTTTTTTAAATCTTCTTTTTTAAAAGTTTTTTTTATGTAGTTGAAATTATTAATGAATAAATCAGTATTTATTATTAATGAATAAATCATACTAAATTATTAATGGTAAAATATTAATTAAATTAAGTTATTGATGAAGTAATTTCTAGGATTATAATCTTTTCTCTATGGACTTCAACTCTCTTTTCTTAAAAAAAAACCATATTCCTTTATATCTCTATAATACTTATCATTTGAGAAATTTAATCCATCTTATATTTCAATTCAATAATTGGACCTCATTTATTTTCACTCGCAATTTTATATTCAAATTTTTTACTTTTGTGAATTTTCATTCAAATTCACTTAAACTCACACAATTTTAATTTCAAGTTTCTTACACATTGAAATAATTTAATTTGAATTAATTAACCATCACCACCTTTGATTTATTACTTTTTCATGGGCATAAATATATATCAGTCGCTCTTATTTTGTTTCATTGTGACTATAACCTTTATTTGTTTTGTTTATTACTAGTATAACACTTTGTTAATACAAAATAAATATAAGTAAGAGTTAGTTTCAAATATATGTAAGAAAAATAACTGAATAATGTTGAAAGGGAGAACATGGTATATAGTGGGGTCCACTCCACTCTTTATTCATACAAACACTTCTGTTACTCATTCTCTTCTGTAACCGCTTCACTCATCATCAATGGCTAAGGTTCTCTCTCTCTCTCTCTCTCTCTCTCTCTCTCTCTCTCTCTCTCTCTCTGCATCATTGTATTAAACAAATCTCAATTTCATCTACTTTTCTTCATTCATTCATGTCGCAGCAGAAACAAAAGAACAAGACCAACGACCAAAACCAAAAACAAGAAAACAATGAAACCAAAAACAGCAACAACAACGAAACCAAAAACAACAACAACAAGAACAAGGAAGATGAAACAAAGCCAACAACAGTCATTTTGAAAGTCGACATGCATTGCGACGGTTGCGCTTCCAAAATCGTCAAATGCATTAGCGGTTTCGAAGGTTTTTTTTTCTTCTTCCATTAATCAACATGCATTTTATTAATCAACATTTCTTCTTCAACTGTTTCATCGGTTTTATTTTATTTTATTTACTGGATTATTTTTTGTTTGTTTTTAATAAACTGAAGCGTTGAAATTGAACCTTCTTGTTGAAGGCTTTGAGAAAATGAATGTGGATAAAGAAACTGGAAAATTCACCATTAATGGAACCTTCGACGCTGCAAAACTCAGAGACAAGCTTGTTAGTAAGACCAAGAAGAAAGTTGATCTTATTTCTCCGGTTCTCAAAAATGACAAAGACAACAAAAACAAACCGGAAGAAAAAAAACCTAAAGAGGTACTCATTTTCTATGTTTATATTGTTTACATCTTTTCATTTATTGTTAAATTTTATTTTAATTCATTAATTGATGGAAATGGAAAATGGAATAGCCTCCGGTGACGACATCGGTTTTGAAGATGGAACTGCATTGTCAAGGATGTATTGAGAAAATTCGGAAAACTGTGTCAAAGACAAATGGTGTTTATGATGTGAAAATAGATAAGGAGAAAGAGACAGTGACAGTGAAGGGAACAATGGATGTGAAAGTGATGGTGGAGAAAATGAAGAAGAAATTCAAGAGGAAGGTTGAGGTGATCCCGCCGAAGAAGGAGAAGGAGAAGGAGAATGAGAAAGAGAAAGAGAAGAACAAAGGAGAGAATGATGGAGGTAAGAAGAATAAGCAGAAAGGTGAAGGTGGAAATAACAAGGTTAATGAGAATGATGGAAAGGGGAAAATGGAGGGTACTACGAATTCGAATGGATATGGATATGGATACGGATACGGATTTTTGGGATTTGACTATGGTTATAATAATAATAATAATGGAGAAGGTGGAATTGTGCTGTTGCCTGCTCCTCCTCCTCCTCAGATGTTTAGTGATGAAAACCCTAATGCTTGTTGTGTTATGTGATAATTTGTTTGTGTTAAGAATGAAAATTTCAAATGTTCTTCTAGGAGTATATGATAATTTTGTGATTGTTACTATTCTCATCCTTGGTCATTTTAGGTTGTCCTTTTTTGCAATATGTATGAAAGGCCTTGGTTAAAAAAATGGTACTACTATTGTCTACTAGTATAGTATAAGAGTGTTCTGTGGATGATTTGCACACACTTTTCATAATGATGACTTGCTTGAAGGCATGATCAAGCACAGACAACACGGTAGCAGAAAATATTTGCTCAGTTTGTTACTTTGCCAATCATTCTCTACACGGAAACAAAAGCAAAGTACTAGAATTATTTACCATATTCATTAAGTTTATCACAAAATTGCAATTCTAACTTTTTATTCTGTCAATGATTCTAATTGTTGCAATAGAGATAGGAGAATCTATTAATTAATAGTTTTTCCAATTGAGAAATCAATTAAGGGTTTTTAATTATAAATAAGCTCTTTTTTATTTATTAAAAAAAATATCCAATATCATTTTAAGGTCTAGGGCCAACCTTGCTAAGTTAAATAGTGAGATTTAGTCTTGCTAACTTAACATTTTTTTTCATATCACTCTTTTCTTTTTTTAAGCATGTTATAAAATTAAGAGAGTATAAAGGGTACTTGAATCTGATTATAAAAAGAATGAGATAATCGTTCGACAAAATCGGAAAATTGTCTATCAAAGGAAATCTATGTTAAATAGAACAAATGATTTGGGGTGGACAATATCACCAATGGAAATCCAACGCCAAACCATATATTTAACCATCCAAACCATGTCAATGACATTCTAACCCGCGTTCCGGAAAACAATGTCATTCCGGAGAATCCACAAGTTCCAAAAGAAACTAAAATAATTTTGATATAATCTTCCAAAAGACACTAAAAATAATTATATTAAATTAGCAAGAGTCACACTTGTTATTTAGTTTGGTGTGTTAGAGAAACTTAATATTGATGTAATATAGTTAGTATAGTTTATCCTTTTACTAGTGATGTAACTAATTAAAGTTAGGACAACTGCTGTCAACTCAGCTAGATATTGATATATAAGCTACATTATCTACAAATATAAATCAATTATTGAAACACTGAGTTACCCGTATCATCTTTTTCTTTTAACTGAATGTTTCATTTCTTTTTCATCTTCACAAAAGTGAAGATTCACTTTCAGTTGCAAAGCTGCTTCACAGAGTGAAGCATGGTAAATCTATAACTCTTACATGATATCATTCGTTGATCAATCTTCTACGCTTCTCTGATCGTTTTACTGTGTTTCTTTTCATTCATCTTCTCGAGTCATTCAACATTTCTTGCACGAATTAGTGTCTTCAAGAGCTTCAGTGACATTCATCAATGATGTTGGAAGAAAATCAAGAATCGTTTATTTGTATCCCGGTGCTCTCTCAAGAAACTTTACAATGTTTTGCCATGCCGAAATCCACAAGTTCGTTTGGACCAAAGTTCTCCATAAAAATTCAAGATAACAACTACCTTCTCTGGAATCAACAAGTTGAAGGGGCGATCTTGTCTCAGAAGATGCATAAACTCGTGGTGAATCCGAAAATTCCGTCGAAGTTCAAATCTGATCAAGACTGTATTATGGGTATGAGTAATGAGAATTATGAAGCTTGGATTGTGCAAGATCAAGCCTTATTCATCTGGTTGTTATCAACAAATTCTGAGTCCATGTTGCATAGGATTCTTGCTTGTAAACACGCATTTGAAGTTTGTGATAAGATTCATCAGTTCTTCAATGCTCAGATGAAGGTTAGGGTTCGTCAATTGAGAGTTGAACTCAAATCTACCAAGAATGGAAACAAGTTTGTTACAAAATATGTCCTAAGGATCAAAGCAATTGCAAATTCGCTATTGGCTGTTGGTGACTCTCTATCTGAACAAGATCAAATTAATTGAATACTACAAGGGCTTCCGGAGAAATATAATCCCTTTTTTATGCAAATGTATGGTTGCACTTCACCTCATACCTTGTGTGATGTGGAAGGTGAAAGAGCGAAAAACACAAGGAAGGGGGGGGTGGAATTGGGTTTTAAAATAATGACTGTAAATGACACTTTGATTTATCCTGGTTCGTTTGAACTCAAACTACATCAAGTCCATCCGCCAAGGTGATTTTGCCTCTCTCAACGAGGTCTTAATCCACTATTCAAAACTTTGAATACAACCACTAAGACATATAGTCAAAGTCTTCTTGAGTCTACTGACTACACTAGTCACTCAAGGAATTCACAAAGAGTTTTACAAAAGTTGTAACAAAAACTGCTTCAGAAAGCTATTATCACTATTTCCGAACTGGTGTGTCTTTTCGTTTGAATTATAGAACTCCTATATAAGGAGTCGTTTGGCTTCTTTTTCGGTACACATAACAAAACATAAACCTTCTATTTTCTGAATAATTTCTTGTGCCAAGAAACTATTTGTTCTTGTAGAATTATCCCCACAAAAATTTCGTGAACCCAGGCATAATAGGGTCGAAATACTTTGTTCGGAAAGTGAACGAACACGATTCTTCAAGAAATCCAAGATTATCAAACCATTTATCCAACAAGAAACACCATGAATAGTTAAATGAATAAAATAATGCAAATATAACTATTTTTAAAACATGGGATAAAAGTACCGTTTAAGAAGGTTTAAGAAGATCAAGTGGTGGTAATTTACTACCTAGTGTATTTGTTCAATGTCCAACATCTTGATTCAAGTTGAGTCATTTATTCACCATGTATCGGGTAGATCATATTGATAGATGCTGCACAAAACAATCAATTACACATCATTAAAATTAAAATGAACAATAAGTTAGTAGTAGTAAATATATTAATTGATCAAACATCTAAAATGAATGTAAATGGCACCAAAAAAAATTGTTCCATTGTAAAAAGAATTAGTAGTACAATCCATTGAAAATTGGATGAAATAGTTTTAGTGGGGAGTTAGATATATAAGTGTGGAATGAGGGAATATTTGGAAAAATAGTTATTATTTCAATTTATTCAATTATAAAATTAATTAATAAATAGATTAATAGGAATGTGGTTTTTTGTTAGTGGAATGCATTTGCTAGTGGAATGCGATAGTTTTTGTTAGTTGACTATAATATATTTAATTTTTAATTAATAGGAATGGTGGTTGTGGTTTTAGTTAGTGGGATGTAATATATTTCATTAATAATAAATAGGGTAATTAATTGATATTCCTTATTTAATTTATAGATATTTTATTTATTATTATAAACATTTGTGAGAGTTTTTTTAAATCTTCTTTTTTAAAAGTTTTTTTTTTATGTAGTTGAAATTGAAATCAATTATCTAACTAACTTATTATTATTTATTAATTAATAATAATAGAAACAAGGAGATTGACATTCTTTTTAAGGTTAATAATGGTTATTAAAATGTGGAAGTTTTTTTTAAAAAAATATTAATTAAATTAAGTTATTGAAAATGTGGGGTGGGGTGTGATGGTTTTTTTAAATCTTCTTTTTTAAAAGTTTTTTTTATGTAGTTGAAATTATTAATGAATAAATCAGTATTTATTATTAATGAATAAATCATACTAAATTATTAATGGTAAAATATTAATTAAATTAAGTTATTGATGAAGTAATTTCTAGGATTATAATCTTTTCTCTATGGACTTCAACTCTCTTTTCTTAAAAAAAAACCATATTCCTTGATATCTCTATAATACTTATCATTTGAGAAATTTAATCCATCTTATATTTCAATTCAATAATTGGACCTCATTTATTTTCACTCGCAATTTTATATTCAAATTTTTTACTTTTGTGAATTTTCATTCAAATTCACTTAAACTCACACAATTTTAATTTCAAGTTTCTTACACATTGAAATAATTTAATTTGAATTAATTAACCATCACCACCTTTGATTTATTACTTTTTCATGGGCATAAATATATATCAGTCGCTCTTATTTTGTTTCATTGTGACTATAACCTTTATTTGTTTTGTTTATTACTAGTATAACACTTTGTTAATACAAAATAAATATAAGTAAGAGTTAGTTTCAAATATATGTAAGAAAAATAACTGAATAATGTTGAAAGGGAGAACATGGTATATAGTGGGGTCCACTCCACTCTTTATTCAAACAAACACTTCTGTTACTCATTCTCTTCTGTAACCGCTTCACTCATCATCAATGGCTAAGGTTCTCTCTCTCTCTCTCTCTCTGCATCATTGTATTAAACAAATCTCAATTTCTTCTACTTTTCTTCATTCATTCATGTCGCAGCAGAAGCAAAAGAACAAGACCAACGACCAAAACCAAAAACAAGAAAACAATGAAACCAAAAACAGCAACAACAACGAAACCAAAAACAACAACAACAACAAGAACAAGGAAGATGAAACAAAGCCAACAACAGTCATTTTGAAAGTCGACATGCATTGCGACGGTTGCGCTTCCAAAATCGTCAAATGCATTAGCGGTTTCGAAGGTTTTTTTTTCTTCTTCCATTAATCAACATGCATTTTATTAATCAACATTTCTTCTTCAACTGTTTCATCGGTTTTATTTTATTTTATTTACTTGATTATTTTTTGTTTGTTTTTAATAAACTGAAGCGTTGAAATTGAACCTTCTTGTTGAAGGCTTTGAGAAAATGAATGTGGATAAAGAAACTGGAAAATTCACCATTAATGGAACCGTCGACGCTGCAAAACTCAGAGACAAGCTTGTTAGTAAGACCAAGAAGAAAGTTGATCTTATTTCTCCGGTTCTCAAAAATGACAAAGACAACAAAAACAAACTGGAAGAAAAAAAACCTAAAGAGGTACTCATTTTCTATGTTTATATTCTTTACATCTTTTCATTTATTGTTAAATTTTATTTTAATTCATTAATTGATGGAAATGGAAAATGGAATAGCCTCCGGTGACGACATCGGTTTTGAAGATGGAACTGCATTGTCAAGGATGTATTGAGAAAATTCGGAAAACTGTGTCAAAGACAAAAGGTGTTTATGATGTGAAAATAGATAAGGAGAAAGAGACAGTGACAGTGAAGGGAACAATGGATGTGAAAGTGATGGTGGAGAAAATGAAGAAGAAATTCAAGAGGAAGGTTGAGGTGATCCCGCCGAAGAAGGAGAAGGAGAAGGAGAATGAGAAAGAGAAAGAGAAGAACAAAGGAGAGAATGATGGAGGTAAGAAGAATAAGCAGAAAGGTGAAGGTGGAAATAACAAGGTTAATGAGAATGATGGAAAGGGGAAAATGGAGGGTACTACGAATTCGAATGGATATGGATATGGATACGGATACGGATTTTTGGGATTTGACTATGGTTATAATAATAATAATAATGGAGAAGGTGGAATTGTGCTGTTGCCTGCTCCTCCTCCTCCTCAGATGTTTAGTGATGAAAACCCTAATGCTTGTTGTGTTATGTGATAATTTGTTTGTGTTAAGAATGAAAATTTCAAATGTTCTTCTAGGAGTATATGATAATTTTGTGATTGTTACTATTCTCATCCTTGGTCATTTTAGGTTGTCCTTTTTTGCAATATGTATGAAAGGCCTTGGTTAAAAAAATGGTACTACTACTGTCTACTAGTATAGTATAAGAGTGTTCTGTGGATGATTTGCACACACTTTTCATAATGATGACTTGCTTGAAGGCATGATCAAGCACAGACAACACGGTAGCAGAAAATATTTGCTCAGTTTGTTACTTTGCCAATCATTCTCTACACGGAAACAAAAGCAAAGTACTAGAATTATTTACCATATTCATTAAGTTTATCACAAAATTGCAATTCTAACTTTTTATTCTGTCAATGATTCTAATTGTTGCAATAGAGATAGAAGAATCTATTAATATATAGTTTTTCCAATTGAGAAATCAATTAAGGGTTTTTAATTATAAATAAGCTCTTTTTTATTTATTAAAAAAAATATCCAATATCCTTTTAAGGTCTAGGGCCAACCTTGCTAAGTTAAATAGTGAGATTTAGTCTTGCTAACTTAACATTTTTTTTCATATCACTCTTTTCTTTTTTTAAGCAAGTTATAAAATTAAGAGAGTATAAAGGGTACTTGAATCTGATTATAAAAAGAATGAGATAATCGTTCGACAAAATCGGAAAATTGCCTATCAAAGGAAATCTATGTTAAATAGAACAAATGATTTGGGGTGGACAATATCACCAATGGAAATCCAACGCCAAACCATATATTTAACCATCCAAACCATGTCAATGACATTCTAACCCGCGTTCCGGAAAACAATGTCATTCCGGAGAATCCACAAGTTCCAAAAGAAACTAAAATAATTTTGATATAATCTTCCAAAAGACACTAAAAATAATTATATTAAATTAGCAAGAGTCACACTTGTTATTTAGTTTGGTGTGTTAGAGAAACTTAATATTGATGTAATATAGTTAGTATAGTTTATCCTTTTACTAGTGATGTAACTAATTAAAGTTAGGACAACTGCTGTCAACTCAGCTAGATATTGATATATAAGCTACATTATCTACAAATATAAATCAATTATTGAAACACTGAGTTACCCGTATCATCTTTTTCTTTTAACTGAATGTTTCATTTCTTTTTCATCTTCACAAAAGTGAAGATTCACTTTCAGTTGCAAAGCTGCTTCACAGAGTGAAGCATGGTAAATCTATAACTCTTACATGATATCATTCGTTGATCAATCTTCTACGCTTCTCTGATCGTTTTACTGTGTTTCTTTTCATTCATCTTCTCGAGTCATTCAACATTTCTTGCACGAATTAGTGTCTTCAAGAGCTTCAGTGACATTCATCAATGATGTTGGAAGAAAATCAAGAATTGTTTATTTGTATCCCGGTGCTCTCTCAAGAAACTTTACAATGTTTTGCCATGCCGAAATCCACAAGTTCGTTTGGACCAAAGTTCTCCATAAAAATTCAAGATAACAACTACCTTCTCTGGAATCAACAAGTTGAAGGGGCGATCTTGTCTCAGAAGATGCATAAACTCGTGGTGAATCCGAAAATTCCGTCGAAGTTCAAATATGATCAAGACTGTATTATGGGTATGAGTAATGAGAATTATGAAGCTTGGATTGTGCAAGATCAAGCCTTATTCATCTGGTTGTTATCAACAAATTCTGAGTCCATGTTGCATAGGATTCTTGCTTGTAAACACGCATTTGAAGTTTGTGATAAGATTCATCAGTTCTTCAATGCTCAGATGAAGGTTAGGGTTCGTCAATTGAGAGTTGAACTCAAATCTACCAAGAATGGAAACAAGTTTGTTACAAAATATGTCCTAAGGATCAAAGCAATTGCAAATTCGCTATTGGCTGTTGGTGACTCTCTATCTGAACAAGATCAAATTAATTGAATACTACAAGGGCTTCCGGAGAAATATAATCCCTTTTTTATGCAAATGTATGGTTGCACTTCACCTCATACCTTGTGTGATGTTGAAGGTGAAGGAGCGAAAAACACAAGGAAGGGGGGGGGGGTGGAATTGGGTTTTAAAACAATGACTGTAAATGACACTTTGATTTATCCTGGTTCGTTTGAACTTAAACTACATCAAGTCCATCCGCCAAGGTGATTTTGCCTCTCTCAACGAGGTCTTAATCCACTATTCAAAACTTTGAATACAACCACTAAGACATATAGTCAAAGTCTTCTTGAGTCTACTGACTACACTAGTCACTCAAGGAATTCACAAAGAGTTTTACAAAAGTTGTAACAAAAACTGCTTCAGAAAGCTATTATCACTATTTCCGAACTGGTGTGTCTTTTCGTTTGAATTATAGAACTCATATATAAGGAGTCGTTTGGCTTCTTTTTCGGTACACATAACAAAACATAAACCTTCTATTTTCTGAATAATTTCTTGTGCCAAGAAACTATTTGTTCTTGTAGAATTATCACCACAAAGATTTCGTGAACCCAGGCATAATAGGGTCGAAATACTTTGTTCGGAAAGTGAACGAACACGATTCTTCAAGAAATCCAAGATTATCAAACCATTTATCCAACAAGAAACACCATGAATAGTTAAATGAATAAAATAATGCAAATATAACTATTTTTAAAACATGGGATAAAAGTACCGTTTAAGAAGGTTTAAGAAGATCAACTGGTGGTAATTTACTACCTAGTGTATTTGTTCAATGTTCAACATCTTGATTCAAGTTGAGTCATTTATTCACCATGTATCGGGTAGATCATATTGATAGATGCTGCACAAAACAATCAATTACACATCATTAAAATTAAAATGAACAATAAGTTAGTAGTAGTAAATATATTAATTGATCAAACATCTAAAATGAATGTAAATGGCACCAAAAAAAATTGTTCCATTGTAAAAAGAATTAGTAGTACAATCCATTGAAAATTGGATGAAATAGTTTTAGTGGGGAGTTAGATATATAAGTGTGGAATGAGGGAATATTTGGAAAAATAGTTATTATTTCAATTTATTCAATTATAAAATTAATTAATAAATAGATTAATAGGAATGTGGTTTTTTGTTAGTGGAATGCATTTGCCAGTGGAATGCGATAGTTTTTGTTAGTTGACTATAATATATTTAATTTTTAATTAATAGGAATGGTGGTTGTGGTTTTAGTTAGTGGGATGTAATATATTTCATTAATAATAAATAGGGTAATTAATTGATATTCCTTATTTAATTTATAGATATTTTATTTATTATTATAAACATTTGTGAGAGTTTTTTTAAATCTTCTTTTTTAAAAGTTTTTTTTTTATGTAGTTGAAATTGAAATCAATTATCTAACTAACTTATTATTATTTATTAATTAATAATAATAGAAACAAGGAGATTGACATTCTTTTTAAGGTTAATAATGGTTATTAAAATGTGGAAGTTTTTAAAAAAAAAATATTAATTAAATTAAGTTATTGAAAATGTGGGGTGGGGTGTGATGGTTTTTTTAAATCTTCTTTTTTAAAAGTTTTTTTTATGTAGTTGAAATTATTAATGAATAAATCAGTATTTATTATTAATGAATAAATCATACTAAATTATTAATGGTAAAATATTAATTAAATTAAGTTATTGATGAAGTAATTTCTAGGATTATAATCTTTTCTCTATGGACTTCAACTCTCTTTTCTTAAAAAAAACCATATTCCTTTATATCTCTATAATACTTATCATTTGAGAAATTTAATCCATCTTATATTTCAATTCAATAATTGGACCTCATTTATTTTCACTCGCAATTTTATATTAAAATTTTTTACTTTTGTGAATTTCATTCAAATTCACTTAAACTCACACAATTTTAATTTCAAGTTTCTTACACATTGAAATAATTTAATTTGAATTAATTAACCATCACCACCTTTGATTTATTACTTTTTCATGGGCATAAATATATATCAGTCGCTCTTATTTTGTTTCATTGTGACTATAACCTTTATTTGTTTTGTTTATTACTAGTATAACACTTTGTTAATACAAAATAAATATAAGTAAGAGTTAGTTTCAAATATATGTAAGAAAAATAACTGAATAATGTTGAAAGGGAGAACATGGTATATAGTGGGGTCCACTCCACTCTTTATTCATACAAACACTTCTGTTACTCATTCTCTTCTATAACCGCTTCACTCATCATCAATGGCTAAGGTTCTCTCTCTCTCTCTCTCTCTCTCTCTCTCTCTCTCTCTCTCTCTCTCTCTGCATCATTGTATTAAACAAATCTCAATTTCTTCTACTTTTATTCATTCATTCATGTCGCAGCAGAAGCAAAAGAACAAGACCAACGACCAAAACCAAAAACAAGAAAACAATGAAACCAAAAATAGCAACAACAACGAAACCAAAAACAACAACAACAACAACAACAAGAACAAGGAAGATGAAACAAAGCCAACAACAGTCATTTTGAAAGTCGACATGCATTGCGACGGTTGCGCTTCCAAAATCGTCAAATGCATTAGCGGTTTCGAAGGTTTTTTTTTCTTCTTCCATTAATCAACATGCATTTTATTAATCAACATTTCTTCTTCAACTGTTTCATCGGTTTTATTTTATTTTATTTACTGGATTATTTTTTGTTTGTTTTTAATAAACTGAAGCGTTGAAATTGAACCTTCTTTTTGAAGGCTTTGAGAAAATGAATGTGGATAAAGAAACTGGAAAATTCACCATTAATGGAACCGTCGACGCTGCAAAACTCAGAGACAAGCTTGTTAGTAAGACCAAGAAGAAAATTGATCTTATTTCTTCGGTTCTCAAAAATGACAAAGACAACAAAAACAAACCGGAAGAAAAAAAACCTAAAGAGGTACTCATTTTCTATGTTTATATTGTTTACAACTTTTCATTTATTGTTAAATTTTATTTTAATTCATTAATTGATGGAAATGGAAAATGGAATAGCCTCCGGTGACGACATCGGTTTTGAAGATGGAACTGCATTGTCAAGGATGTATTGAGAAAATTCGGAAAACTGTGTCAAAGACAAAAGGTGTTTATGATGTGAAAATATATAAGGAGAAAGAGACAGTGACAATGAAGGGAACAATGGATGTGAAAGTGATGGTGGAGAAAATGAAGAAGAAATTCAAGAGGAAGGTTGAGGTGATCCCGCCGAAGAAGGAGAAGGAGAAGGAGAATGAGAAAGAGAAAGAGAAGAACAAAGGAGAGAATGATGGAGGTAAGAAGAATAAGCAGAAAGGTGAATGTGGAAATAACAAGGTTAATGAGAATGATGGAAAGGGGAAAATGGAGGGTACTACGAATTCGAATGGATATGGATATGGATACGGATACGGATTTTTGGGATTTGACTATGGTTATAATAATAATAATAATGGAGAAGGTGGAATTGTGTTGTTGCCTGCTCCTCCTCCTCCTCAGATGTTTAGTGATGAAAACCCTAATGCTTGTTGTGTTATGTGATAATTTGTTTGTGTTAAGAATGAAAATTTCAAATGTTCTTCTAGGAGTATATGATAATTTTGTGATTGTTACTGTTCTCATCCTTGGTCATTTTAGGTTGTCCTTTTTTGCAATATGTATGAAAGGCCTTGGTTAAAAAAATGGTACTACTTCTGTCTACTAGTATAGTATAAGAGTGTTCTGCGGATGATTTGCACACACTTTTCATAATGATGACTTACTTGAAGGCATGATCAAGCACAGACAACACGGTAGCAGAAAATATTTGCTCAGTTTGTTACTTTGCCAATCATTCTCTACACGGAAACAAAAGCAAAGTACTAGAATTATTTACCATATTCATTAAGTTTATCACAAAATTGCAATTCTAACTTTTTATTCTGTCAATGATTCTAATTGTTGCAATAGAGATAGAAGAATCTATTAATTAATAGTTTTTCCAATTGAGAAATCAATTAAGGGTTTTTAATTATAAATAAGCTCTTTTTTATTTATTAAAAAAAATATCCAATATCCTTTTAAGGTCTAGGGCCAACCTTGCTAAGTTAAATAGTGAGATTTAGTCTTGCTAACTTAACATTTTTTTTTCATATCACTCTTTTCTTTTTTTAAGCATGTTATAAAATTAAGAGAGTATAAAGGGTACTTGAATCTGATTATAAAAAGAATGAGATAATCGTTCGACAAAATCGGAAAATTGTCTATCAAAGGAAATCTATGTTAAATAGAACAAATGATTTGGGGTGGACAATATCACCAATGGAAATCCAACGCCAAACCATATATTTAACCATCCAAACCATGTCAATGACATTCTAACCCGCGTTCCGGAAAACAATGTCATTCCGGAGAATCCACAAGTTCCAAAAGAAACTAAAATAATTTTGATATAATCTTCCAAAAGACACTAAAAATAATTATATTAAATTAGCAAGAGTCACACTTGTTATTTAGTTTGGTGTGTTAGAGAAACTTAATATTGATGTAATATAGTTAGTATAGTTTATCCTTTTACTAGTGATGTAACTAATTAAAGTTAGGACAACTGCTGTCAACTCAGCTAGATATTGATATATAAGCTACATTATCTACAAATATACATCAATTATTGAAACACTGAGTTACCCGTATCATCTTTTTCTTTTAACTGAATGTTTCATTTCTTTTTCATCTTCACAAAAGTGAAGATTCACTTTCAGTTGCAAAGCTGCTTCACAGAGTGATGCATGGTAAATCTATAACTCTTACATGATATCATTCGTTGATCAATCTTCTACGCTTCTCTGATCGTTTTACTGTGTTTCTTTTCATTCATCTTCTCGAGTCATTCAACATTTCTTGCACGAATTAGTGTCTTCAAGAGCTTCAGTGACATTCATCAATGATGTTGGAAGAAAATCAAGAATCGTTTATTTGTATCCCGGTGCTCTCTCAAGAAACTTTACAATGTTTTGCCATGCCGAAATCCACAAGTTCGTTTGGACCAAAGTTCTCCATAAAAATTCAAGATAACAACTACCTTCTCTGGAATCAACAAGTTGAAGGGGCGATCTTGTCTCAGAAGATGCATAAACTCGTGGTGAATCCGAAAATTCCGTCGAAGTTCAAATCTGATCAAGACTGTATTATGGGTATGAGTAATGAGAATTATGAAGCCTGGATTGTGCAAGATCAAGCCTTATTCATCTGGTTGTTATCAACAAATTCTGAGTCCATGTTGCATAGGATTCTTGCTTGTAAACACGCATTTGAAGTTTGTGATAAGATTCATCAGTTCTTCAATGCTCAGATGAAGGTTAGGGTTCGTCAATTGAGAGTTGAACTCAAATCTACCAAGAATGGAAACAAGTTTGTTACAAAATATGTCCTAAGGATCAAAGCAATTGCAAATTCTCTATTGGCTGTTGGTGACTCTCTATCTGAACAAGATCAAATTAATTGAATACTACAAGGGCTTCCGGAGAAATATAATCCCTTTTTTATGCAAATGTATGGTTGCACTTCACCTCATACCTTGTGTGATGTGGAAGGTGAAGGAGCGAAAAACACAAGGAAGGGGGGGGGGGTGGAATTGGGTTTTAAAACAATGACTGTAAATGACACTTTGATTTATCCTGGTTCGTTTGAACTCTAACTACATCAAGTCCATCCGCCAAGGTGATTTTGCCTCTCTCAACGAGGTCTTAATCCACTATTCAAAACTTTGAATACAACCACTAAGACATATAGTCAAAGTCTTCTTGAGTCTACTGACTACACTAGTCACTCAAGGAATTCACAAAGAGTTTTACAAAAGTTGTAACAAAAACTGCTTCAGAAAGCTATTATCACTATTTCCGAACTGGTGTGTCTTTTCGTTTGAATTATAGAACTCCTATATAAGGAGTCGTTTGGCTTCTTTTTCGGTACACATAACAAAACATAAACCTTCTATTTTCTGAATAATTTCTTGTGCCAAGAAACTATTTGTTCTTGTAGAATTATCCCCACAAAGATTTCGTGAACCCAGGCATAATAGGGTCGAAATACTTTGTTCGGAAAGTGAACGAACACGATTCTTCAAGAAATCCAAGATTATCAAACCATTTATCCAACAAGAAACACCATGAATAGTTAAATGAATAAAATAATGCAAATATAACTATTTTTAAAACATGGGATAAAAGTACCGTTTAAGAAGGTTTAAGAAGATCAAGTGGTGGTAATTTACTACCTAGTGTATTTGTTCAATGTTCAACATCTTGATTCAAGTTGAGTCATTTATTCACCATGTATCGGGTAGATCATATTGATAGATGCTGCACAAAACAATCAATTACACATCATTAAAATTAAAATGAACAATAAGTTAGTAGTAGTAAATATATTAATTGATCAAACATCTAAAATGAATGTAAATGGCACCAAAAAAAATTGTTCCATTGTAAAAAGAATTAGTAGTACAATCCATTGAAAATTGGATGAAATAGTTTTAGTGGGGAGTTAGATATATAAGTGTGGAATGAGGGAATATTTGGAAAAATAGTTATTATTTCAATTTATTCAATTATAAAATTAATTAATAAATAGATTAATAGGAATGTGGTTTTTTGTTAGTGGAATGCATTTGCTAGTGGAATGCGATAGTTTTTGTTAGTTGACTATAATATATTTAATTTTTAATTAATAGGAATGGTGGTTGTGGTTTTAATTAGTGGGATGTAATATATTTCATTAATAATAAATAGGGTAATTAATTGATATTCCTTATTTAATTTATAGATATTTTATTTATTATTATAAATATTTGTGAGAGTTTTTTTAAATCTTCTTTTTTAAAAGTTTTTTTTTATGTAGTTGAAATTGAAATCAATTATCTAACTAACTTATTATTATTTATTAATTAATAATAATAGAAACAAGGAGATTGACATTCTTTTTAAGGTTAATAATGGTTATTAAAATGTGGAAGTTTTTTTAAAAAAAATATTAATTAAATTAAGTTATTGAAAATGTGGGGTGGGGTGTGATGGTTTTTTTAAATCTTCTTTTTTAAAAGTTTTTTTTATGTAGTTGAAATTATTAATGAATAAATAAGTATTTATTATTAATGAATAAATCATACTAAATTATTAATGGTAAAATATTAATTAAATTAAGTTATTGATGAAGTAATTTCTAGGATTATAATCTTTTCTCTATGGACTTCAACTCTCTTTTCTTAAAAAAAAACCATATTCCTTTATATCTCTATAATACTTATCATTTGAGAAATTTAATCCATCTTATATTTCAATTCAATAATTGGACCTCATTTATTTTCACTCGCAATTTTATATTCAAATTTTTTACTTTTGTGAATTTTCATTCAAATTCACTTAAACTCACACAATTTTAATTTCAAGTTTCTTACACATTGAAATAATTTAATTTGAATTAATTAACCATCACCACCTTTGATTTATTACTTTTTCATGGGCATAAATATATATCAGTCGCTCTTTTTTTGTTTCATTGTGACTATAACCTTTATTTGTTTTGTTTATTACTAGTATAACACTTTGTTAATACAAAATAAATATAAGTAAGAGTTAGTTTCAAATATATGTAAGAAAAATAACTGAATAATGTTGAAAGGGAGAACATGGTATATAGTGGGGTCCACTCCACTCTTTATTCATACAAACACTTCTGTTACTCATTCTCTTCTGTAACCGCTTCACTCATCATCAATGGCTAAGGTTCTCTCTCTCTCTCTCTCTCTCTCTCTCTCTCTCTCTCTCTGCATCATTGTATTAAACAAATCTCAATTTCTTCTACTTTTCTTCATTCATTCATGTCGCAACAGAAGCAAAAGAACAAGATCAACGACCAAAACCAAAAACAAGAAAACAATGAAACCAAAAACAGCAACAACAACGAAACCAAAAACAACAACAACAACAAGAACAAGGAAGATGAAACAAAGCCAACAACAATCATTTTGAAAGTCGACATGCATTGCGACGGTTGCGCTTCCAAAATCGTCAAATGCATTAGCGGTTTCGAAGGTTTTTTTTTCTTCTTCCATTAATCAACATGCATTTTATTAATCAACATTTATTCTTCAACTGTTTCATCGGTTTTATTTTATTTTATTTACTGGATTATTTTTTGTTTGTTTTTAATAAACTGAAGCGTTGAAATTGAACCTTCTTGTTGAAGGCTTTGAGAAAATGAATGTGGATAAAGAAACTGGAAAATTCACCATTAATGGAACCGTCGACGCTGCAAAACTCAGAGACAAGCTTGTTAGTAAGACCAAGAAGAAAGTTGATCTTATTTCTCCGGTTCTCAAAAATGACAAAGACAACAAAAACAAACCGGAAGAAAAAAAACCTAAAGAGGTACTCATTTTCTATGTTTATATTGTTTACATCTTTTCATTTATTGTTAAATTTTATTTTAATTCATTAATTGATGGAAATGGAAAATGGAATAGCCTCCGGTGACGACATCGGTTTTGAAGATGGAACTGCATTGTCAAGGATGTATTGAGAAAATTCGGAAAACTGTGTCAAAGACAAAAGGTGTTTATGATGTGAAAATAGATAAGGAGAAAGAGACAGTGACAGTGAAGGGAACAATGGATGTGAAAGTGATGGTGGAGAAAATGAAGAAGAAATTCAAGAGGAAGGTTGAGGTGATCCCGCCGAAGAAGGAGAAGGAGAAGGAGAATGAGAAAGAGAAAGAGAAGAACAAAGGAGAGAATGATGGAGGTAAGAAGAATAAGCAGAAAGGTGAAGGTGGAAATAACAAGGTTAATGAGAATGATGGAAAGGGGAAAATGGAGGGTACTACGAATTCGAATGGATATGGATATGGATACGGATTTTTGGGATTTGACTATGGTTATAATAATAATAATAATGGAGAAGGTGGAATTGTGCTGTTGCCTGCTCCTCCTCCTCCTCAGATGTTTAGTGATGAAAACCCTAATGCTTGTTGTGTTATGTGATAATTTGTTTGTGTTAAGAATGAAAATTTCAAATGTTCTTCTAGGAGTATATGATAATTTTGTGATTGTTATTGTTCTCATCCTTGGTCATTTTAGGTTGTCCTTTTTTGCAATATGTATGAAAGGCCTTGGTTAAAAAAATGGTACTACTACTGTCTACTAGTATAGTATAAGAGTGTTCTGTGGATGATTTGCACACACTTTTCATAATGATGACTTGCTTGAAGGCATGATCAAGCACAGACAACACGGTAGCAGAAAATATTTGCTCAGTTTGTTACTTTGCCAATCATTCTCTACACGGAAACAAAAGCAAAGTACTAGAATTATTTACCATATTCATTAAGTTTATCACAAAATTGCAATTCTAACTTTTTATTCTGTCAATGATTCTAATTGTTGCAATAGAGATAGAAGAATCTATTAATATATAGTTTTTCCAATTGAGAAATCAATTAAGGGTTTTTAATTATAAATAAGCTCTTTTTTATTTATTAAAAAAAATATCCAATATCCTTTTAAGGTCTAGGGACAACCTTGCTAAGTTAAATAGTGAGATTTAGTATTGCTAACTTAACATTTTTTTTCATATCACTCTTTTCTTTTTTTAAGCAAGTTATAAAATTAAGAGAGTATAAAGGGTACTTGAATCTGATTATAAAAAGAATGAGATAATCGTTCGACAAAATCGGAAAATTGCCTATCAAAGGAAATCTATGTTAAATAGAACAAATGATTTGGGGTGGACAATATCACCAATGGAAATCCAACGCCAAACCATATATTTAACCATCCAAACCATGTCAATGACATTCTAACCCGCGTTCCGGAAAACAATGTCATTCCGGAGAATCCACAAGTTCCAAAAGAAACTAAAATAATTTTGATATAATCTTCCAAAAGACACTAAAAATAATTATATTAAATTAGCAAGAGTCACACTTGTTATTTAGTTTGGTGTGTTAGAGAAACTTAATATTGATGTAATATAGTTAGTATAGTTTATCCTTTTACTAGTGATGTAACTAATTAAAGTTAGGACAACTGCTGTCAACTCAGCTAGATATTGATATATAAGCTACATTATCTACAAATATAAATCAATTATTGAAACACTGAGTTACCCGTATCATCTTTTTCTTTTAACTGAATGTTTCATTTCTTTTTCATCTTCACAAAAGTGAAGATTCACTTTCAGTTGCAAAGCTGCTTCACAGAGTGAAGCATGGTAAATCTATAACTCTTACATGATATCATTCGTTGATCAATCTTCTATGCTTCTCTGATCGTTTTACTGTGTTTCTTTTCATTCATCTTCTCGAGTCATTCAACATTTCTTGCACGAATTAGTGTCTTCAAGAGCTTCAGTGACATTCATCAATGATGTTGGAAGAAAATCAAGAATCGTTTATTTGTATCCCGGTGCTCTCTCAAGAAACTTTACAATGTTTTGCCATGCCGAAATCCACAAGTTCGTTTGGACCAAAGTTCTCCATAAAAATTCAAGATAACAACTACCTTCTCTGGAATCAACAAGTTGAAGGGGCGATCTTGTCTCAGAAGATGCATAAACTCGTGGTGAATCCGAAAATTCCGTCGAAGTTCAAATCTGATCAAGACTGTATTATTGGTATGAGTAATGAGAATTATGAAGCTTGGATTGTGCAAGATCAAGCCTTATTCATCTGGTTGTTATCAACAAATTCTGAGTCCATGTTGCATAGGATTCTTGCTTGTAAACACGCATTTGAAGTTTGTGATAAGATTCATCAGTTCTTCAATGCTCAGATGAAGGTTAGGGTTCGTCAATTGAGAGTTGAACTCAAATCTACCAAGAATGGAAACAAGTTTGTTACAAAATATGTCCTAAGGATCAAAGCAATTGCAAATTCGCTATTGGCTGTTGGTGACTCTCTATCTGAACAAGATCAAATTAATTGAATACTACAAGGGCTTCCAGAGAAATATAGTCCCTTTTTTATGCAAATGTATGGTTGCACTTCACCTCATACCTTGTGTGATGTGGAAGGTGAAGGAGCGAAAAACACAAGGAAGGGGGGGGGGGGTGGAATTGGGTTTTAAAACAATGACTGTAAATGACACTTTGATTTATCCTGGTTCGTTTGAACTCAAACTACATCAAGTCCATCCGCCAAGGTGATTTTGCCTCTCTCAACGAGGTCTTAATCCACTATTCAAAACTTTGAATACAACCACTAAGACATATAGTCAAAGTCTTCTTGAGTCTACTGACTACACTAGTCACTCAAGGAATTCACAAAGAGTTTTACAAAAGTTGTAACAAAAACTGCTTCAGAAAGCTATTATCACTAAGTGATAATTTTTTTTACAGAATTTAAGAACAAAATAAGAAATTGATGAATATTTGCGAGCGAGTGTAAGAGCCTCAATTTCTTCAAGATGTCTCCTTTATATAAGCGTTTGAAGAGGAGATCCGTTGGGAACATCTGGTGCCATATTTGGATGTTTGTAAATAGTCATAATGTCCTTCCAAAAATAAGGATTATGTTCCCAACCGTTATTCTTGATTCCCTCTTAATTATCCTTTATTATGAGAATCAGAATATACTAAATGCACATCAGAGTATGTTTGAAATTTCGCAGCAATGAAAACTTATTTGATGAGAACTTCTTTCTACCATCAGATCTTCTATAAGAGGTGCGTTTGGCTTGATTACCATTAGAAGATGTTGAGCAGCTTAGAATCATTCTTCTCTTGAGAATTTCTATCCTGCACATAGAGAATGATTTAGTGCTATAATTTGTTCTTATAAAATATTGTTATCATCAAAACTTTATTAGAGAAGTAGAATCAAAATCTTGTTCTAACAATCTCCCCCTTTTTGATGATGATAAAACCTTTATTTTGATTAAGAATAGAATTTAAAAGATAAGGAAACTCCCTTTAGATGGTGACACATTCTTTCAGAGTTTTCCATAAGAAGTTCTTTAACTTATGCTCTATAAGAAGTTCTTTAGCTTATGCTCCCCCTGAGTTGATTACTTATCCTGTTCTTTTAAAAACAATTTAGACAGTTTGATCAAAGTATTAATATGTTATAGGCTTAGTATTGATAAACTGTTATGGATCAAAATCATTTACGTTTCTCCCCCTTTTTGTCATTACTCAAAAAGATGAAAACAAAGAAATAAACAGAGTCAAAAGAAAGGATATTCATTAATCAAATAATCAGATAGAACATTTAACAAAATATTTAAATACTAGAAAAACAAGAAAACAAACAAAAGAAAAACATGAAACAAAATCAGGGTTGGGGGTTGATCTTGGTAACTAAGGCTTCTAGAAGAGACTTGATCTGAGAAGTTGATTCAACTTGTTGTCCAATCATTGATTTGAGTTCAGCATTAGTCTCATCTTGCTTGTCCAACCTCTGCTTGACAATTTCATTTTCTTTCTTAAGCTCATTCAGAGTTTTCAGCACACATGATGTTGGAAGTGATTCTTCAACTGTTGCAGCAGCTTGAGTGGAAGGTTCCTCAGAAGATTCTCAGCAGAAGGTACTTCAACAGTTTATTTGCCCTTGTCTTCAGCAAAAGGAACTATCATCAGATGAAGTGCAAAAGATGATTCCTTTGGTTCAGATTCTCTCAAAGGCTTGTCATCCAGAAGGTAAGTTTTCTTCTTCTCAAGACTAGTGACCATTTCTTTCAAGCTTTCACAGAAGTTCTGCTGAGCAATATCATAGCAGATATCTTTTAGCTTCTTGGTCTCAACTTTAAACCACTTTATGAAGGAAGTACAAAGAAAATTAGAAGCTGCAGGATCAAGAATTTCTGCACAGGCAACCTTCAAATCTTCCAGCCTAAGTTTCATTTCTGCCTCGAATTCTAGCAACAGTGGACTAACATCTGATTTGGTTGGTTTTGGTTTAGGTATTGGTATGACAGTTTTGTTTGTGACAGAAGATAGTTTTTGTAGAGCTTCTATATCAATGGATTTTCTACGGGGATCTTCAAGTTCATTTGTTGGGGAGGGACTATCTGGAATGGTAATGTAAGACGGAGTTTTTGGTGGAGTGGATTCATAATAAGATAGGGATGCTTCACGAATGGGGGATAGGTCAGAAACAACTCTATGATAGTTAGAGTTTAGAGGAGGGTTAAAACCATGTGTTTATTAAGTGGTTGTTGTTGGAAGTGGATTAGAGGACTGAGCTTCAGAGGCAGCAACAAAATTAGGAAAAACGTCAATATCAGACAGAACTTATTGAAGTTCTGAATGGGTTTCAATGAAGGTTGATGTGTTCAGATCAAAAGGAGGTGTTGGATCTATTGGCATGTCAAAATCTTCTATAGTTTGATGAGAGTGGTGTTCATATGTTTTTGGTGGTGAGATAGTGTTTTCCGGTTGAGTATATAGTGGAGGTGAAAGTGGATAAAGTATTTTAGAAGTGATGGGATTGGAAGGTGTATGAGTAACAGAAGGAATGATATCAGAAGAAGGGTTTTTAGATGTGACCACTGTTACAGATTCTATAATAGAAATAAACTCAGATTGAGAAGAAGAAGTACCTTTCTTTCTGATTTGCTTTGGAGCCTTCTGAGAAGTTCCTTCAGAAGTTTTCATCTTCTTGTTCTTCTTCTGAGCAACTTCTAGTGCAGGTCTTCTGAGCTCTTATGGATTGAACAGAGGATCAACATCATCCAACTTGCAGGATTCCAAGTATCTGACTACAACCTCTGGTGGTGTATCATCATAGAACATAGGGAAGTCCTTCAGAGGAATTTTCCTGGTGGCGATGACTTCTCTAGAGTGCAGAACTGGATCCTTCTTGATGGTTTATATGAACTTCATCTTCTTTAGATTCTTAGCATTCAGAGGCTTCCCAGCTTCTGCTTCCAAAAGTTCAAATTGTTGAGCCTCCATCAGATGATCTACCAACTTGTTTTTAGTCAGAATGTCAGAGATGAGTCTTCCCGGAGGAATCCAATCTCTTTTGTTTTTCTCATATTCTCTAGTTTCTCTTATGTTGTTCTTCAGATGATTGAAAAGTGAATGAGCAAGATTGACCTTTTTGTTCTTGGAGATGAAGTACAACAGAAATTGCTGATCCAAATTGATGTAATCTGGGGAATTTGTTGATTTTCTGTGACTAATTCAACCTAAAATTATCTTTGCCCAAATTCTCAGATGAACCTTTAGATCTTGTATTTTGTTGGAATGTTGCCCATTAGAGAAGATTTCTTTAGAGATGAGTGTAATATCAGAAAGATTATCCATCTCACTACACTTGATCCCATTTCCATCAGATTGTATGAACTTTGCAATGTGATCTTCAATGATGATGATCCTCTTACCCATAACATAAGAAGTTACATGAGAGTTAGAGGAACTTGCAAAGATACAAAATTCCTTGACCAGTTTAGGAAAAACTGGACCCATCAGACGATCAAAGTATTTCTCCCAACCTTGAGCCTTAACTGTAGGTGTAAGATCAAACCCATTTTCCTTCAAACTGTCAAATTCAAAAAAATCGCACAAAGAACTTCTAGCTTGTCTACAGGAGTAAGAAGGGTTCTGACTGGAGAGATATGGAGTTCTTCTGAAGTTTGATCTTGTTGTGTTTGCTGAGCAGAAGTAGCTTGATGAACGTTTTGAGATGGAGAGGTCATTTGTTATCAAGATGAGGGTTTGAATACAGGTGCAGAGAGAATATAAACAAGAGGTGAAAGTGAAAGTGAAAAGTGTTTGTGAGGTGAAAACATACATTTATAGAGAGTTAAGAGGCGGTAAAAGAATAACACAATTAGTGGAAAACATTAATGCATAAAACATTATGATTAATTGCATTTAATGATTTTTGACAAGGGAGTGGTGTAAAGATTTTGGAATAGTTACCAATGTGACTAGCGCCTCAATTGTGTCTTTTCAACCGTTTCAGTTTCGCAGAACTTAAACACGTATTCTTCTGCAGAGGATAGTTGTCCAAGTGAATGTTCTGTCCATCTTCAGAGTTTGAACACATATTCTGATTCTTTAGGATTCCTCAGAGCTTCATTGACACGTGTTGATGTTATGATCTGCATGTTATTCTTTTGACACAGAAGTCTGAGAAGTAAACACTCAGATCATTTTGAAAACTTCTGAACAAAAAAATTAGATTGATACAGAACTTCTGAGAGTTAAATGCATAAATTTAAACATTTTCATTCTGGGTATAATTCCATAATGAGATTAGTCAGAATGAAATTAAATGTATCTTCAGCAAAGGGTTTTGTGAAAATATCAGCCCATTGGTGATTTGTATCTATAAATTTTAAAAACAGAATCCCCTTCTGAGTATAATCCTTAATGAATGATGTTTAAATTCTATGTGTTTAGCTCTAAAGTGTAAGATAGGGTTTTTAGAAAGACAGATAACAGAAGTATTATCACAGAGGATGGGAATGTTACTCTCATAAATATTGAAGTCCTCGAGCTGGTTTTTCATCCAGAGCATCTGAGTACTGCATCCAGTTGCTGTTATGTATTCATCTTCAACATTTGATAGTGCTATGGTTGATTTCCTTTTGTTGGACCAAGATATTAAATTGTCTCCCAGAAATTGACAACTTCCAGAAGTACTCTTTCTTTCTGTTCCATCTCTAGAAAAATCAATGTCACAGTACCCTACGAGCTTGTAATTTTTGGACTTTCTATAGCATATACCAAGATTAGTAGTACCTTTTAGATATCTAAAGATCTCTTAACTGCTATTATGTGATTTTCTCTAGGATCTTATTGGAATCTAGCATATAAACATACGCTATAAGGAATATCTGGTCTTGAGGCAGTTAAATAGAGAAGAGAGCTAATCATACCTCTGTAGATCTTCTGATCTATTTTCTTACTTACCTCTTCCTTTTCCAGAATACATGTGGGATGCATATGAGTTTTGGAAATCTTACTATCTGGCATATCAAATTTCTTCAAAAGTTCCTTGACATATTTGCTTTGATGTATATGCCTTCCTTCTGGTGTTTGATTGATTTGTATTCCCAGAAAGAACTTTAATTCTCCCATCATACTCATTTCAAATTCTGCCTGCATAGACTTAGCAAATTCCTCTCCCAAGGAACTTTTAGTGGAACAAAAAATAATATCATTTACATATATTTGACAAATCAGAATATCATTTTTAAAGGTTTTGCAAAAGAGATTTGTGTCCACTTTCCCTCTGATAAAATTATTTTCCAGAAGAAAATTACTTAGTCTTTCATACCAAGCTCTGGGAGCTTGTTTCAGACCGTATAAAGATTTTTTAAGTTTGTAAACATGTTCTGGAAATTTAGTATTTTCAAAACCAGGGGGTTGGAGTACATAAACTTCTTCGTCAATATAACCATTTAAAAATGCACTCTTGACATCCATCTGATAAAGAGTGATGTAATGATTAACATCAAATGAGATTAAGAGTCTAATTGATTCTAACCTTGCGACTGGTGCAAAGGTTTTTGTGTAGTCTATTCCTTCCTGTTGACTATAACCTTGTGCAACCAGCCGTGCTTTGTTTCTAATGACTTCACCTTGTTCATTGAGCTTGTTTATGAATACCCATTTGGTGCCAATAATGTTGAATCCTTTTGGTCTAGGAACTAAATCCCACACGTCCTTTCTGGTGAATTGATTTAGTTCTTCTTGCATTGCAAGTATCCAATCATTTTCTGAAAGTGCTTCTTCTACAGAAGTTGGTTCAATCAGAGAGACTAGTCCCATTAGAGATTCTTCAGAGTTTCTGAATGATGACCTTGTTCTGATTGAATTATCCTTCTTTCTCAGAATCTTATCTTCTGGATGATTCAACATGCTTTTGGATTGTTTCTTCTGAATGGGTTCTTCAGTATTAGTTGAGGTGATTGTCTTATCTTGTTCTAAGGATGCTTGATCTTCAGATGTTGTTCTGTCTTCAGTGATTTGAACTTCTATATCTGCAAGAGATTCATTCTGCTTTGGTTTTTCAGAACCAAGCTTATCATCAAATCTGACATAGATGGATTCTATCACAATTCGTGTTTTTGTGTTGTATACTTTGTATCCTTTCGAACATTCAGAGTATCCTAACATATAACATTTTTTTGCCTTAGAATCAAACTTGTTCAGAGGATCGTTAGTATTAAGAATAAAACAAGTGCATCCAAATGGATGAAAGTAAGAAATGTTGGGTTTTCTGTTCTTCCACAATTCATAAGGAGTCTTCTCCAGAATAGGTCTTATAGAGATTCTATTCTGAATGTGGCATGTTGTATTAACTACTTCTTCCCAAAAATGTTTAGCCATGTTAGTCTCATTGATCATGGTTCTGGCTATCTCTTGTAATGTTCTATTCTTACATTCTACAACCCCGTTTTGTTGTGGAGTTCTAGGGCAAGAGAAATTATGAGAGATGCCATTTTCATTAAAAAATAATTCCAATTTTTTGTTTTCAAATTCTCCACCATGATCACTTCTGACTTTAAGAATTCTAAACTCTTTTTCATTTTGAACTTGTTTGCAGAAGTTAGAAAATACAGAAATTGACTCATCCTCGTGTCTAAGAAAATTTGCCCATGTCCATCTGTACGATCACTAATCCATACTTCTTACCACTGATAGAGGCAGTTTTCACTGGACCAAATAAATCAATGTGTAGAAGTTATAATGGTCTAGAGGAAGAGGCAACATTTTTAGGTTTAAAAGCAGGTTTAGAAAATTTTCCTTTCTGACATGCTTCACACAGAGCTTCTGAGTTGAACTTCAAGTTAGGAAGTCCTCTGACCAGATTGAGTTTGTTAATATGAGACAATCTTCTCATATTAACATGTCCCAATCTTCTGTGCCAGACCCATTGCTCAGTGTCCACAAACATTAGGCATTTTATGTTCTGACTTTTTAGTTCAGAAAGTTTTATTTTATATATGATGTTCTTTCTCTTTCCACTAAATAGGATTGTTCCATATTTCTGACTAACAACCTTACAGAACTTTTGATTGAAGATTATATCATAACCGTTATCACTTAATTGACTTATGGATAACAAATTATGCATTAATCCTTCTACTAACAAAACATTAGAGATAGAGGGAAGTGTACCGTTACCAATAGTTCCAGAGCCAATAATCTTTTCTTTTTGATTGCCTATGAAGCCTACGTATCCTCCAGCTTCCAGCTCAAGACTTTGGAACATATGCTTTCTTCAATCTGGTTGTCAAAGACATCTGCAACATACACAATTTTATCTTTAGGTACCCATATCTTTCTAGGTCCTTGTTTGTTAGATTTTACAAATTTCTGATTGAGTTTGAATTTCTCATCAGAACTTGTAGAACATGATGAATCACTAGTATATTTCAGATCATGATTATGACCATAGTTTAAATGAGAACTTAAAGGAGTATTAACTTTTATAATCATTTCATCAACTTGTTTAAACTTCAGAGGTTCTTCTCCTTTAGTTTTCACATAACTTATACCTCTTCTACCGTTTCTGCTAACTCCATAGATCATTGAGGCAATTTTTCTTCTATCTATATTTTTAGCTAGAAATTTTTGAAAACTGTAATCATATTCCTTTTTGATATTATCAGAACTAGGTAGAATTTCTGATTCAGATTCCTTATGAGCTTTAAATTTTTCAAAGGAAAAATTTCACTTTAAATTATTTTCTTTTAACTCAGAGTTTTCTGACTTTAGTTTTCTAACTTCCTCTGATTCAGATACTAGACTTTGTTTTATGTATTTGTATTTTAATTGAAGTTTCTGATATTTTTCAAGAATTTCTGAGAGGCTATCTTCTAATTAAGATCTAGTAAGTTTAGAGAATACCTCTTCTGTATCAGAATCTCATTCTGATTCTGATGAGTTGACTTCTTCTAGTATCTTTTCCATTAATGCAATGTTGGCATGTTCATCTTCTGAGTCTGAATCTGCTTCAGAAGATTATGAATTATCCCATGTTGCCATGAGACTTTTCTTCTTCTCTTTGTTGAATTTCTTTCTAGGCTTCTCTTTCTGAAGTTTTAGGCAGTCACTCTTGTAGTGTCCAGGTGAATTTTCATTCATAGCATACTACTTCTTTGCTTCTGGGTTTCCTGTGACCAGAGAATGATTCTGAGTAATTGCTTGATCTTCTAGGATTTCTGAACTTCTTCTGATGATGCTTCCAGAGTTGTTGAACTCTTCTGGATAAAAGAGATAGTTTGTCTTCTTCTGATGAGCCTCCAGAACTTTCTTCTTCTTCTGCCTGCAAAGCTTTAGAATCAGATTTGTTAGATTTAAGAGCAACAGACTTACCTTTCTTCTGGGGTTCATCTTCTTCTAGTTCTATCTCATGATTTCTCAGTGAGCTAATCAATTCTTCAAGAGATATCTCATTTAGATTCTTTGACAGCTTCAAAGCAGTGACCATGGGTCTCCAAGCCTTTGGCAAGCTTCTGAGGATTTTCTTCACATGATCTGTTGTGAGTAGCCTTTGTCCAGAAATTTCAGTCCAGCAACCAGAATTTGAAACCTTGAGAACATCTTCTCAATTGTTTCATCTTCTTCCATCTTGAAAGCTTCATACTTCTGGATAAGAGCCAGAGCTTTTGTCTCCTTGACTTGAGTGTTGCCTTCATGTGTCATCCTCAGAGAGTCGAACATGTGTTTGGCTGATTCTCTATTCGTGATCTTCTCATATTCTATGTAGGAAATATCTCTCAAAAGTATGGTTTTGGCCTTGTGATGGTTTCTAAATTCCTTCTTCTGTTGAGTTGACATATTCTTTCTTTCGATCTTCTGACCATCTTCTCCAACATGATGAATGTAGCCATCTGTCACCATATTCTTTCTTTCGATCTTCCAGTAGTTAAAGTTGTCACCATTGAACACTGGAGGTTTTCCGTTGATCTTGTCATTTTGATAATCATTGTTGTTGTTGACTGAATCTGCCATTGTGTTTGTCTTTTGGATCTTATACTGACACGGTTAAGTGTATTTCTCAAAACCTAGAGCTCTGATGCCAATTGATGGAGCGAAAAACACAAGGAAGGGGGGTTGGAATTGGGTTTTAAAACAATGACTGTAAATGACACTTTGATTTATCTTGGTTCGTTTGAACTCAAACTACATCCAGTCCACCTGCCAAGGTGATTTTGCCTCTCTCAACGAGGTCTTAATCCACTATTCAAAACTTTGAATACAACCACTAAGACCTATAGTCAAAGTCTTCTTGAGTCTACTGACTACACTAGTCACTCAAGGAATTCACAAAGAGTTTTACAAAAGTTGTAACAAAAACTGCTTTAGAAAGCTATTATCACTAAGTGATAGTTTTTTTTACAGAATTTAAGAACAAAATAAGAAATTGATGAATATTTTTGCGCGAGCGTAAGAGCCTCAATTTCTTCAAGATGTCTCCTTTATATAAGCGTTTGAAGAGGAGATCTGTTGGGAACATCTTGTGCAATATTTGGATGTTTGTAAATAGTCATAATGACCTTCCAAAAATAAGGATTCTGTTCCCAGCCGTTATTCTTGATTCCCTCTTAATTATCCTTTATTATGAGAATCAGAATATACTAAATGCACATCAGAGTATGTTTGAAATTTCGCAACAATGAAAACTTATTTGATGAGAACTTCTTTCTACCATCAGATCTTCTATAAGAGGTGCGCTTGACTTAAGTACCATTAGAAGATGATGAGCAACTTAGAATCATTCTTCTCTTGAGAACTTCTATCCTGCACATAGAGAATGATTTAGTGCTATAATTTGTTCTTATAAAATATTTTTATCATCAAAACTTTATTAGAGAAGTAGAATCAAAATATTTTTCTAACAGAAGGCTTACTCTATGTGCAAGATACACAATTAGATAAATTTCTTGAAGTGTTGGTTGCAACTATTATAACAACAAATGTAGTTTACTCAGGTCAAGAAGAAAATATCTCTAGAGGAGAATATTTTGGTAATAGAGGCAGGGAACGATTCAATTATGGTCGAAGTCAAGGTAGAGGCCGATATACATCTTGAAATCGCCCAACTTGCCAATTATGTGGAAAGTATGGACATGAATTTGCCACTTGTTGGCATAAATTTGATGAAAATTTCTTGCCTTCCAACACAAATGATAACCTGAATTTGTATCGATTATTTAATACAGTTTCCGATCGTTTTAACTTGTTATTTACACATTTCGAACGATATTACGCGGGTTTTATGTTTGTTTTGCATATATTTGATTAAGCTTGACTTTTGGAGGAAAAATATGAAAAGGAGACTTATTGGACAAGAAATGGAGAAAAACATAACAAAATAGAAGAAGAAAATAGGATTCTACATAATTAACTGTGGGACGACCGTCACTCATTAGTGACGACCGTCACAAAGCCAGGATGCTCGTCGTGACTTTAAGTTGAGCGTTACAAACACTGAGGTGATCGTCACATTTGCAAGTTGACCTTCACAAGTAAAATATATTCCAGAAACTTATTGTCGCACCCCAAATTTTACCCCTAATCGCTCATATCATAATCATACTTTTATCGCATTTAGCAGGGATTTTTCCCGATTTCATTTTCTGTTGTTTTCTTCTCATTTTCTAGCTTCCATTTTAATTTAATTTATTTATGACTTTTTTTAATTCATTTTCGTATTTTTTTAATTTTTAATTTCCGTTTTCGTTTCTATTTGTAAGTTCTTTTGTTAAGATTTTATTTTAACTTCTATTTCTAACCTTTAGCTCAATTTTCAATTTTTCTAAATTTATTTTGTTATTTCTTTTCATTTTCTAGTTCGCATTTTTTAAATTAATTTTTATTTCATTTTTAAGTTTTATTTTTGAATTTATTCTCTATTCTTCAATTTTTAATTTTATTCCATTTTCAATTTGTTATTTCTAAATCTAATGTCAATTTCAATTCATTTTTATATTCTAAATTCCAAACTTATTTCTCAAATTCTAAAGTTAATTTTTAATTTCAATTATTTAAGTTTCTAAGTTATTTCAATTTCAAGTTTAATTCCTTTTTTATTCACTTCTAATTCAAATTTTAATTTTTAACCATTTATTCCATTTTAATTCATATCCACATTTTTATTTTCTAAATTCCAATTTCTTTTTTATTATTTTTAGTTACAAGTTTATTTATTTAAGTTTATAAGTTATTTTTAATTTTAAGTTTAATATCTTTTTAATTCATTTCTAATTTAAGTTTATGTTTAGATTTTAATTTAAAGTTCTCATTTTCAAATATTAAGTGTTCAATTTCAAATTAACCCCAAATGTAAATAATCAACTTTTTTATTCCATGATATTATTTTGTTTATATTACAATTGCATAGAAAAAAATGTACAAAAAAATTTTGCACTAGAATACAAATGCAACAGCTCCAAATCTGCCCCAAATCAGCATGCAGCCACCAACAGCTGCATTTTCCTGCTCCACTACTCCACCCACAGCTGCAAAATTCAGCATTGGTTCCCTCTCTCAAGACATCCTTTACCTACAAGCAACCAAAAAATCAGCATCAAATACCCCTCATAACAGTCCCAAACACATACAACAAGCAACACTGTTACATTGCAAACACTACAAAATTCTGCACCAAAAACCTCATAAAACAGCCATAAACAGCCTCAAAACAACTCTCAAAAAACACACAAAAAATTCAGCTCTCAACACTACAGTTCAGCTACTAAAACACACCACAAATAGCTCTCATTCATACACAAACTCAGCATTCAAAGCAAAAAAATACAGCACCAAATACACCATCAAAACAGCCTCAATACACACTACATAACAGCATCAAACACACTGATACAACCATCAAAAATAGTCCCAAAACCAACCAGAAAACAGCAATTTAAAACCAAAAAAAAGGAGAAAAGAGATTGGAACAAGTCATCACAGAAGTTCAGCAACAACAAGCAAGTTCAGAGGGATTAGGAGGCTACCATTTGTGGACTCGGCACCCCGATAACATTCGGGCCGGTAACATTTTTTTTCTTCACTTCTTTCCAGCACTTTAATCATCATGTCTCATCCTGCATTCACAAAGCAAATTTCATGTTAAAATTACAAAAAAATACTTAAAACTTTTTTTCATGTCAGCAACAATATTTGTAAGTAAGAAGAATATAGTAAAATTACCAATGCAAACCGTGTTTCAATCTTTCCACCTCACTGCTAGCTAACCTTCTCCCAAAACCCCAAATCACTGCTGCTCACAGACCAAACATAACACCCAGCCACCCATTTCCCCTTCACCACAATCACCGCCCCTGCATCAAACAACCTCCGCCGATAACCGCACAAGTCATTCACTAACTCGCAACCAAACACAGACCTTGAAAAAACACAGCAATCTCAAACTTCAAATCACACCTCAAAAATCCACAAAAAACGAAATCGTACCTCAAATCTGAACCAATCTAAATCAACCTGAACAACCCAGATCCGAACATCACTCCAAAACCACCGCTTGGAAACCAACACTAGCCTCAGCCACCCATAAACTTTCTCACAAAAAAAGAACCTGTTAACTGCCGAGCCACCGTCCCAGATCAAATCCTTCAAACCAAGACCAACTGTAATCCCTAACGCCATTTCCACCTTGCAAGCAAATCCATCTCCTGATTCTTCATTAGATATTCCTGATTTTGTTGTTCAAGTCCTCGATCTCAAACCCTGGGGAAATAGATTCATGTTCACTGCTAGTGATGGAAAGATGAAACTGAATGCATTTTTTCCGTTGGATCAGTCCTCAGAGGTACTCCCGGGAAAAATTCAGAACCTTGGTCTTATCCGCCGAATCCTTGAGTATACTCTTAATGATATCCCCATTAAACCTGAGAAGGACCTATTTGTATTCAGTGTTGAATTAACTGATGAAGATGGTACACAGATTCAAGCCAACATTGATTTCCACTCACACAATTGCTACTGTAATTCCATTCTTCTTTTTTTTCCTCTCATGGCAAAAACAGCAAGCTCTCTCAAACCTTCACACATAATATGTAGAGCACACAAACCCACTGATATCCTCCCTTCATTCTCAACAAACACAACATACCCAAACGCGAATCTGTGAGGGAGACACCCGTAAATCACCATCTCGCCGTTCCGCAGAAAAACCAAACACCTCATCCGAACTCAACCACGAACCACCCTTTAACCACTGCTGACCGAGTCACCTTCACCACGAGCCCTTCACTGTTCCGCACCCCTCACCTCCGTAAACCCCAAAACACGAACCATACAAACAGAAAACCAAATGAAGATACAGAAAGGTTGAATGAAACAAATAGGTAAATCGAAAACCGAAATTAAACCTTAGAAACCTCTCAATCCACCCATCGCAACTCAGAGAGAAAGAGCCGAATCACCATGCTCCTTAGCCTTTCCGTTAATCATCCACGACCCAGCTTTAGCTCTGTTCGAAACCACTTTCGAACCACCATCAGAACCATGAACAACCTCACCTTAAACCACCATCAAAACCATCTGGCCAACACCCTTCCGTCTTCAACCGCAAACCCTTCCGCGAAGCCATCACACCGCCGGGAACTTGAATCGGAAACCCAACAACAGGCCCAACCGCCGCTCCCCGAAACCCAGCCGTGTCTCCATTTCCTTAGAACCATCTTCACCGTAAGAACCGTTTTGGGAGAAACCGAGGGCGAGAGACCTGAGAGAAACTGAGAGACTTTGAGAGAGATGAGGGATTCGCAAGAGTTGGAGTGAGATGGAGCCGGAAATCGCCTGCGGGAGTGAGAGCTTCAGAGCGAGAGAGTGATTTGCGAAGGGATTTCGTCCCTGTTTTCTCAAAGCAGCGTCGTTTTGCCAACCCTACCCCTTTTTGCATTAACCGGGTTATGGGTCAACCCGTCTCAACCCGGCGCCCATTGGGCCTTTTCTGTCCAGCACCCCCTATTTATTCCCCAGCCCATTTAGTCTTTGTTGTTTTCTTCTCTTTATTTTATAAAAAATCTAAAAACATTTTCTTCATCCAATTATTTCTTTAATTTAATGTTTGCTAAGTATCTAGTTATTTTATTTTTCTTTTTTTATTTTCTCACTTAAATATATATATAAATAAGTAAGTAAAATTTTTAATTTCAAAATTTTCTATTATTATATTTAGTTAATAAATTTATGTACATACAAAATAAATAAAATATAAACACTTTAATTTCAATTTTCCTTTCTATTCTATTTTATTATTATCTTTAGTAAATATATTCATATACATATAAAACAAATATTTAAAAAAGGAACAAAACATTTTAATTTTGGAATTTTCTTTCTTACTATTATCATTATGAGTAGTTTAAAAAATGCATATACAATTTCTTGATTTTATCTTTCATGGGCCAATGATATTATTAAGGGTTTATCGATATTCGATATTTGTAATCGACGTTATCTAAACCTATATGAGGCCAAACTTTTCCATTTCCTTGTTATTTATCGATTTCTCGATTTATTTAACTATTTAGGGCCGATGATATTACGAAGGTCACGATAAATCGTTTCCGATTAATCGTGACCCATATGAGGCCATTGCATTTTTCTATTTCATATATTTATTTATTTTCTTTCCATTTATTTTATTATTTTTCCTATTTAATTTATTTAATCCATTTCATTTTATTTTCATAACTTATTTCATTTTACTATTATCATTTATTTCTCGCGTTTTACACCATACTAACTTCATTTCAAAAAATAATAAAACTCCTTGGTCCAACGCCAAGCGAACTTCACATACACTTCACTCACACACGTAAGTCGGTCGTTTACGATCGCCATCTGCACGTTCTTTACACTGCACAGCTTTTCTAACTTAAGGCAAATTGTCGCACTGCGCTTGTTTTCCACCCCAGCATTCTCGATCCATATGTCGAGCCATAGCCCGGTTACTAAACCCTTTACCTTGTATTCCATTTACTTTATTCGATTTATTTTTGCAAGTAGCAGCCTTTGCCTAGTCTTAGGAGCTTGCACCTTTATTTATTTTTGTTTATGCTTTTTGATCCAAAAGGGAAAGACTCCTGCAGTTGACTCAATGTCATAGGAAGTTTAGCAATCCCTAGTTCCATTTTGACCTTAGCAATTAGGTCCATCATCCTTAGGTCCTTAGCCATTAGGTCCTTAGCTTTTTATTTTACAACTTTTTGTGACTTTCTTAAAGTCACGTGAGTGTTTGCCATAACACTTACCTTCCCCCGCGAACCTTGAGCGTAACCAAGTGTTCGTTAATCCTTAGGAGAACTACGAGTGCTCTGATTCTATACCCGATACGTAGGCATCGATGCGATGTTGTGCGAGCACCATTAGAAATAAAACCTTAGGTTCCCATAATTTTTAACAAGCAATAAATAACAATAATACAAACATTAACAAGAGGTTCCCGTAGGATACTGCGGATGCTTAGGATGCTAACACCTTCCCTAGGTATAATCAACCCCCGAACCTAGTTTCTCCTTATTTAGGGTTTTTACGATCTTTTTCCCTTTTCCCTTTGGATTAAATTAAAGTCGGTGGTGAACATAAATGTTTTGCGATTCAAGCTTAATCAATAGCTTGGTATCCGATTCTCACCGCAACAGAAATGGCGACTTCACTGGGGATTTCTGTTTTTGAGGGTTAAGCCCACCTTGTATGTTTGTATATTTGTTGTTGTATTGCTTGTTATTATTTTTGGATTTTTGGGGTGTTCCGTGTGTGGTGAGATAAGTCCTAACCCGGACTTGAGTGCAAATAAGTTAGGACGGTGGTATATTCAAGAAGGCTTGTAGGGAGTTGAGTCCCGACCAAGTTGACTTGAGACACCACCACTCAGCGGAGGCCTCCTCGGATGTAGTTTTGTTGATCGAGTTCAGTCGTGAAAACATTACTATATTCGACCTGAGAGCCATTAATGCTGAGGACCGTAGAACATTTACCCCCACTTGGCCTTTTTAGGGATGTAGTGCGATGACTATGAGGATGCAAATCCAAAATAGTTGATACGCGATACTGCACTCGGATGAGACTCTCTTGAGAATATTACTGATTACCAAGTCGAGTTGGGAAGTCGGTAATATCCGAAAGATGGGACAGTGATTCTGGGAACTTTTAGAACCCGTTGTACAGGTACAAATAAACCCATAGTACATACCTTTCTGGGAGGGTTGAACCTTTGACCTCATGCAAGCTTTGAACCTAAGCCTTGTTTGTGTTTGTGTTTGTTGCATTCACGCATCATGAAGCATCATTTTTACCATTTTTATTCAAGGAACTCAGAAACTTTATCTTTGCAAATATCATAGGTATCATCATGGACTTTGGAAGAAGAAAGACTGTCAAGTACACATTCAAAACTCCCAAACTCGAAGACCTAAGGAAATTAAGAGATTTGGTTTTGGATCAAGAAGCCTTCGTGGAGAAGCATAGGAGACTTTTAGCTTTGCTTAAGACTGAGTGGGATGGAAGGTTGCTCTCTGTGATGCTCCAGTTTTATGATCCTCTCTACCACTGTTTTACGTTCCCTGATTACCAATTGGCGCCTACTTTGGAAGAATATTCAGTTCTGGTGGGATCACATGTTAAGGATGAGTTTCCATTCCCTGTTCTAGAGAAGGACCCTGAAGAAGCAGAGATTGCAAAGGCGACATATTTGAGTGTTCCTGAGGTCAAGGCAAGTATGACCTATAAAGGAAAGATTTTTGGATTCCCTACAAAGTTTCTGATAGAAAAGGCCAAGAGTTTTGTTGATGTGAAGGATATGAAAGCTTTTGAGGCGATCTTTATTCTGCTAATGTATGGAGTGTTACTTTTCCCAAACTTTGAAGACTTTGTCGACCTGAACGCCATCAAAATCTTTCTGAAGAAGAACCCGGTCCCTACTTTGCTCGGAGACACTTATCATTCCATCCATCTGAGGAATCACCATAAGGGAGGGATGATTACTTGTTGTGTATCATTGCTGTATGAGTGGTTTATTTCGCACTTGCCTAAGTCATCTTCATTTTGGAACCTTAAGGATGGTTTGTGGTGGTCACAAAGGATCATGTCTCTTACCCACTCTGACATTAGCTGGTACAATCGTGTTTATGATGGAGCGTTAATTATTGATAGCTGTGGTGATTTTGCTAATGTGCCTCTTCTTGGCACTAAAGGAGGAATCAACTATAATCCAGTTTTGGCTCGCCGCCAACTCGGGTACCCGTTGAAGGACAAGCCTAAGAGTGTTGAAGTGGAAGGAATTTTCTTTAAGGATGACGAAGAACCAGAGCTCAAGAAACAGATTATGCAAGCTTGGAAGTGCATTCATAGGAAGGGGAGGAGTAGCTTGGGGAAGCCGAATTGTGTTTCTATGGAACCCTATCTCCAATGGGTACGAGATAGGGCAATCAGTCTGAAGATGCCTTACCCTCGCCAGGATCCTATGACCTTCAAGAAACCCATTCTGGTCTTTATGGATGATGCGGAGAAACTGAAGATTGATTTGGAGAAAGAGATTCGAGAGAAGAATGCATGGAAGAATCGACATCAGATCATCAGCAGTGAGAATGAGGAACTTAGAAGACAACTGAAGATGAAGGAAGAAGAAGAGATCTCCAGCAAGAAAAGGAAAGCACAAGAGGATTTATTTTCCTCCAGCACTCAAGAGGACACTTCTTGGAAGTCGATCGTGGATCAACTTATGCTTGAAAGGGCTCAGATGAAGGCACAAATCGAGAAGCTCAACTTGAGGCTTTTAGGAGAATCTCCTTAGGACTTTGTTTTTGTCTTTATTAAGCTTTGTTTGGGATTTTTGAAAGTGTACTCAAGACTTTGTATCACTTTTTGAATTTAATGAAATCATATCCTTTTGATTATTATGTGTTCCTTGGTATTTGCAAATTGTTTCTTAAGTTCCTTGGATAAATTTTCGCATTGCACTCATACATTTTGCATTTCATTTGCATATAAAACTCATTCCCGTCATCTGCTCTCAATTCAGCTTTCACACTGAGGTTCTCACGCAAATACTACACTCGAGCTCGAGCCAGAAAGATGATGGCTGAAAGAGACCTAGAGATGGATAGAGTTAACGAAGAGCTTACTGAGATTCGTGGAGATATGGGTCAGATGATGGAAATGTTGCAAGTCATTCGAGCGAAGATGGATACCCAACAGACTGTGGTGTCAGAAATTGTTACTGCAACGACTGAATTTGTCACTGCAACGACCCAGCCTACATCATCAGTCATTACCCCTGTGACCTGGCCTCCTTTTGGACTTCCTCATGGATTCGTCCCCCCTCCTCATGGTTTTGCTTCTCAGAGTTTTATACCTCCTTCACAAGGGTTTGCTACTCAAAGTTTTATTCCTCCTTCCCAAGGACTTACTGCTCAGAGTTTTATACCTTCTTCTTCAGGGTTTGCTACTCAAAGTTTTATACCTCCTTCACAAGGGTTTGCTACTCAAAGTTTTATACCTCCTTCACAAGGGTTTGCTACTCAAAGTTTTATTCCTCCTTCCCAAGGACTTACTGCTCAGGGTTTCTTCCCTCCTTCTCAAGGTTTTGCTACTCAGAGTTTTATACCTCCTTCCCAAGGATTTGCTGCTCAGGGTTTCTTCCCTCCGTCCCAAGGCCTAGCTTCTCAAAGTTTCGCACCTCCCTCTCAGGGTATGGCATTTCCTTTCCAAGGTTTTGTGCCTCCTCCTCAAGGATTTGCTGCTCAACAAACTGTTCCTGTGACTAATGAAGAGAATCATGCAGTTGCTAATTTTACACGAGACATTGTGCACACCCGTGCTCAACCGTACTTCAATGACCATCAGGGGTATGAAGCGCCAGATATGTCTGAAAACGGAGATGAGAAACATGTGAAAATGCAAGAGAATTTTGATACCCTTGAAAAAAGATTAAGAGCGATTGAAGGTGACCAGATCTTTGGTGCTGCTGCCAGAGAAATGTGCCTGGTGTCTGGATTGGTAATACCTCCGAAGTTCAAGATACCCACCTTTGATATGTATGAGGGTGCAACTTGTCCTAAAAATCATCTCCTGATGTACTATCGAAGAATGGCTGCTCAGGTAGATAATGATAAGTTAATGATCCACTGCTTTCAAGACAGTCTAAAGGGAATCTCCTCCAAATGGTATTTGACGCTTGACCAGTCGAAGATCCGCAGTTTCCAAGACTTGGCAGATGCTTTCATCCAACAATACAAATACAACATGGACCTCGCTCCCGATAGGAGGCAATTGCTAAGCATGTCCCAGAAAGAGTCTGAACCCTTTAAAGAGTATGCTCAGAGGTGGAGAGGGACCGCTTCTCAAGTAGAGCCCCCATTGACTGAAAAAGAATTAGCTGACTGGTTTGTTGACACTGTGCGACCAGAATTCTATGAGAGAATGGTGGGGAGCATAACTGCTAGCTTCTCTGATTTAGTGGCTGTGGGAATCAAGGTAGAACTCGGTTTGAAAAGTGGAAAGGTGAGTAGTGCATCTGGCAGTTCTAGCACTGGCAGTGGAAGTAATGTTAAGAAATTTACCAGCAACTTCCACAAGAAGAAAGAGGGTGAGACAAATGCCATAATAACAAGTCAAAGAAGAAATCCGCTTTGGCAGAGACCTTCACCTATGGCTCAACAGCAGTATGCTCGTCAACAGCAGTATGCTCATCAACAACAGTATGCCCAACATCCTTATGTAGCGGCGGTTCAACCAGCATTTAATCCACAAGTCCCCATGTATCGGCCAGCTCAAGCAGCACCGATGTACCAACAAGCGGCTCCAATGATTCAACCTTATCAACCAATGATCAACAATCCGGGCTATCAACAAGCACCCAATGCTTCAGCCTACCAGCCGAGGACTCCAGCTCCTCATCCAACTCCAAATTTTCAGAACAGAAGAACAGGTGGAAGGCCTCCTAATCCTCGAATCCCTATAACTTATACTGAGTTATATCCTTCACTGCTGAAGAAGGGTTTGGTTACTCCAAGGCCTTTGGGTCCTCCACCAAGTCCGCTCCCACCAAATTACAACCCAAATGCTCACTGTTTATTCCATGAAGGTGCTCCAGGGCACGATTTGGAGGGTTGTTATGCTTTGAAGTACATAGTGAAAGATTTGATGGAGAAGAACATTCTGTCATTTGGGAATACTGGTCCGAATGTCAAAGATAATCTTTTACCCAAGCATGGGTCCGTAAATGCAATTGATGGAGGTTCTGAAGATGAAGATGTGAATCACTTGGTGTATCAGTGTGAAGAAGCCTTGGACAATTGGGAGGCAGTCGGGATCCCAGAAATTTTTCCATTGTCAAAGTAATTTGTTGTTTTTTCAATGTTTTCAAAGTTCCCTAGCTCTGCCCAAGGCTATGGGAGTATTTTGTAGGGCCCCTTCTCATTTTTTAAAGTTATTATCAATGAAGGCATTTTGTTAAACTCTTATTTTGATCATTTACAGTTTTTCTCTCTTTTCACTTTTAAAAGAAGATGGCAATCTTTCAAAACCAAAAAAAAAGCTTTTTCTCTTGCATTTCTCTATTTTCCACTTTTAATAAAAGCAAATCATTATCATATGCAGAATAAACGAAAACCCTGTTGAATCCAATGACTCCACATTCTCTCCTAACTTTGATTCGCCCATCTACCAAGCGGAAGATGAAAGTGAGGAAGATTGTGATATTCCCGAAGAACTGGCAAGATTAGTTGAGAATGAGCACACAGATCTTCATCCACATAAGGAGCAGGTAGAGACCATCAATCTTGGCACTGATGAAGACCAGAAGGAAGTCAAGATTGGTACAACACTTGGGGCAGACATCAGGGAAAGATTGGTCAAGCTTCTCAAAGAATATGTAGATGTGTTTGCATGGTCATATCAGGATATGCCCGGCTTAGACACAGACATAGTGGTCCACAAGCTACCTCTTCGACCAGATTGTCCTCCTGTAAAGCAAAAGCTTCGAAGAACAAGACCAGACATGGCTCTGAAGATTCGAGAAGAGGTCAAAAGACAGTTTGATGCTGGATTCCTCGCAGTTGCAAAGTACCCTGAGTGGGTAGCTAATATTGTGCCAGTCCCTAAAAAGGATGGCAAAGTCAGAATGTGTGTGGACTATAGGGATTTGAACAAAGCCAGTCCGAAAGACGATTTCCCTCTTCCGCATATTGATACTTTGGTTGACAACACTGCTAAATTTGTTGTTTTCTCCTTCATGGATGGGTTTTCAGGATACAACCAGATCAAGATGGATCCTGACGATATGGAAAAAACTACATTCATCACACCATGGGGCACTTATTGTTACAAGGTTATGCCATTTGGTCTCCGAAATGCAGGAGCCACCTATCAGAGGGCAATGGTCACCCTTTTCCATGATATGATGCATAAAGAGATAGAAGTTTATGTGGATGATATGATTGCCAAATCACAGAGTGAGGAGGATCATTTGAATCATCTCTTGAAGTTATTTGAGCGTCTCAGAAAGTTCCAATTGCGTCTAAATCCGGCTAAGTGTACTTTTGGTGTCAGATCAGGAAAGTTACTTGGTTTTATCGTTAGTCAGCAAGGTATTGAAGTAGATCCGGACAAGGTCAGAGCAATTCAAGAAATGCCAGATCCCAAAGACAGAAAAGCAAGTCAGAGGTTTCCTTGGAAGATTGAACTACATCTCCAGATTCATCTCCAACATGACTGCTACTTGTGAGCCTTTATTCAAGTTGCTCCGGAAGAATCAAGCAATTGAGTGGAGTCCTGATTGTCAACTGGCTTTTGAGAAGATTAAGGTTTATCTACAAGAACCTCCTATCTTGATCCCACCTACTCCAGGGAAGCCTCTTTTCATGTACCTGACTGTACTCGAGGGATCTATGGGTTGCGTATTAGGCCAACAAGACGAAACTGGTCGTAAGGAGCACGCCATTTATTATCTAAGCAAGAAGTTCACAGACTGTGAGAGCAGATACTCACTTTTAGAGAAGACTTGCTATGCTTTGGCATGGGCGGCCAGACGTCTCAGGCAGTACATGATTTGTCACACTACTTTGTTGATCTCGAAAATGGATCCAATAAAGTACATCTTTGAGAAGCCTGCTTTGACTGGAAGACTCGCCCGTTGGCACATGTTGTTATCCGAATACGACATCCAATATGTAACCCAGAAGTCTATTAAAGGCAGTGTTTTATCTGAATACCTTGCTGATCATCCTGTAGAAGATTATGAACCTTTGAAATTCGATTTCCCGGACGAAGATATTATGCTGATAAAGGACTGCAGAGTTCCAGATCCAGATGAAGGTCCCGAGCCAGGGTCCCGTTGGAAGATGATGTTTGATGGTTCCTCTAACTACATGGGGCATGGTGTAGGGGTTGTTTTGATGAATCCTGATGGTGGTTATACTCCCTTCACGGCTAGATTGTGCTTTGAATGTACAAACAACATTGCTGAGTATGAAGCGTGTGTTTTAGGTATCGAAGCTGCAATCGATACTAGAATCAAGATTCTGGATGTATATGGAGACTCAGCCTTAGTAATATACCAAGTCAAAGGTGAATGGGAGACCCGTGACGAGAAGTTGATCCCATACCGTGCCCACATTGTGGAATTGATCAAATACTTTGATGAAGTCACTTTCCATCACGTTCCAAGGGCAGAGAATCAAATAGCAGACGCCTTGGCTATGTTGGCCTCTATGTTTCAAGTCAGATTTCTTAATGAAGCTCCACTCATTACAATCGAGCGAAGAACTGCACCAGCCTACTGTCTACTGGTCGAAGAAGAAACTGATGAGAAACCGTGGTTCTATGACATCAAGAACTACTTGCAAAATCAGGAGTATCCAGCTGATGCAACAGCTCTGGACAAGAAAACTCTGAGAAGATTGGCGTCCAAATTTTTCCTCAGCAACAATGTGCTTTACAAGAGAAATCATGATATGGTCCTGCTCAGATGTGTGGACAAACGTGAAGCAGACTTATTGATCAGGGAAATCCATGAAGGATCATTTGGAACACATGCCAATGGACATGCCATGTCCAGGAAGATCTTGAGAGCTGGTTACTTCTGGTTGACCATGGAATCAGATTGCTTCAAGTATGCCAGGAAGTGTCATAAATGCCAGATTTATGCCGACAAGGTGCACGTACCTCCAACACTTTTGAATGTTCTGTCATCGCCTTGGCCTTTCTCAATGTGGGGCATTGACATGATTGGGGCAATTGAGCCTAAAGCTTCCAATGGTCACCGGTTTATCTTGGTCGCAATTGATTACTTCACCAAGTGGGTAGAAGCAGCTTCCTACGCCAATGTGACAAAGCAAGTGGTTGCCCGTTTCATCAAGAACCAAATTATCTGCCGTTATGGAATCCCAAGCCGAATCATCACAGATAATGGAACCAATTTGAACAATAAGACAATGGAAGAGTTGTGTGAGACATTCAAGATTGAACATCATAACTCTTCCCCGTATCGTCCGAAGATGAATGGAGCTGTTGAAGCTGCAAACAAGAACATCAAAAAGATTCTGCAGAAGATGGTAAAAACTTACAAAGATTGGCACGAGATGTTACCGTATGCTTTACACGGATACAGAACATCAGTTCGCACTTCAACAGGGGCAACCCCTTTCTCTCTGGTGTATGGGATGGATGCAGTTCTCCCAATTGAAGTAGAGATACCCTCTTTGAGAATCTTGATGGAAACCAAACTGGAGGAAGCTGAGTGGGTCCAAAGCAGGTTTGACCAACTGAACCTCATTGATGAGAAGAGAATGACCGCCATGTGCCATGGCCAGATGTACCAGAAGCGTATCAAGAGAGCATTTGACAAGAAAGTCCGCATTCGAGAATTCAAAGAAGGAGATCTTGTACTCAAGAAAATCTTGCCAGTCCACAAAGACACACGTGGGAAATGGAGTCCTAACTATGAAGGCCCATATGTTGTGAAGGTGGCATTCTCCGGAGGTTCTTTAATCCTTACAACTATGGATGGTGAACAGCTGAAACACCCGGTGAATTCTGATGCAGTCAAAAAATATTATGCCTAAATAAAACCCGATAGGTCGAAAACCAGAAATGGCGACCTAGGCAAAAATGGGTATCCCGGTGGATCAAAACCTATGAAGGAGATCCAGGCAAAAGTTAGGGATAAAAAATGAAAAATAAGAGCTCGCTAAGTTGAAAACCCGAAAGGGCGGCTTAGGCAAAAAAGAGCGTCCCGGTGGATTGAAAACCCGAAAGGGCGGTCCAGGCAAAAGTTAGGGACAAAGGCATTTGACTGTATCAGATGGTGTTTACCATTACTGAAGAACCATACTGGAAGATCGATCCAATTGCTCTCGTCAGAAGCAAGGTGTCGGGCAGTCTTCGTTATTAGGGACTGTAGTGGTCGTTGGATTTCAATGTAGACCATTCCCCATTGCCATTTTCAAATTGTAATTTCCCATGGAGTTTTTGCCATTGGCAAGCTACTATTCTTGAATAAATACAAACGTTGCCTATGAATTTTGTTGTTCAGCTCCTTATTTTCTTTTGTTATGCAAAATGCCATCACTTGATTACAATTTAACTTTGAAAATGACAAGTTTTTTAAAGGAAATGTTTTTGAAAACACACTGAAAAACTTTTAAGTTTCTTTGACTTTGGAAAATTTGAAAAAAAAAGAACCTTCTGTTTCCCCAAGAAGTCTTGGTTTGCAACAACACCATTATGCTATTATTACAGAAATCCCCATAGAAGTTCAAAACTGATAACACTCATGGATGGATCTTCGGGCCAAACATGATTTCCAAAATTCGAAGACATCCCCCCAGTGTTTTTTCATATTGCTCATCTGAGTATTGGTGTTGAGAGCCTACTCCTCTTTGAGTCTTGTCAAAACTCTTTGTCTCTTTTGAGTCAACATTTGCATATCATGATCATTCGCATCATGCTCAATCATGCGCATTTGACATTAGCATTTGTCTTTCCCCAGTTGTCGTTTGTCTAACTCCAAGTCCAGATATCATTAGTGTTCAATTTGAGAATCCATTGTTGTTGGTACCCGAAGTGGTTTACCATTTGTTTTTGTCCCCAGTAATTGCTGGTGTCCCCTGTGGACTTCTATTTGTGTTTGGTATTTGTCTTTATGACCACCCGTGTCTCCTTGAAGTCCAATTGTCATTGGCACAAATCTTTTAAGTAGGTCCTGAAACCTTTTGCTTAAATCCAAGTCCATTTGATTTTGGCATATACTTGTACCTTTCACCTGCTGGTTCCTGAAGGAATTTTCCAGAGTTTGGATGTCTTATCTTATTTGAATACTCCAGCATATTTTGTTGTTACTTCTTTGCATTAGCCGGTCGCCTAGAGCCGTTGATCTATCTTTGGATGATTTGCATTCTATCCCCAATGCTAGCTGGTCGCATAGAGCCGCTACTAAATCACTGTGATTTCCTTCCTTATCCTTGGTGTCGGCAGTTACATTTGAACCTGCTAATTTACCATTTTGAATACTTTGACTACTTTGTCTTTATCATTCTTAGTGTCAACCGGTTTTAACTTGTTGCGCATTCACTTTGAGTGTATTTTGGCTTTCTTTTGTAGTGTCAATAGGTTTCGAACCTATTGTGCTTCTACTTTGAGCATTTTTGTTGATTATTCATGGTGTCAGTTGGTCGCATCGAGCCGCTGCGCATTCACCTTGAATAAGTTTGTTGTCATTCTCAGTGACAGTTGGTCGCATTGAGCCGCTGTGCATTCACTTTGAATGTTTATTTTTGTTGTTATTCATGGTGTCAGTTGGTCGCATCGAGCCGCTGCGCATTCACCTTGAATTTTGTGCCATTTCTATTTTCCAGTGACAGTTTGGTCGCATCGAGCCGCTGTGCATTCACTTGGAATGAAGCCTTTTGTTGATTATTCTCAGTGTCAGTTGGTCGCATCGAGCCGCTGCGCATTCACTTTGAATATTATGTTATCATTTTCAGTGACAGTTGGTCGCATCGAGCCGCTGCGCATTCACTTTGAATATTATGATTATCATTTCCGGTGACAGTTGGTCGCATTGAGCCACTGCACATTTCTTTTTGAATATTTATTTTGCTATTCTTAGTGTCAGTTGGTCGCATCGAGCCACTGCGCATTCACTTCGAATATTATGATTATTATTTCCAGTGTCAGTTGGTCGCATAGAGCCACTGCGCATTTCATTTCGAATATTTTGTTGTATTCCTAGTGTCAGTTGGTCGCATCGAGCCGCTGCGCATTCACTTTGAATATCGTGTCATTTCTATTTTTAGTATCAGTGGTCGCATCGAGCCGCTGCACTTTTCCCCCTGAATATTTCTTTATTTTGTTTTATTCGTAGTGTCAGTTGGTCGCATCGAGCCGCTGCGCATTCACTTCGAATATTATGATTTTCAGTGACAGTTGGTCGCATTGAGCCACTGCACATTTCATTTTGAATATTTTTGTTGATTATTCTTAGTGTCAGTTGGTCGCATCGAGCCGCTGCGCATTCACTTTGAATATTACGTTTATCGTTTTCAGTGACAGTTGGTCGCATCGAGCCACTGCACATTATCTTTGAATGTTTATTTGGTTGTATTCTTTGTGTCAGTTGGTCGCTTCGAGCCGCTGCGCATTCACTTTGAATATTTTGTTTTTCATTTCCAATGACAGTTGGTCGCATTGAGCCACTGCACATTCCTCTTCGAATATTTATTTTGTTATTCTTGGCGTCAGTTGGTCGCATCGAGCCGCTGCGCATTCACCTTGAATAATCTGTTTGTCATTCCCAATGCTAGCTGGTCGCATCGAGCCACTGCATATTTCTTTTTGGATGTTTATTTTTGTTGATTATTCTTAGTGTCAGTGGGTCGCATCGAGCCGCTGCGCATTCACTTTGAATATTATGTTTATCGTTCTCAGTGACAGTTGGTCGCATCGAGCCACTGCACGTTCTCTTTGAATGTTTAGTTTGTTGTATTCATAGTGTCAGTTGGTCGCATCGAGCCGCTGCGCATTCACTTTGAATATTATGTTATCATTTCCAGTGACAGTTGGTCGCATCGAGCCGCTGCACTTTCCCTTTGACTGTTTATTTTGTTGTATTCTTAGTGTCAGTTGGTCGCATCGTGCCGCTGCGCATTCACTTTGAATACGTTGCTTTTATTTCTCAAGTCAATTGGTCGCATAGAGCCATTGATCTACCACTTCGATTTATTTCCTTGTCTTATTTTTATTCTTAGTGTCAGTTGGTCGCATCGAGCCACTGTGCAATCACTTTGAATTTTATTTTATTTTGTCTGTGTTTCGTTGATCCAACGCTTTGGATTTCTTTTTTGTTCCCGTCTTTTGTTTTATTCTTAGTGTCAACAGTTACACTTGAACCTGTTGATTTATCACTTTGAATATTTCCCGTTTTCGTTTCTTTATCCCCAGTGTCTGTCATCCCCAGTGTCTGTTATCCCCAGTGAGTCTTGGCTTGTGGTCGTCGACATTCTCATTCTCATCATTCATACCATAATCATCATTTCATTGCATAGGGTTGCAGAGTTAGATAGTTTGTAGTCCGGCATAGCATTGCATTTAGGGGCAAAATTTCCGGTTATTTCTGTATTTAAATACCTTTCACCATGATCTCATGAGTGCCTATCGTCATTCACGCCATCTGGTAAAGTTATTTAAATAGGGGCAACTGTCGCACCCCAAATTTTACCCCTAATCGCTCATATCATAATCATACTTTTATCGCATTTAGCAGGGATTTTTCCCGATTTCATTTTCTGTTGTTTTCTTCTCATTTTCTAGCTTCCATTTTAATTTAATTTATTTATGACTTTTTTTAATTCATTTTCGTATTTTTTTAATTTTTAATTTCCGTTTTCGTTTCTATTTGTAAGTTCTTTTGTTAAGATTTTATTTTAACTTCTATTTCTAACCTTTAGCTCAATTTTCAATTTTTCTAAATTTATTTTGTTATTTCTTTTCATTTTCTAGTTCGCATTTTTTAAATTAATTTTTATTTCATTTTTAAGTTTTATTTTTGAATTTATTCTCTATTCTTCAATTTTTAATTTTATTCCATTTTCAATTTGTTATTTCTAAATCTAATGTCAATTTCAATTCATTTTTATATTCTAAATTCCAAACTTATTTCTCAAATTCTAAAGTTAATTTTTAATTTCAATTATTTAAGTTTCTAAGTTATTTCAATTTCAAGTTTAATTCCTTTTTTATTCACTTCTAATTCAAATTTTAATTTTTAACCATTTATTCCATTTTAATTCATATCCACATTTTTATTTTCTAAATTCCAATTTCTTTTTTATTATTTTTAGTTACAAGTTTATTTATTTAAGTTTATAAGTTATTTTTAATTTTAAGTTTAATATCTTTTTAATTCATTTCTAATTTAAGTTTATGTTTAGATTTTAATTTAAAGTTCTCATTTTCAAATATTAAGTGTTCAATTTCAAATTAACCCCAAATGTAAATAATCAACTTTTTTATTCCATGATATTATTTTGTTTATATTACAATTGCATAGAAAAAAATGTACAAAAATTTTTTGCACTAGAATACAAATGCAACAGCTCCAAATCTGCCCCAAATCAGCATGCAGCCACCAACAGCTGCATTTTCCTGCTCCACTACTCCACCCACAGCTGCAAAATTCAGCATTGGTTCCCTCTCTCAAGACATCCTTTACCTACAAGCAACCAAAAAATCAGCATCAAATACCCCTCATAACAGTCCCAAACACATACAACAAGCAACACTGTTACATTGCAAACACTACAAAATTCTGCACCAAAAACCTCATAAAACAGCCATAAACAGCCTCAAAACAACTCTCAAAAAACACACAAAAAATTCAGCTCTCAACACTACAGTTCAGCTACTAAAACACACCACAAATAGCTCTCATTCATACACAAACTCAGCATTCAAAGCAAAAAAATACAGCACCAAATACACCATCAAAACAGCCTCAATACACACTACATAACAGCATCAAACACACTGATACAACCATCAAAAATAGTCCCAAAACCAACCAGAAAACAGCAATTTAAAACCAAAAAAAAGGAGAAAAGAGATTGGAACAAGTCATCACAGAAGTTCAGCAACAACAAGCAAGTTCAGAGGGATTAGGAGGCTACCATTTGTGGACTCGGCACCCCGATAACATTCGGGCCGGTAACATTTTTTTTCTTCACTTCTTTCCAGCACTTTAATCATCATGTCTCATCCTGCATTCACAAAGCAAATTTCATGTTAAAATTACAAAAAAATACTTAAAACTTTTTTTCATGTCAGCAACAATATTTGTAAGTAAGAAGAATATAGTAAAATTACCAATGCAAACCGTGTTTCAATCTTTCCACCTCACTGCTAGCTAACCTTCTCCCAAAACCCCAAATCACTGCTGCTCACAGACCAAACATAACACCCAGCCACCCATTTCCCCTTCACCACAATCACCGCCCCTGCATCAAACAACCTCCGCCGATAACCGCACAAGTCATTCACTAACTCGCAACCAAACACAGACCTTGAAAAAACACAGCAATCTCAAACTTCAAATCACACCTCAAAAATCCACAAAAAACGAAATCGTACCTCAAATCTGAACCAATCTAAATCAACCTGAACAACCCAGATCCGAACATCACTCCAAAACCACCGCTTGGAAACCAACACTAGCCTCAGCCACCCATAAACTTTCTCACAAAAAAAGAACCTGTTAACTGCCGAGCCACCGTCCCAGATCAAATCCTTCAAACCAAGACCAACTGTAATCCCTAACGCCATTTCCACCTTGCAAGCAAATCCATCTCCTGATTCTTCATTAGATATTCCTGATTTTGTTGTTCAAGTCCTCGATCTCAAACCCTGGGGAAATAGATTCATGTTCACTGCTAGTGATGGAAAGATGAAACTGAATGCATTTTTTCCGTTGGATCAGTCCTCAGAGGTACTCCCGGGAAAAATTCAGAACCTTGGTCTTATCCGCCGAATCCTTGAGTATACTCTTAATGATATCCCCATTAAACCTGAGAAGGACCTATTTGTATTCAGTGTTGAATTAACTGATGAAGATGGTACACAGATTCAAGCCAACATTGATTTCCACTCACACAATTGCTACTGTAATTCCATTCTTCTTTTTTTTCCTCTCATGGCAAAAACAGCAAGCTCTCTCAAACCTTCACACATAATATGTAGAGCACACAAACCCACTGATATCCTCCCTTCATTCTCAACAAACACAACATACCCAAACGCGAATCTGTGAGGGAGACACCCGTAAATCACCATCTCGCCGTTCCGCAGAAAAACCAAACACCTCATCCGAACTCAACCACGAACCACCCTTTAACCACTGCTGACCGAGTCACCTTCACCACGAGCCCTTCACTGTTCCGCACCCCTCACCTCCGTAAACCCCAAAACACGAACCATACAAACAGAAAACCAAATGAAGATACAGAAAGGTTGAATGAAACAAATAGGTAAATCGAAAACCGAAATTAAACCTTAGAAACCTCTCAATCCACCCATCGCAACTCAGAGAGAAAGAGCCGAATCACCATGCTCCTTAGCCTTTCCGTTAATCATCCACGACCCAGCTTTAGCTCTGTTCGAAACCACTTTCGAACCACCATCAGAACCATGAACAACCTCACCTTAAACCACCATCAAAACCATCTGGCCAACACCCTTCCGTCTTCAACCGCAAACCCTTCCGCAAAGCCATCACACCGCCGGGAACTTGAATCGGAAACCCAACAACAGGCCCAACCGCCGCTCCCCGAAACCCAGCCGTGTCTCCATTTCCTTAGAACCATCTTCACCGTAAGAACCGTTTTGGGAGAAACCGAGGGCGAGAGACCTGAGAGAAACTGAGAGACTTTGAGAGAGATGAGGGATTCGCAAGAGTTGGAGTGAGATGGAGCCGGAAATCGCCTGCGGGAGTGAGAGCTTCAGAGCGAGAGAGTGATTTGCGAAGGGATTTCGTCCCTGTTTTCTCAAAGCAGCGTCGTTTTGCCAACCCTACCCCTTTTTGCATTAACCGGGTTATGGGTCAACCCGTCTCAACCCGGCGCCCATTGGGCCTTTTCTGTCCAGCACCCCCTATTTATTCCCCAGCCCATTTAGTCTTTGTTGTTTTCTTCTCTTTATTTTATAAAAAATCTAAAAACATTTTCTTCATCCAATTATTTCTTTAATTTAATGTTTGCTAAGTATCTAGTTATTTTATTTTTCTTTTTTTATTTTCTCACTTAAATATATATATAAATAAGTAAGTAAAATTTTTAATTTCAAAATTTTCTATTATTATATTTAGTTAATAAATTTATGTACATACAAAATAAATAAAATATAAACACTTTAATTTCAATTTTCCTTTCTATTCTATTTTATTATTATCTTTAGTAAATATATTCATATACATATAAAACAAATATTTAAAAAAGGAACAAAACATTTTAATTTTGGAATTTTCTTTCTTACTATTATCATTATGAGTAGTTTAAAAAATGCATATACAATTTCTTGATTTTATCTTTCATGGGCCAATGATATTATTAAGGGTTTATCGATATTCGATATTTGTAATCGACGTTATCTAAACCTATATGAGGCCAAACTTTTCCATTTCCTTGTTATTTATCGATTTCTCGATTTATTTAACTATTTAGGGCCGATGATATTACGAAGGTCACGATAAATCGTTTCCGATTAATCGTGACCCATATGAGGCCATTGCATTTTTCTATTTCATATATTTATTTATTTTCTTTCCATTTATTTTATTATTTTTCCTATTTAATTTATTTAATCCATTTCATTTTATTTTCATAACTTATTTCATTTTACTATTATCATTTATTTCTCGCGTTTTACACCATACTAACTTCATTTCAAAAAATAATAAAACTCCTTGGTCCAACGCCAAGCGAACTTCACATACACTTCACTCACACACGTAAGTCGGTCGTTTACGATCGCCATCTGCACGTTCTTTACACTGCACAGCTTTTCTAACTTAAGGCAAATTGTCGCACTGCGCTTGTTTTCCACCCCAGCATTCTCGATCCATATGTCGAGCCATAGCCCGGTTACTAAACCCTTTACCTTGTATTCCATTTACTTTATTCGATTTATTTTTGCAAGTAGCAGCCTTTGCCTAGTCTTAGGAGCTTGCACCTTTATTTATTTTTGTTTATGCTTTTTGATCCAAAAGGGAAAGACTCCTGCAGTTGACTCAATGTCATAGGAAGTTTAGCAATCCCTAGTTCCATTTTGACCTTAGCAATTAGGTCCATCATCCTTAGGTCCTTAGCCATTAGGTCCTTAGCTTTTTATTTTACAACTTTTTGTGACTTTCTTAAAGTCACGTGAGTGTTTGCCATAACACTTACCTTCCCCCGCGAACCTTGAGCGTAACCAAGTGTTCGTTAATCCTTAGGAGAACTACGAGTGCTCTGATTCTATACCCGATACGTAGGCATCGATGCGATGTTGTGCGAGCACCATTAGAAATAAAACCTTAGGTTCCCATAATTTTTAACAAGCAATAAACAACAATAATACAAACATTAACAAGAGGTTCCCGTAGGATACTGCGGATGCTTAGGATGCTAACACCTTCCCTAGGTATAATCAACCCCCGAACCTAGTTTCTCCTTATTTAGGGTTTTTACGATCTTTTTCCCTTTTCCCTTTGGATTAAATTAAAGTCGGTGGTGAACATAAATGTTTTGCGATTCAAGCTTAATCAATAGCTTGGTATCCGATTCTCACCGCAACACTTATTTACAAAACAAAATTCAAAACAAAAAGAGACGTTACGATTTCTTCTCGTTCAACAGAGGGATTATCTCTACCCTAATCAGTCTCAGTCCAAATTTATCAGTCATGGCCCAAGCTACCTCCATTCCTTCAAACTCTCAACAAACCAAAGTTACCAGCTATAAAAAGAAGCCACTGCAAAGCTCAAAGAGAGCTTCATCCACGTCCCGAATTTCATCCGCATTTCCGTTCGAAGTTCAAACTAATTTTCAGCATCGTCTTCATTTTTTCCATTACTAACCCCAAGTGATAGTTTCCATCATTAGGAAGCTATCACTATTTTAATTGTTTCTAGCCACTGAATAATTGTTTTAGTTTCTACGTTTTTGCAAGTTTGGTTGATCAAGAACATTACAACCAACTTTCTACCTTTACTACTTTATTGTTTAGCTATAATTGCATTTATTTATATTATGAAATTATTCTCCTTCTACATTTCTTTGTTTTTATTTAATATGTCTGGATAAACCGTTAATAGGTATGTAATTGTCTAACCATAACAAATTCGGTAGAATTAGGCTAATATTTTAAATTAAGTTACTTTTCGACTTCAATTTCTTAATACAAATAACTTTCGTTATGAGAGTAAGAGAGTATAAAAGATTAGGATTAAGACCATGGGAGAGTGAGATCATAATCAGATAGCTCAAATCAGGCATTGTTTTAAATACAACGGAAGAGCTTTAAAACCAATTAAAACCTTTAGGTTTTCAAAAAGTATTTCTAACTTGAATTGACCCAGCGAGAGCGCTCAATTGAACTTAGGAATATAATAATAGACAAGACCACGAGAGTGTGAGTTAACGGCTTTTAAACCGAGAGTTTCTATGGATAGATAACTTAATAAACCTTAATAAGCCGACCCTTTATTGAATTCGCGAAGGAAAATCAATTATGTATCGATATTATTATCATTAATTTACCTTAATTAACTTTTCACCTACTAAAACTAAAAATATCACTCGCCTTAGCTAAACATAGTAATACTGCAATACCCCGTATTTTAATAAAATCCTCTGCATAATATTAATTAAATTTAATAGGGTTCTGGTGTGCTCTGAGATTTTTCAATTAAAATAATTAGAGCAACTGATGAACTTAAATTAATTAATTAAGTATTATCTGACTCATAGGTTTTATTAAATATTTGACTCAGAGACATTTTTGGATACTCTCAATTTGGACCCGTTAGAGTACTAACTATTGTATATCAGTATAATATATTTTGTTTTTATAAAGAATAAGAAAGTTGGTTAGGGGAAGAAAGAAAAGGAAAGAAAGAAAGGAAAGGAAAGGAAAAGGAAACCTAGAAGAGAGGAAAAAGCTCTTGGAAGAGGAAGAAGTTCATGGAGAAGCTTGCCATGATTCTTAAATCATCATCTTTGTCAAACTCCTCGTCGTTTGCAAAGTGGGTTCATAGTTAGAAACTTTTATTTGTTTTAAATGAGTTATGAGTTTTAGGGTTTTGATAGAAAATCTTAGAATCAGAAGTTTAAACGGTTGAAAACTGAAAAAAAATACTTGAGCATGCTGACACTAGGCATATGAACCTTAGTTGAGATTGTTTAAAGGTTTGGTGATGTTTTGAAGTGAAACTGGGAGGTTATGTTATGAGAAAACGTGTTTTTATTGCCACTGGTTTCTGGTTAACTGGTTAACCCAGAGCATTAACCGGTTAACGCAATTGATATATGCCTCTGGATTCTGTTTTCTGGTGTGGTTAACCGGTTAACCCCATGCGTTAACCGGTTAACACTGTAAGTGTGAGGAAAATATTATTTTGTCCCAACTTTGAAAATTCACAACTTTTTCCTTGTTTATTTGATTTAAGTGTTCTTTATACCATTTTGAAGTTAAAAATATGTACTTTCTTATGATGCCGAAAAACATAATTTTTACCCGACTTTTCTAATTAACCGAAATTATTGTTAGATAGGGAATTATGGTATTAATCGATTTGTGGGGTATATGTTTAATCATGGGGATTGAATGAGAGTAGAGACAATGAGATCATTGTGGGATTAGTTTAATTGTGATAATTAAATTGAAACGTTAGATTATATGATTGAAAACTATATAATTAAAGGCATCAAGAATGGAGAAAGAGTGAGGGAATCTTACCATAAACCAATAGTGTGACCTAGTAATGTAACTAGAAATTGTTAGATGGTATGACTTGTCAGATGACTAGGATTACCATAGGTTATTGCAATTCATTAGCGTGCTATACACTAGGCCTCTGTAATAGCCTGGTGTAAGTCTTGAGGAGGGTAGATCTGGTTCCCACGAGAAGCGTCCATAAAGGTTAGAGGTGTGTATTCACGAGTAGGCCTCCGTAAGTCTGGTGTATGTCTTGAGGTGGGTGAAACTAGGTCCCACGGGAAGCATCCGTAAGACTTGAGGTATGTATGTACATTATCCTTCTGAGAAGTATGAGTAAGTCTTGAGGTGAGTAGATCTTGGTCCCACGGGAAGCATTTGTAAAGGCTTGAAAGAGTACTACACGGGGGTTCTATGGGGAGTCTTGTGTAAGTCTTGAGGTGGGTGGAACTAGGTCCCACGGGAAGCATCACTGTAAGTCTTGAGGTGGGTGGATTTAGGTCCCACGGGAAGCATCCGTGAAGACTCTAGTTGAGTATCGTATCGGGTCCTCCGTATAGTCTGGTGTAAGTCTTGACGTGGGTAGATCATGGTCCCACAGGAAGCATTCGTAAAGGCTTGAGGTACCGTTGGTGAGGCTGGTAGTGACTTGAGGTGGGTAGATCTTGGTCCCACGGGAAGTCTTTCCCGATGAAGTCTAGTGTAAGTCTTGAGGTGGGTGGATCTTGGTCCCACTGGAAGCATCTGTAAAGACTTAGGTAGTGGCTTCAGGTGGTTGTTACACTGAGTCCCACAGGAAGCCTAGCCGATAACACTTGAGGTGGGTATTCCTTTGAGTCCTACGTGAAGTGTTGAGAGCGTTGTATGAACGTGTCCATCTTGTTTTGGTTCCTTGTAGACAAGTGACTAAATACCTGAATAATGTTAGAATTGAACCCTTAGAGTTGAGATAACTCTAAGATAGGGAACCCATTGAGATGTTGTTATCTCACTCAACTATTGTTGCTTTTCAGGTTTCTTTTACAGGTTTGATTTAGAAGTGGATCTATGCTCGAGATGTTTCAAGAGAAGCATAGATTTAGTTTCCGTTGTGTATTTTGTATCCTTGTACAATAATGGATATTGTATTGATCTTAGCATTTTATTTTAGTATAATTTTCATGTCTTGCACCATAGTTTGTATTGTTTTTAATATTGGTCAAGAATGTGAATTATGCTATTAGGCACTTATGATGGGGTCAGTACCAAAAATAACACTTGTATAATATTATTCTAGATATATATTATATGGGTGTTACAGTCGGTATCAGAGCAGGTTGTATCCTCGACCTAGCCTTGAAACATCATAAGTAAATCTTTCCCGCCTCTTAAGTGTGTCTTGTCGGCATGGTTATTAACATCATATTATGTAGTATTGGGCCTGATAAACCTAATGTTATGTATGTGATAGGTAAAATCATGGTTGTGCGACCATGAGGACTCTGAAGTGTTGTTAGAACTTGTGCTGTGAGTGTAGGCTCATGCCAAGAATTAGCAGAGGGAGCTTTGGTCAGATCAGTTGGAGTCTTCTTGAGATTTGTACTTCCTGTAACATGTAGTCGCAGAGTAGTGTGTTGTTCGAGAAATACTTTGGAATGGATAGATTCTGAAGGTATAGATATTTATGGGATGAGTGGTCAGTGCATCAAGGAATATGTAGAGTCACTGGTAGAGCAATATTGATCATTGATATGGACAAGAGTCTTGAGAAATCTCATTCCACGAAAAGAGAAGATGCTTTGTGGAACGTGTGACGTAAGGTTCGGGAGTGAGTAAATTGTTAGTGTTTCAATTCTAAGATCGCGGTGGCATCATAGATGAACGAGGGTGCTTCAAGGAATATATTCAGATAATACCTTACAGATGGATATAAGTTACAAGTTAAGAATGTTCATTTTCTTTTGAGAACCTAAAGTTGTGGTGAAGCGTGAAGAGAAACACAAGGATGTGATTACACGTTTCAAGTGAGACAAGTATACCCCGGATGAAGAATAAAAGATTGGAGTTGTATATTCGGTTATGACCGAGGAGATAAAGTTTAGAGTAATACATCAGGGTGTTATATTTAGTAATGGATCAATTCAGAAAGTATTGAATTACCCAAGGAATAGTATAAGATATAGTGTTGGAGAAAGAACAAGCTTCATTTAGTAGCATGAGGTGTATTTGGTATAGACCAGATGAAGTAGTGGTAAGTGATAGAGTAAGCACCTTGGAATTGGGAGAACTCTAGTAAGATGGATTATGTTTGGGTATGAGAGGATTGCCGTAGAGCATGAAGTGAACATGGTATGGAAACGGTATTAACAATACAATATGAGAAACTGATAATGGAATGAATTTCTTGGACGAATGTACAATGGAGTTGTTAAGTTGTTGTTGAAACTAAAGTTAAGGAAGAGTAATCGATGATAGTTCACCCATTAGAACTCTGGTATTGTAATTAATGTATGTGTGAAATCATCTGTGGATAATTGTTATAACTTTTGGATGTGATTGGAATGAGTTTGGGAGGTTTAGATGGCAATTAAAACTAGAATTTTGCTTATGCGTTTGGAGTAATATGATTACCCTCTGGGTAGTACCCGGTTACAGAATTGTGTTTCTAAATCTCTTTTGGCTACTGAAAGTTAAGATTCGCACGGAGTAATCGGTTACCCTCCTGGTAGTAACCGATTATCATTGTTAAGTTTTGGAAATTTGATTTTTCTAAGGTTCTTACATTTTGACTGGAGTGCCCGATCAAAGCGTTCTTGGTACCGTTAGGAAGTTGTGGAGACTCTCTACGCGATGATTAGTAAAGGGTAAACGAACCCAGGTTAATATGTAAGTATAGACAACAAGGTATTTTAGAGGAATGCATTACCTCAGTTTTTAAATTTAAGGGAAAGCTCCTGTAATTTGTGAATGATCGGAATATATTTGGAGTTTATCTCTAGATGGATTAAGAATGTTGTTGTTTTAATTCTCACCAAGGAATTAAAGGGAGAGGACAATGTTGTGTACTAAGAAATGAGATGTCCATTATTTTGTTTACCCGATAAGGATTGTGTGTTGGATTTTTCTTATGGACGAACCAAGTGTTAACTTGTGAATAAAAAACCCTTTTGAGGTCGTCATTGTCGTTTTCCTACTAACTCTGTTGTGCGAGTGGAATCAAACTATTCTATTGATTATTCGTGGTGTGACCGTAACAGAAATGATAGTTCTACTTCGTCGCTTGTTGTAGAATGTGATCGGCATATTGTGCCCGTTCTGTGTTACTTTGAGTTGTGAGCGGTGGGTGATTGTTACACATGTCTAGAAACCACGAGTGGGAATCATTTTGCAAGTTAGTGAGGACTGGATTGATAATTTGGAGTTGGTTTGTTTGTCAACAAAAAAGGAACAAGTTTAGTTGTGTTCGATTGTTTAGCCTCTGATAGGTAATCGATTGATACATGAGTTTTGTGGAGAGCTTTGGAGGATCATACTTTCTGAACTGTAAGTCCATTTTAGTTTCCATTCGAAGTGCCAAAGGATAAAGTGTTGAACCTTCTTTTGAGCATGCTTTGGTAGACAATATATGATCTGAATTTTTGATGTGTTGTTGTTGTTGCGACTATTAAAGACCTAAATTGAGAATTTATAAGAGACTCGTGAAGTGTGTGTCGCTCCCGGGATTTTCATCCTAGTACAAACGCGAAAGTGGCGCGGAAAAGGTAGAGTCGCCAGCCAGACATTTTTATCCCGAATGAATGGGAAAGGTAATGCTGCACAAACCTAAGGAAAAAGGAAAGGACGAGGCCTTACGAACCAAAGATCTGGGTTCGGGAGTTGGTTACGATCTAGGAAGGTATTAGCACCCCAGACCGTCCGTCGTACCCGACGGGATCCACGCTTGCTTGCATGTTTCAAAGGGTAAAAAAATATAATTGCTGCTGAACAAAAGAACTGCTAACTAGAATGGGAATGGAAATGAGAAAGAAACTGGAAAAGAGAATGAAAATAAAGGATGGGGAAAATGTAGGGAAAATAAAGAATGTGCTCGAACGGACCCTATCCCGCTGCCTACGTACCTCATCGGGATAATGAGGATCAGAGTCGACGTAGTTCGCCTAACTAAGGCGGGAATTATTTGTTTGTGTTTTTTATGGCTGGAACTGCGTATGTCTATGCTTAGGTATTGCAGGCTCGTTTGGTACGAGTGTGTTTACCATCTTGCATGCGAGACAAGTCGTCGCAAGTTCGCGTTGAGAGTGAATTAGATGAGAAAAGAAGTCCCCGCAGGATAGTCGCTTATTGTTTTTTTGCCTTTTAAAGAGTTTTGCATGAATTTGGCACAAGGAAGTGAATTGAAACTCTTTTCCATGGAATGTGTACTTACTACTACATTCCAAGATGGAATAATAGAACAAGCACACCAAGCAAGGGGAATTTATCCAAGACTTGTTTCCACAGATTAGGGTCTAAGTTCACTAGCTTGTTGAACTTTGTTATGTGTTTTTGTAGCTTTTGTGAAGAAGTATCTTTTAGATTTTTCTTTGTGAAACAACCCCTTGATAAGACTTGTACATCATGCTAGACAAGCCTACACCACTCCAAGATGGAATGAATGTAAGTGCCCCATGGAATAAGGCTATACACAAGGGATCCTTTCATGTATTTATTAAGTCTTTTTGGATTTTATTTGAAGATGAGAAAGAAGGACTCAAGCTGCAAAAGGTATAAACTAAGGGACTAAGACTCAATCCTAATTTTAGTTATTTATTCAAAGGTGGTCCTAATGGTTTATGTGGTTTTCTAAACCTAATGAATGAAAGGGAACTAGAAAACTACTAGAATTCAACTTACTTCCTAAGGAAGTTAAGTTGATTCTAAAGACAATGGGGAAGCCTATACAAGTGAGAAATTCAAATAATAAGGCAAAACATTAAAATTGGAATAAAGAAAAAAAATTCTAAAAAATGCATATTAAGGCATAAAACCAAAAGCAAGCCTAAACTTATTCATTAGAAATTCTAAGCCTAAGTCCTAAAACTAAGGGAATTATCTAATATCATCATCCTAAAATCAGTAATTAAACTATACTAAATCATTTTAATATCCTAAGACTAAGCCTAATTAAACTAATCCTTAATGAACCATAAGATTCTAAGCTAAACCAAATGGATTTATCATGTAAAAATGGCCTAAATATTAATGCACTAAAAATATTAAAAGTCCTGGAAAAAATATGAAATTAATACTCTAGGGTCCTAAAACTGACTATAGAATTGTACTAAAAAATATCCTAAAATTTCAGAAGTTAACTATGCTTAAAAGTCACTTAAATCCACCTAAGAATTAACTACAATTTTTCATGAATTAAGCTACTAAAACAGTGGATAAAATGACCTAAAAATCTACCAAAAAATATCCTAAGTTCTATTACCAGTCCTCTAATTATAGAAAAAAGAATGGGCTAAAAATCCTACAGGAAGTGGAAAAAATAAAATGAACAAAATTATGTGCAATTAAAGAATTTCAATAAAATGCTAATTACATGAAAAATCGAAATTAAATCAAAAATAGCCAAAATTCAGAAAGTAAAAATGTCACAAATTTCTAAATTGAATTATTAACCTACTGGAAGTTTTGTAGAATTTTATGATGAATTTTACTATTTTTTAAGGATTTTATTCTAACCTATATTAAAACTAAAAATTAAAAAGAAAGAAATAGAGGAAAGGGGTGCATTTAGTATCTTTTTCAGTTGAAATCCTAAATGGGCTTATTACAGGGGGTGCAGGAAGAAAAGGACCTAGGCCCAATCTGCGCTTGGCCTGAGGGTGCATGGCATGAATTTCAGTCAATTCTGTTGACTCAATCAGGACCATTGGATCGTGTGGACTTACAAAGTATTCTCATCAGGAGGATCCTGGGGCGAAGAACACAATAACTATGGTGAATGGCCTATACCTGATCAAACGCAAAGAGAGCCTACCGGACGGTGACAAGTGTCACCGCCGGTGTGGCCAGAATTCCCAAAATCTTATCCCAAACCTATCTACTCCCTTGGAAATCCAAACGATGAATGGATTTATTTTTATAGTGGATTAATGGTGGATTAACAATATTTATGGTGGATTAACAATATTTAATATTCCATTAACTCATAATATTCTTTCATTAAAAATTAATAACATTAACATTGTATCAACCTTATAGACTGAAACCTAATAAACCATAAAACCCTAAATCCATTTCCTCTTCTTATTGCCGTCGCAACCCCCTCTCCTCTCCCCTCTCTCTCTCTCTCTCTCTCTCTCTCTCTCTCTCTCTCTCTCTCTCTCTCTCTCTCTCTCTCTCTCTCTCTCTCTCTCTCTCTCTCTCTCTCTCTTCGGCCGCCACCGCTTCTCCTTCTTCACATTCTTTCCGTCATCACCTCCGTCTTCTAATCCAAACCTCTAACACACAACTCTTCCTTTCTCAAAAACAACACACCGTACACCTTCTTCTTCCTTTCCACATAAACCCTAACATCTCTCTTCTTCTTTTCTCCAGCGCCGCCGCTAACCTCACCTCTTCCTTCTTCTTCTTCAAATTCGCCACCACCATCAACACCATCCGAGCTTAACCTCTGAATCCCAAATGGATCATAACTTAAACCTCAACTCAAATTGGAATTGAAATACAGCAAAATCCCTAATCTCATATTCGTCCTCAAATCCGAAACAAGAAGAAACACCCTAAAGACCAATCATCAACATGACATACAACTATGATGAAAAGGGGCTTGGATTCGTACCTTCAATCGACGGAAACAATTGGTATCACGGTGAGGATGTTGTCGAGCGATCCAAAGCAGAACTGAACGAAGAGCTAAGGAGAAGATGGCTACATTCAATTTGAGCAAGGGCCGCAACGTTCAGATGCACTTCGATCGACGCGGATGAATGAAGATTAGGGTTCGGTAGCCACAACGACCGTCAAATTTGGTTTCGCTGTGAAAACGAATGATCGACGCTTCACTTTGCTGCAGCTTCTTGAGGGCTCCGAGGTTCAAACTCAGAAAGGTGAAGATTGATATTCAGGTGGCGTTGTTGCTTCTCATTCTTCTTCTTTTTTTCTATGAGCTATTGTTGAACATCGATCCAAAAACCTCTATCTTGACACTGATAATGCGAATTTTGAGAAGATAACCATTTCCTTTTTCTTTGCTATTGAAAACCTTGATCTTGTTATAATCAGGACATGATTTTCATTCGTTTCTACACTTATTGCAGATTCTGGAGATTGAAAGGTGATTTGAATGTGAAGATTGGAGAAGAAGGATTGAAGGAAGCAGAAGCAGAAGAAGAAGAAAAAGAAGAAATGGTTGAAGGAGAAGTTTGTGAAGAATTCAGGAAAAATGGTGAAAAGGAGAAAGAGAGTGATGAAGAGGAGATTGGAGAACTGTTGAAGAATTGAAGAAAATGGTGAAAGAAAATGGCGAAGGTGGTGAAGCCCCAAGATGAAGATGAAGATACAGCTTTATAGGTCAATGGTAAGGGTGACTCTGGTATTTCACATATGAGTTTGTTAGAAAATCGGTTTGGGTTGTTAGATTTTTGTTATATTTTGCAACTGTTTTCAATTATATGGAACTTTCCTGAGTTTTATTTAAAAATTGCATAAGTGATATTTGTACTGGTCTTTTGCTTCTATAATTTCTGAGCTTTTGTGAAGATTTTGTTGTCATACTCACCTAACTGAATTCTATTATGGTCTTTTTTGTAGAAGAGTCCTTGGAGAGCTTGATGATGAGTAGAGAAGGTTGGAGAAGCATTGAAGGTTATGCCGAAGATGAAGGTTAATGAAGTTCTTGAGGACGAGGCCATGGTGAAGAATTTAAAGATTATAGATGATTTTGATTGAAGAGTGAAGGTGCCATGAAGAGTTGAGAAGAAGAGCTTCCTCTATTTTTTTTGTAACCGAGTTCTTCGTTCTGATTTTTTGCTTTTTGTTCTCCTTTAATTATGGTGTAACCGGTTTTGTTATAACTTGTAATAAATTTTTTTTTGTTGAATTTCTGTCATAACTTCCATTCTGAACCTTTTCTTTCTGTTATGGTTTTTTGTTCTTAAAAACTGTTAAGGACTTCTTTGAGAATCGATTTCCTTCTTCTGAATTCATTATCCGATTATCAATTAGCTTCTTATTAAACTTAAAAGGCTTTTTGAACAAATGCTTTACTGTTCAACTTTTCCTCATACGCAAAAGCTGCTTTCTACAAATTCCCATGAAAAATTTCCCTTCTTTCTTTATGAAAATAAAACAGTTTTAAGAGTGATAAGTTGAATCCTCTTCCTTCCAATATTGAAGTAAATTCTTGAAAATTAACTTGGGCCTAGATGGTAGGCCCAAATATAAATGGCTCTTTCTGGTTTTATGACATAGACTTTAATAATTAAGAATGAATATTAGACTTATAGAGAAATGGATATGTGGACATGGTGTAGAAATAAGGATGGATATAACAACATGTAACGGGATTAGAATTGAATTACCACAAAAATATGGACATAGATCATAAAAAAAAACTTGGAATATAAAGGACGACTTCGATAATTAGTGAACATGAACTTATAACATGATGAATGATGTTTGAATTTATGAAAAAAATCAAAGAGTGGATTGTTTGAATTTGTGGCTAAATCAAAAAGTGGATTAAGGGATGACATTGCATGGCATTGGGCCAAAATTTGGGATAGATTTAGATAATGGGTATGAATAGGTTTTGATCCACCAAACTCATATCTCGGATTAAATTCTAACTTTAGTCTCAAATCCATATCACCAAGCAGTAAACAAAAATGAAAAGACCATTGATCTTTGCGACCCGAAACCCCGAGTCGCTCATATGGATGAATAGTGATGTTGAAGATTCTTGCATCAAAACACTAATTCCACATTTCACTATCGCAATCTGATGAAAAGAGCAGCCACCAATAATGAAAGGAAATAAACCTTTTAATCATATTGATAACATCCTGATCTAGCATTTTTTATGGATCCTCTGAATAAGAAGGATCTTAGAACTTGGTGATCCTCTGAATAGGCGCATTCCCATGATGATGTGAATTCAAACTTTGTCTAAAACTTGAGTGCAGTAACCAAATATATCACCCATGAACAGGAAAATCCATATCACAAGGAAACGCTTCGATCACATGCTTTAGGAGCCAATGCAATGCATGATTGAATATTATGACCTAGTGGAAAATGCGGATGAATGCGAATGTAAGCCAGTTAGGGTAATAAATAATGAGTGCAAATTTTGAGTTATTACAGCTGCCCATATTCAATCATCTGCAAGCCTGAACGAATAATTGCAACAACTTTTAGACGCTCAAGGTATGGAGTGATTGAATACTCAAATAAAACCTGGAAATTTAAACTTAGTGGATAGTAGAAATGCCATCTGCTTTTTATTTATATTTTTTGTTTTGACATTCTGGATAGGTAGCGGAAATAGAACGAGGTGGGATAGAATCAATGCAATAAACCAGCACTGTGAATGCTGAGCGAAACAAGCCACAACGAGGATGCCTATTGGCGAAACAGAACTTAACGAGACCATTAACGAAACGGAGCTCAACAATGAGACTGCTGGGAAGGACCAAGTCACAAAGAAGACACGTGACTGTTGGGCAGGACCAAGCCACGAAAGGTGCCTATTGGCGAAATAGGGCTTAACGAGACCATTAACGGAATGGAGCTCAAAAATATGACTGCTGGGCAAGACCAAGCCATAAAGAAAACACGTGACTGCTGGGCAGGACCAAGCCACAGAAGGTTCCTGTTGGCGAAACAGGACTTAACGAGACCATTAACAAAATGGAGCTCAACAATATGACTGCTGGGCAGGACCAAGTCACAAAGAAAATACGTGACTGCTGGGCAGGACCAAGCCACGAAAGGTGCCTGTTGGAGAAACAAGGCTTAACGAGACCATTAGCGGAATGGAACTCAACAATATGACGGATGGGCAGGACCAAGCCATAAAGAAAATACGCGACTGCTGGGCAGGACCAAGCCACGAAAGGTTCCTGTTGGCGAAACAGGGCTTAACGAGACCATTAACGGTATGGAGCTCAACAATATGACTGCTGGGCAGGACCAAGCCATAAAGAAAACACACGACTGTTAGGAAGGACCAAGCACAGATGGTGCCTATTGGCGAAACAGGACTTAACGAGACCATTAACGGAATGGAGCTCAACAATATGACTTCTGGGCAGGACCAAGTCACAAAGAAAATACGCAATTGCTGGGCAGGACCACGCCACAGAAGGTGCATGTTGGCGAAACAAGGCTTAACGAGACCATTAGCAGAATGGAACTCAACAATATGACAGTTGGGCAGGACCAAGCCATAAAGAAAATACGCGACTACTGGGCAAGACCAAGCCACGGAAGGTGCCTGTTGGCGAAACAGGGCTTAACGAGACCATTAGCGGAATGGAACTGAACAATATGACAGCTGGGCAGGACCAAGCCATAAAGAAAATACGCGACTGCTGGGCATGACCAAGCCACGGAAGGTGCCTGTTGGCGAAACAGGACTTAACGAGACCATTAGCGAAATGGAATTTAACAATATGACTACTGGGCAGGACCAAGCCATAAATAAAAAAACATTGACTTGGAAGGACCAAGATGTCTGGAAAATGGTATAAGTATCTTCTGCGGGGAACACTTCAGGTTGAAAAGATGGTATAGGTCATATGTAATATACCTCAAAACTGGCCCATGATGGCACATATAAGCTTGGATTTATGGCGTAATGCTCCATGAGGATGGAAATGCTACGCTTTGGAGAATGCAAATGTAATGATGATTATGCGTATGCAAATGCAAAGGATCTCCTAACAAGGAGACTGCAAATATCCCAGGTGGCTCGACTGGAGAGAATTGATGAGCATTGCACTGATCTGATCCATCCTGATGAGGAGGAGACAACTCTACGGGGGAAGCTGTCAATGATACACCGGCTCTGAACTGCCGCCATTGCCAAAAATAAATTGGACTTTGAGATGGGAGAGCCAAGACCCTGCTGGAGATGGACCCTTCTTGCACTCTGGTGGGGAAGTGGAGACCTCTTGACTTGGCTGGGAACCAGAGGCATGATATTATTGAGGAAGTAACTTGTTGGGAAGGAAAGACATTCCTTTTACTGCTGGGAATTTCCCCTGTGATTGAAGGAAAACTTCTGCTTGGGGAAGACACCCACATTCTGCTGCCTTGCTGGGAGAGATTTCAACTTCCAAATTTACTGGGGATGACTTGAGACACCCTGGAAGACACTTGTTCTTGTTCAAGCATAAAGAAATATTCCTCCTGGGAATCTTCTTTTAGCTCTGTTAGCAACACTTGTACCTGTACCTGCATAAACACAATTGACAGTGCCTGCAACATGGAGAGTTAGTTCGGGGCCTGTATGCCCCAGGCTCATAGCATGAATCATTATCTGGGCATCTTGACACCCTTTCAAAGTTGTATTAAATGTTTTTGTCCTCCGGCATGAGTTAGAAAGCATTCAAGTGTTCACAACACAATATAAATCACAATTTGCTGGACGTTTTCGCAATCAATCAATGCTAGATGAAAAACAAAAACGAGAAGCAGATAGTCACAAGTTGACTGAAGTTGAATTTTTATTGATTCGGAAAAATGGCCATGAATAGGCAATACAAAGGAAGCAGTTCCCTGGAAAGAGGAAACAACCAAAAAGGAAAACAAATTATCCTATTGGTAATGTAATGAGTGGATCTCGTCAAGTTTCAACCCGGTCATGACTCGTATATCTTTGAGACGATCCGCTTGCTCTGCCCCTTGAGAAAGGTAATTGAACTGATCTTCAACCCTTAGAATAACCTCAGCTGCAGATAAGTTACGGATTTTGCGGATCGCAGTTGTTTGTGTTAATCCCTCTTTTGCATGGATCGCCCTTTCAGGTTTTCAATCCACCGGGATACCCTTTTTTGCCTGAGCTGTCCGATGTGGCTTTTCAACTCAGCGGGTGTACATTTTTTTTTCAAGATTTCCCTAATTTTTGCCCGAGCCTTTTATTCTGTTTTTGGCTCTCCGGGATGCCCATTTTTGCCTGGATCTTTATTATATTTTTTATCCAACGGGCCCTTTTTACACGAAGTATTTTCTTAGTGCGTCTGCGTTAACAGGGGATTGGAAGTCTTCTCCGTCCATGGTTGTCAGCATTAAGGCTCCACCTGAGAAAACCTTTTTAACCACAAACGGTCTTTCATAGTTAGGTGTCCACTTTCCCCTGTGATTGTTAAGAGGAGGAAAAATCCTTTTCAACACCAAGTCACCTGGTATGTACCTCTGTGGTCGTACCTTTTTGTCAAAATCTTGCTTCATCCGCTGCTGATACAACTGCCCATGACATACAGCTACTAGACTTTTTTCTTCAATGAGGCTCAATTGATTATATCTGGACTGGAGCCACTCAGCTTCATCTAGCTTAATATCCATCATTAACCTCAACGAGGGGATTTCCACTTCAATTGGTAGGACTGCCTCCATACCATACACCAGTGCGAACGGGGTTGCCCCTGTTGAAGTACGTACTGACGTTCTGTACCCATGCAACGCAAATGGTAGCATCTCATGCCAGTCTTTGTATGTCACAACCATCTTCTACACGATCTTCTTGATGTTCTTGTTGGCCTCCTCGACAGCGCCATTCATCTTCGGGCGATATGGAGAAGAGTTGTGATGCTCTATTTTGAAATCCCGACACAAGTAAGCCATCATCTTGTTGTTGAGATTAGAACCATTATCAGTAATGATTCTTTCAGGAATTCCGTAACGGCAAATGATGTCTCTTTTAATAAACCGGGCTACCACTTGTTTAGTAACATTGGCATAAGATGTCGCTTCGACCCACTTCGTGAAGTAGTCTATAGCAACCAGGATGAAGCGATGACCGTTAGAAGCTGTCGGCTCGATCTTGCCAATCATATCAATGCCCCACATGGTGAACGGACATGGTGAAGACATGACACTAAATGGATTCGGAGGCACATGGACCTTATCGGCATAAATCTAACACTTATGACATTTACGGGAGTATTTACAGCAATCGGATTCCATGGTGATCCAATAATATCCCGATCTCAACTATTTCTTGCCCATAACATGTCCTCCAGCATGGGTACCAAAGGAACCTTCATGAACCTCTTGCATCAACAGGTCTTCTTCGTGTCTATCCACGCATCTGAGCAGAACCATGTCAAAGTTTCGCTTGTATAACACACCGTCTTGATTCAAGAAGAAACCACCTGCCAGTCTTCTGAGGGTCTTCTTGTCCTTACTGGATGCCCCAGTCGGGTATTCTTGAGCCTTCAAGAAATGCTTGATAGCATGATACCAAGGTTTGTTATCTTCACCACTATCAACTACAAAGACATAAGCAAGTCTTTCAAGACGGGAGACCATGATTCGAGGCACGAAATTCTCTTGACAAACTTTAATAATAGACGACAAAGTTGCTAGAGCATCGGCGAACTGGTTTTCATCTCGAGGAATATAATTCAACTTGACTTTGGTGAAGAAAGTTAACAACCTCCTGACATAATCTCGGTAAGGAACCAAGTGAGGTTGATGAACTAGCCATTTGCCATTAACTTGAATCACCACCAGAGCAGAATCTACGAAGATCTCGAGGTTTTTGACTCGCAAGTTGATTGCCTCTTCGACCCCCATGATGCAAGCTTCATACTATGCCTCATTGTTAGTGCATTCGAAAGTCAACCGAGCAGCTAAAGGTGTATGGACCCCTTCTGGTGAGATGATAACAACACCTACTCCACTTCTATTCATGTTTACCGCTCCGTCAAACATCAACTTCCATTTGGATTCAGGGTCTGGCCCCTCCTCCGGAAGTGGTTCTTCACAGTCTTTCAACTTGAGGAACATGATGTCCTCATCCGGAAACTCGAATTTCATGGGTTGCTAATCATCGATTGGCTGTTGAGCCAAGTATTTTGACAATACACTCCCTTTGATTGCCTTTTGCGAAGTATAATGTATATCATACTCTGTTAGTATCATCTTCCATCGGGCTACCCTTCCTGTCAAAGCCGGCTTCTCGAAAATGTATTTCACAGGATCCATCTTGGAAATTAAGAGAGTGGTGTGAGTCAGCATGTACTGTCTTAGTCGGCGAGCAGCCCATGCCAAAGCGCAGCAAGTTTTCTCGAGTAGTGAGTAACGTGTCTCACAATCGGTAAACTTTTTGCTAAGGTAATAAATGGCGTGCTCTTTTCGACCAGATTCGTCTTGCTGGCCCAACACACATCCCATCGATCCTTCAAGCACGGTAAGATTCATAATTAAAGGTCTCCCTGGTACCGGAGGCATGAGAATTGGAGGTTCTAGTAGGTATTCTTTGATTCGGTCAAAGGCTTGTTGGCAGTCTTCATTCCATTTAATGGGCTGATTCTTTCTCAGAAGCTTAAATATGGGCTCACACGTGGCCGTTAAGTGAGAGATAAACCGTGCAATGTAGTTTAATCTCCCTAAGAAACCACACACTTGCTTTTCAGTCTTTGGCTCAGGCATCTCTTGGATGGCTTTCACTTTGGCTGGATCAACCTCAATTCCCCGCACACTAACAATGAAGCCAAGTAGCTTGTCGGACCGGACCCCGAAGGTGCACTTATTCGGATTCAACCTCAACCTGAACTTCCAGAGTCTGTCAAACAACTTTGCTAGATTGACCAAGTGCTCTTCTTTTGTTTGGGATTTTGCTATCATATCATCAACATAAACCTCAATTTCATGATGAATCATGTCATGAAATAGCGTCACCATCGCCCGTTGATAAGTGGCCCCTGCATTCTTCAAGCCAAACGGCATGACCTTGTAACAGAAAGTGCCCCAAGGCGTGATGAAGGTTGTCTTTTCCATATCATCGGGAGACATCTTAATCTGGTTATAACCGGAAAACCCGTCCATGAAAGAGAACACAAAAAACTGAGCAGTATTATCGACGAGCACATCTATGTGAGGTAGAGGGAAGTCATCTTTGGGGATGACCCTATTCAAATCCCTGTAGTCTACACACATCCTGACTTTACCGTCTTTCTTAGGGACCGACACAATGTTGGCAACCCACGGAGGGTAACTGGTCACGACCAAGAAACCAGCATCAAACTGCTTTTGTACTTCTTCTTTTATCTTGATTGCCATATCAGGACGTGTGCGCCTCAACTTCTGCTTCACTAGAGGGCAGTCTTCTCTCAGAGGTAACTTGTGCACCACAATGTCAGCATCTAAACCAGGTATATCTTGGTAGGACCATGCAAAGACATCAACATACTCACGAAGCATAGCAATTAAACGAGTCTTGATAGATTCTTCTAATACGGCCCCGATCGTGACTTCTTTCTTGTCTTCTTCGGTACCCACACCTCGACAGCTTCTTCGTGTGGCTGAATCATTTTCTCCTCCTGTTTAAGCAGTCTGGCCAATTCTTCAGGTAGTTCGCAATCCTCTTCACCCTCCTCATCGGCTTGATAAATTGGATTGTCAAAGTCATACTCAGCCATAACAGGGTCTTCATTGATAAGATCCGGTGACGAGCACCTGCATGAATGGTGATTCATGCAAGGCTTTAGCAAAAACTTGAGAAAATGAGAAACATTGCCATTTTAAAACTTCTCTTTCTTTTTTTGAAAAAACAAAAGCAAAAAATGAAAGACAAAGAACAACATGGATGAATGTGAAACGTCAGCTTTATTTATGATTATGAATTGTGTTAGGAACAAAAGAACCCTTACAAAAAGCTACTATGCCCCGGGCAAGACATAGTGCTTGAGTACAGGAAAGACAAAAACAAAAAATTATTACTCTTCGAAAGAGGTGACTGAGATAAGCCTTTCTGATGTCTAATTGCTAAGTTGAGTCCCTAGAATAGCAGGCCTGATTCACTCATCTAAGTCACAATCACTATCAACTGCGTCATTCTGCACGGCACGAATGTTTCCATAATCCACCACTCCCGCACTCGTGAAAGTAATCAGGCTTTGACGACCTTTAGCACTCGGTCCAGACGATGACTGCCCAGGATAGTAACCAATTTCGAATATATCTTTCTTTTCTGGCACTTCTACTGGACTACCCCAGCCTTCTCGCACCCCTGACTCTACCAACTCAAGAGCTTGCTTATAAGAGCCACGGAAACCCCCTTCTTTGGTTCTTCAGGAGAAGCTGCCACTGCAGACGCTTGTTCAGTTTTCAGGGGCTCAAAAGCCTGACATGGAGTCTCAACTATTTCTCCATCCATCTCCACATACTTGAACGAAGCCAGATGACTAACAAAAATGTCTTCTTCCCCACTGACAGTTACAATTTGACCCTCCCAGATGAACTTTAGCTTTTGATGAAGCGTGGACGATACTGCTCCTGCTGAATGTATCCAAGGTCTTCCAAGCAAACAGTTGTATGCAGGTTGTATATCCATTACGTAAAACGTGGTATTGAAGATTTGTGGACCTACTTTAATTGGTAACTCCACCTCCCCGAACACCGATCTCCTCGACCCATCAAATGCTCGAACTACCAGGTTGCTAGGCTTTAGAACCACTCCATTTTAATCCAACTTCATCAATACTTTCTTGGGCAGAACATTCAGTGACGATCCGATATCTACCAACACGTGAGAGAGTACTGCACCTTTACATTCTAAAGAGATATGCAGTGCCCGATGTGGACACCCTAAATTTACCCTCTGGTTTTCTATCCTCGTCTGTCTTGCATTTGCATCTCATTTTCATTTTCATTAGATCATTAACATTTAGAATTCATATCATTTGCATAAGCTTCTGAGGCATGGGATCAATTTTCATCAGAATCGGGGTTTCACACCTCTTTTGCAGAATATCAGAAGATTTCAAGTTTTCGATTAGGCAACCATCAATGGCATCATTTCCTTATGCTTCCATCACTAAATTAGGGTTTAATTCCCCGATTTAACGGTCTTCAAGGATTTCACGTCTGCAAGGAATATTCACTGCAATTTCCAGCATTCGTCTGTGTTTTGAAGTGTAATGTTTCTGTTGCTCGTCTGCACTTGCCAGCACTCGTCTGTGAATACTTTGGTGGTTGCTCGTCCGCATTCTTCAACACTCGTTTGTGTTGTTTATCTGTTGGAAGCTCGTCTGCTTTGTTGGGATACTCGTCTGTATCATTCTCCAGCACTCGTCTGTGCTTGATGTTCTGATATCTGTTGAAGCTCTTCTGCTTTGTTGGGATACTCGTCTGTATCATCCCCAGCACTCGTCTGTGTTAGCTTATATCTGTATGTGTGAATTTGCTGATTATCCTGGAACTCGTTTTTATTGCTACTCCAAATGCTCGTATGTGTTTGAATTTCTAGTATTCGTCTGTACCACTTGCTGATACTCGTCTGTATCATTGCCTGAAGCGCTCGTCTGTGTTTCTTAGATCATCGTCTGATACTCGTCTGTATCATTGAATTGAGGTTTTTATAAAAAAATAAGGCAATGAACAAGTTTAATTTATCCTGGTTCGTTTGAACCCAAACTACATCCAGTCCACCCGCCAAGGTGATTTCGCCTCTCTCAACATGATCTTAATCCACTAATCAATGAAGATTACAAACACAATGACCTACTGCTAAAGTATTCTTGAGTCTACTAACTAACACTTAGTCACTCAAGGTATATCAAATTTTGATTACAAAGTGTGTAACGAAAGTTGCTTCTAAAAAGCTATTATCACAACTGTGATATTTTTGCACAAGGTTAATTTAAGATTGATGAAAAAGAAATTTGAATATAAATTTGCGCGTGAGAGTTGTTGTGGTTAAATTTCTTCAGTTGACTCCTTTTTATAGATGTGTATAATGAACCGTTGGAGACATCTTGATATATTTTTGGAAGGAGATAAAAGTCATTGAAGAGTTTCCAAAAATAAAGATTTGTGTCTGGAGCCGTTAATCCATTGATCTTCAATAAATAAGGCATTTTCTGAATTCATAGCTTGCAATTATCAGAGTAATAGAGTGTATCAAAGTTTGGTTAACTAAGAGGCTTGAGCATGCATTGCGTAATGTAGAACTTCTTGTTGTAGAACTTCTGTTATGAGAATCTTCTTATTCTTGCGTTAGAACTTCTATCATCCCAATAACTTCTTGTCTTTAATCAGACATTTTGTACACTTAAAAGAATTTAGGAAGCATATTTTGTTCTTATAACCTGAAAATATTTGTTATCATCAAAACTTAATTAAAGAGAGTAGAATCAAAATTCTTGTTATAACAAGGAGAAGGCTTTTCTGTCCATTTGAAATATATAGGAAAAGTATGAGGGTCAAAGAAAGAGTTTTCAATAGGCTTGGGTTTTCTTTCATGAATGGATCTTAAGAAATCATCTATCTCATTTACTAGGTCTTGTAGATTTTGATTTCTCTTTCCTTTTGGTCAAAAGTTTTTCAGAATGTTCTTTCTTCTAACATCTGTCGCGAATCATGATCCTATTGAGATACTTGAGCTTTCAAGCTTATGTAATGTTTATGTATTTTTTTTGGAATAAAACCTTGAGATACTTATTTGTTTCATCGATTTTCTCAACAATATTATCTACCTTTTATCTAGATTTTGGAAAATATCATTTTGAGAAATCATGTTTTCTGATTGTTAGTTTAGTACTTCCTCAACTTGAGTTAAAGGTTTAAGTTTTCCATCGGCCTGACTTCATTAGGATGAATAAATAGTTTAGATGTCCTGTCTATGATTAGATCCATCTGCCTTTCTAGAGAATAAATTTTTTGACTATAATCTGATGTTGTAGTTGAGTACATCAAGAAAGCGAGTGGCTCAACATTTTTTGGAGGATTCAAAGGTTTACAGTAGTCTGATGGTGACCAGCTAACAAGAGTAGGGTGATATGGTGGCAACAAATTTTCTTTCCTGAGAATCTTGAGAGCTCCATTATAAATAGGAAGAGGTTTCTTTGGCTTATAGATTTCTACCCATGGGCCGTTATAAGGATCATATCTTCTCCATTGAGAAAGATATGGTAACCTTTACTAGTAACATCATGAATTGGTCACCAATCTTCTTTGAGAATTGACTGGATCATCATGGTTAGAAAAATAGGAGAAGCTGATATGATCTTGATAATGGTCCATGGGTAGGAAACCATGAGCCAAAGAAACCTATTTCTATTTATGATGAAGTTCTCAAAATTCTTAGGAAAGAAAATTTGTTTCCACCAGATGACCCTACTCTTGTTACGTGGTCACTGTCAAACTACTGTAAGCCTTTGAATCTTCCAGAAAATGTTGAACCAATATCTTGCTTTATATACCCAACTAAAACATTGGATTATATCCAACAATGTCTTGCTATAGCAAAGAAGATGGATCCAATCATAGGTAGAACATTTAAACCCTTTATCCATCCTAATGAAGTCCATCCCGATGGAAAATTTAAATCGTTAACTCAAGATGAGCAAGTTCTAAATTGGAAATCGGAAAACATGACTTCTCAAATTGATATTATCCTAAATCTTGACAAAAAGGTGGATAATATTGTTGAGAAAATAGACGAAATGGATGAGTATCTCAGGATATTATCCCAAAAAATGCAGAAACATTACATAAGCTTGAAAGCTCAAGTAACTCAGTTAGGTCATGATTCGCGACAGATGTTAGAAGAAAGAACATTTGGAAAAAATGTTGACCAAAAGGAAAGAGAAATCATAAATCTAAAAGGCCAAGTAAAATATATAAATGATTTCTTAAGAGCCTTTCATGAAAGAAAACCCAAGCCTGTTGAAAACTCTTTCTTTGACCCTCATGTTTTTCCTACATATTTCAAATGACCAAAAAGGACTTCTCCTTTCTATCCTACCCATGTTTCATCACCACCACATCAGATCAAATGCATACCTACAACTTACAGACCAAAATCTTCAAGAACTACCACTACATCAACCTCAAAGACAAAAGGGAAAACTGCCTGTTTGGGAACATCATCCTCAGAATCTCAGGATATTCCTGAAACACATACTCCAAAATTCCAAAAGGAAGAAGAAATTCCTGATAAAGGTTTCCAAGCAATGGCAATCACTGAAAATTATGAATTTCCCTGAAAAAATTACTCTCTTGTTGAATCATCGACACAAAAGGGAAATGAGTCCTCCTTAGATGGTGACAACAACTCTTATCAAGAAACATCTATTGATGAAACACTGAGATCTTTTTCATTGAAATCAGAATGTGATGATAACTATTGTAAATTGAAAGTGTTCCTAAGAGGGGGGTGAATTAGGCCTTAGACAATATTACTGGATTTTTGACGGTTTTTTCGATTTTTATCTTCCTAAGAGATTCTATGTGATGAAGTAGTAAATGTGGAAAATAAATGAATACGATGATATATAGTGGTTCCCCTCACAATCTGAGAGTACTCCACTCCCCTTTCAACAAGAAAGAGAATTCACAATAATGTTGATCCTAGAACAAGACACACTTAGTCTTTTCTATACAATTTTAACAACCAAGAACACCCTCTTGGATTTACAATAAATTTAAGTCCAATCGAGAATAAAATCTCACAAGAGGACCTCTTGTATCCACAATCCGGTTGGCAAGGATATGCCTTACAAATTTGTCTTTAATAATCCTAAAAACAAATTGTAAATAATTCTGAATTTTTGAGTAGTAATGATGAAGCTTTGATTCTTTATCAAAATGAAAATATCGATAAGTGAATGATTATGGATGAAAATTATTGATCAGGAGGTGTTTTGAAATCTGGAAAAAATGATGATTATATAATGCTAAAAACACCCCTTAAAATGGTATAATGCACGAAAATATGCAATGATTCATTATGAAAATTCAAATACCATACATGCTGAAAAGTTGCCATGTTTCAGTTCTGCGTCAGTGTTAATCGGTTAGCAACATATTGTTAACCGGTAAACAAGCAAAAAGTTTCCAGAAAATTTGAAAAAAAAATGAACTATTAACCTGTTGACGTATATGCGTTAACCGATTACGCAAGTCAAAATTTGGCAAATTGCAGAAACAAAAGCATGAACTGTATGCATATATTTAGAGGTAATTGTTTATAGTCTTTTTCAACAAATTTCCTTTTCTTTGAGTTGCTGTCCGAAACTTGTAGTGATGTTGTCTTCATCAAAATCATCATGACAATAGGTCTTCACATTCTCCCCCTTTTGATGATGACAACTCAATACTTGAAATTTGTACTTAAAATTGTTTCTCTAGAAAGCTCCCCCTTGATGAATGCTCCCTCTCAATCAATGGCGGGAGAAAAATTCTGCATTTGACATATTAGAGAAACATGCAATATACATACCTCTTCTCCCCCTTTGTCATAAGCAAAAAGGATGGGGAAAAAGACTAAACGTGAAAATTCAGCATACATAAGAACACATATAAATACAACACAAAGCATACATAATTGTTTAAACATAAAACGGAACGAAACTAAGAAACTCTAAAAACAATAAAACATAAAGTCATTCATTCACTTCCGGAATCATTATCCATCTCCATATCATCGTTGCCTTCTTCCTCCTTCTCGTCTTCACTTTCCAGTTGAGAATGTTTAAGAGTCTTGAAAAGCTTGAGAAGTCGATTGATTCCTCGAGTGGTTTTGAGGTGGTTAGAGTTCATAGTTACTTTCATTCTCATAATTTTATTGTGGAGGGATTTCTATACTTTCATCATCATGTGTGCCACGAGAAATTTCTATAAAGAAAGTCAACGAATCAAAACCAGCCTATTTGTCCGAATCGGGTATAAAACCAGCCCTGATTTCTTCACCTTCATACGGAACACCTAACCCTTTACCAATGTATTCTAAGCTTATGCATATAACAGATTTGTTAACGGTAGCTTCGATAAATAAATCACCGAACTCATCTTCAACAAATTTAGCAGAGTGAAAATTTTCTAACCATATCCGGGTAATAATTTCCTACTTCAGATACCAACTTTTTAACAACAGAGTCTTTCAAAAGAGTATCAAAAGTGATGTTATGAGTAGGAAAAGCAGAAAAATTCACATACTTGACCTTCATGAGGTTTCTCTACCGAACATCGAAGTCCATTCTTCTGAGTTTCTGACTCTGCATGTAATTTTCTTCAGCTGCCTCAGAGGACTCTTCCATTTGTTGTTTTCCTTTGTTGTTCTTTGAAGTTGACATGGAGAGATAAGAAGCTTTGAAAAATCTGAAGTGAGAGAAGCTTGGGAGGAGTATGGTGAATATGGAGTTTTTATAAGGTTTTGTGTGAGTGGGAACTTAAATGAGTGCTTTAATGGAGATTTGGGGTTTTGAAGGAGGAAGATGGAAGTAGAGAGTGAGAGTTCCAAGTGAATGAATGTACCAAATGAAAGTTATATAAAAGTATATGGAACACAATATGTAACATAAAAGCACCGTCCAAGTTACTTAATGAAATTAAAATATTTTTGATATTGACGGTGTTAATCGGTTAGCACCATATGGCTAACCGGTTAACAGGCAAATTTGACATGCGTAAAAGCAAGAAAACAACTGTTTACCGGTTAACATATATGCGTTAATCAGTTATTTAACTAAAAATTCCAAAAAACTGTAACTATATTGCATGAAATTCATGAAAGGTGTCAAAATAAAAATTATATAACATGTTAGCACATACTTTGAGGCAATTTTTGATTAAAAAATATTTGAAAAATATTACCTTAATGGTGTGCGAAAATAGGAAAAACTATAAAATTTTGCCGACACGGAAACGTTTAATATAGCCACAAAAATTTCCAAAACAAGTAAGATCAAATTTGTGTACCTTAGGTTCATTATGACATATAATGAACAATTTTAGAGGATTTAAACATCACCTTCATCTAAAATGTCAAGGTGTCGCCGAATCTTGAAAAAAGCTTCTTTCACGAGTGGTTTTGTGAAGATGTCTGCTAGTTGGTTATGAGTATCCACAAATGTAACTTCAACATCTCATTTGAGTAAATGATCACGTAGAAAGTGATGTCGAATGTCTATGTGTTTATTTCTTGAGTGCATCACTAGTTTTTTTGTAATATTGATTGCACTTGTATTGTCTCATATAAGTGGTATACATCTGAGATCAATTCCATACTCACTTAATTGTTGCTTTAGCCATAGATTTTGTGCACAACAGCTTCCTGCCGCTATATATTCTACTTCAACCGTGCTAAGAAAAACACATGCTTGTTTCTTGAATAACCATGAGACTAAGGCATTTCCCAGAATATAACATGTTCCACTTGTGTCTTTTCTATCTGTTTTGCAACCTTGATACTTTGTAACATCAATTGATATTCCAGATTCATCTTGATCAACATATGTTCCAGATCCTATTAGTGTAGCCATAACCAAAAATCATTGTTGTTCACCAATAGACATTTTACCTTCAAGGATGTGTTATCGAGGGAGATCATAAAAATGTTGTTAACTCTTGTACCTTTTAACAAAACTTCATGTGTAACTGCATGTTCAATCAAGCATTCATCCTTTGTAAAGATGATTCGGAACCCTTTTTCACACAATTGACTTATGCTAATAAGTTTATGTCTTAGGCCTTCTACATAAAGGACATCTTCTATGGTTGTAAACGGTGGTGTACCAACGGTTCCTATTCCGAGGAATTTTCCTTTATTGTCATCACCATAAGTTACATATCTTTTGGCCTTACGAGTTAGATATGAAAATTTTCTTAAGTCACCCGTCATATGCTTTGAACACCCGCTATCAAGATACCATTGATTTGATGAGATCATCAAGCATACCTACAAAACAAGATTAGGTTTTGTTAGGTATCCAAATTGATTTAGGTCCTTGATAGTTAGTACCCTTTTTAACCCACACATAATGCCCTTTTGCAACATTAAAATTACGAACATAACAAGCATTAGGTGTGTGGCCTTTAATTCCACAATAAAAGCAAGTTGGTTCAAAGTTACTTCTATATCTAGGAACATACACTTTTCTCTTAACAAACTTTTTCTCTTTAGGATGTTGATGCACAACTTTAGGATTGTTTACTTTCTCTTTAGGAATTTGGTCACTAGACCTAACAAAGATGATTTTATTGGAACTTGGTTTAGAAAACTTAGAATATCCTAGTCCACTCTTATCATTAGAATATCTTTGATGCCTTAGGATTTCTTCCAAGCCAATTTGACCTTTCTTATATCTTTCAATAACTCTTTTAAGTTGAACAATTTGAAACGAGAGAGATTCACAATTCTTACAAACAAAATTCTATTTTTCACTCATCAATTTTTGTTTTTCATCTTCAACATATTTTTCTAATGCAATGTTCTTTTCTTATAGGGATGAAATTTATTTCTTTTGAGATGATATAGTTTTATATAAATTTTTACATTCTTTTAACAATTCATCAATAACATCTTGTGCATCATTATCATAAATAGAAAAGTTACTACTAACCTCATATTTTTCGTCATCAGAGTGGTGTGAAGCCATTATAGTCATATTTGCACATTCATCGCTTTCCGATTCTTATGAGGAACTTATCTCATTATCTTCCCAAGCAATATACGTCTTCTTGTTCTTGAAGTCCTTCTTGCCTTTAAATCCTCCTTTCTTTGGAAGTTTTGGGCAATCTGGTTTTATGTGGCCTTGCTTTCCACATTCATAACACGTAACATCTTGCATTGATGTGGGAGCCTCCTTTTTCCTAAAATTTCCATTCTTTTTAGCATAAAGGGATTTTTTATTTTTATTGAAAAACTTACCGAACTTTTTCAGAAAAAGCATGAAATTCTCATCTTCTTATGTGTCATCATCTTTATCTTCTTTTGATTCAACTTTCAAGGCAATTTCTTTAGATTTCTTTTCTTGATTTTCATGTTTCTCAAGCCTTCCAAGTTCTAACTCATGCTCTTGAAGCTTTCCAAATAAAGATGCGGACGTCATCATTGAGAGACTTTTCTTTTCCGAGATATCCGTTACTTTCGGTTGCCACTCTCTTGTTAAGGATCTTAAGACTTTGAGATTTAGATCATCATTTGTAAAAGTTTTTCCGAGGGAAATCAAATGATTCGTCAGATGAAAAAATCTCTTCTGTAACGCAACAATGGATTCACCGGGCTGCATTCGGAACATTTCATATTCTTGACTCAACGTATTCAGCCTTGATCTTTTCACTTCGGCGGTTCCTTCATGCGTCTCTACTAAAGTGTCCCATATTTGCTTTTTTGTTTTACATTGCGAGATGCAGAAGAATTCATACATACTCAATGCACTTTGAAGAATATTTATAGCCTTTTTTTCATTCAAGATTCTTTTCTTATCATCTTCATTGAATTCACTTTTTGTCTTATCGGAGCCTTCACCATTTATCACCGTGACCGGAACATGTGGACCATTTTCAACATTTTCCCATATTCCTTCTCCTTGTGCTTCTATATGTGCTTTCATTCTTATTTTCCAAAAGTCGAAGTATTCTCCTGAGAATAGTGGAGGCTTGTGACTACTTCCACCGTCTTTGAAAACTGGGTTTGAATTTGCGGAAGCCATACTGGATCTGTAGGAACAGGTTACCTATAACCCGCTCTGATGCCAATTGTAAGTTGAAAGTGTGCCTAAGAGGGGGGGTGAATTAGGCATTAGAAAATATTTCTGGATTTTTTTACGGTTTTTCGATTTTTATCTTCCTAAGAGATTCTATGTGATGAAGTAGTAAATGCGGAAAATAAATGAACACGACGATATATAGTGGTTCCCCTCACAATCCGAGAGTATTTCACTCCCCTTTCAATAAGAAAGAGAATTCACTATAATGTTGATCCTAGAAAGGGACACACTCTGTCTTTTCTATACAATTTCAACAACCAAGAACACCCTCTTGGATTTACAATAAATTTAAGTCCAATCGAGAATAAAATCTCACAAGAGGACCTCTTGTATCCACAATCTGGATAACAAGGATATACCTTACAAATTTGTCTTTAATAATCCTAAAAACAAATTGTAAATAATTCTGAATTTTTGAGTAATAATGATGAAGCTTTGATTCTTTATCAATATGAAATTATTGATCATTTCCTTTTGAACAATCAATATAGATATAACATACAAGTGTTCAATGCAATGTCATGTATTCTCAACAAAAAAATATGAAAGTTGATGAAGAGAATATGTAGAAAAAGTTAAAGAACACTTGAATTTTTTTTTGATAATTTAAGTGAATGATTGTGGATGAAAATTATTGATCAGGAGGTGTTTTGAAATCTGGAAAAAAATAATGATTATATAATGCTAAAAACACCCCCTTCAAAATGGTATAATGCATGAGAAGATGCAATGATTCATTATGAAAATTCAAATACCATACATGCTGAAAGTTTCCAGAAAATTTGAAAAAAAATGAACTGTTAACCAGTTAACATATATGCGTTAAATGATTACACAAGTCAAATTTTGGCAAATTGCAGAAATAGAAGCATGACACCAGAAGCATTTATGTTTAAAAGTTTTCATAAGTTTAGATCATGCATGAATGAAGATTTGAACACCTGTATGCATATATTTAGAGATAATTGTTTATACCTTGAATAATTTTGAAACTTGGAGAGAAATGCACTTATGCTTGATCAATCTTCAAAGTCTTTTTCAACAAATTTCCTTTTCTTTGAGTTGTTGTCCAAAACTTGTAGCGATGTTGTCTTCATCAAAATCATCATGACAATAGGTCTTCACAACTATATCCCAAGACACTTCATGGCAAATATGAAAGAGGAAGAATCCATTTTTGAAGAATCCCCCGAAGAAACTCTAGTCCCTGAAAAGACTAAACCAAATGGTGATCCTTGGTTCACTTTTGATGATATACCACCTAACTAGTGGAGAAAGAGAATACTGGAATTTGGAGCTTGGTTTGACACCAGATGATGAAAACAAGTGCAGATATTTATAAGGTAATTGAAGAATTTTGTTGTAGAATGACAGGCACGATGAACGACATATATCACAATCTTGGAGCTTTCAAACATGATAAGCTACATCATCTAGAAACTACAACTAATATTCTTGGTGTGTTTCACCATTAATTTATCAGTGATATGGAGATATTTGATAGGAAAAATAAACAGGAATTATTTGAGATGAAATGTTGTTCCCTCAAAACAAAGGACCTCAACAAACACTATCATAGGATGGCTTAGAGATATTATCTCCTCAATGGATACAATGACCATAGTCTTAAGAATACCTATGTATCCTCTACCACAAGAACTCCAGACAGAAATTCATAGGATGTTAGCCGCAACTCAAAAGGATATTAAAACCATGAGTCTTGGCTAGATTCACAAAGTGGCATTAAAAGCTTTGTAGTTTTCATCATCAATTTTCAGATGTTATGAAACAAAATTCAAAATTCACCCAGACATGTAAGAATCCTTACCTGGAGATTAAGTGTAAAGACAAAAGGTGTAGTTGTGCAACAAAAAAGAAACATCATTATTAAAAATACACCAAACCTCATAGGACCTTCAAAGCAAAGAAAAAGAAGCTTTGAAGTTCTTTAGAAGAAAACCTTATAGAGGAAAGGGAAAAAATCAGAGATGTTTTATTTGTTGAAAAAAGGGACATTTATCTAAAGAATATTCTAATAATACCCACAAAGTCGCAGAGTTGATCAACTCTCTTCAACCTCTATATAGGGACTTAGAATCTTTGTATTCCGAACAAAGCTCTACTGATGAAGAAACAATATTTTTCCTCCAAGACTCTTCGCCTGATGAAGCATCATTTTTTGAGTCATCAGATGACAAATATTTCCCTGTTTACTCCTTCAAAGAGATAGAAAGTTCTCTTCCTACTCCATCATTCCCTTGTGTTGAAGTTCATCTCTTCGCAACAAAGTTTTCCCATCCGAAGAAAGTTATAGCTTATATGGACACTGGGGCCTAGATTACAATGATGTATCCTAGCATTCTCCCAACAGAATTATAAGTGACACATGTTGCATACTTTGTAGTAGTAGATGGAAAAGTTTTACAAATAGATTTAATGACCAAGGAGAATATAGGAACTAAATTCTTCCCAGACTGCATAGTATGGACTAAGATCATTGGCAGTAATTTTCCAAACAAAGATATTATAGTAGGAACAGATGTCTATTCAGCAGCAAATAGACTTCAAATCCTCCCCAAAGAAATAATATTCAAAAGAGAATTCAAAATTTATTCTTTAATATTGAAACTATATTCAAAATCTAAAATCCTTGTTGGTTATGAAGAAATCAAGTCCAACCTACTCAAACTCAGTGCAGACAGCCATGAAAAATTCCGCCATCTAAAACCTCTATGGAAAAATAAAGACTTTTTTATTCAACTTCCTTTCAAGATCAATAAATATGTTACTCCAACAAGGTCCACTCATCCAAGAATGAGTCCATCATATTATACATTAGATATGGAAGAATGCAACCCGCTGCTCAAATAAGGTATAATAGAACCCATAAAATCAGAATGGGCTTGCCAAGCATTTTATGTGGAAAAGAAATCTGAAAAGTTGAGAGGAAAAAATGGCTAGTAATTAATTACAAACCTCTAAATAATTTTCTCAAAGATGATAAATTTTCCATTCCAAAGGCCTCTTCCTTAAATGTTTTCATCAAAGATTCCCAGATCTATTCTAAGTTCGATCTTAAGTCAAGATTTTGGCAATTGGGTATCAACCTTGAGGATCATTTTAAAACGTGTTCCGCATTCATAACGCCCAATACCAATTGATTGTGTTACCATTTTAGCTTAAGATAGCTCCATCACTTTTTCAAAAGGCCATGACTAAAATTTTTGAGCCAATTCTCAATAGTATCCTCATTTATATTGATAGTGCTATTGTTCTCAAAAGATGAAAAAATCCATAAATTATTGGGCCAATTTTTTCAAATAACTCAACAACATAGAATGATGCTCTCTGAAAAGAAAAGCCAATTATACCAAACAAAATTTGATTTTTTTAGGGATGTATTTCTCCCAAGGGAAATATCAACCCTGCCTCATATTACGAAAGAATTGTTAAACTTTCCTAATGAAAATCTCACAGTTAAGAAAATTCAGCAATTTCTTGGTATAATTAATTATATCAGAGATTTCCTACCAAAACTGGAGAGATACACGAGTCCACTATCCAAAATTTTGAAGAAAAAACCCCACCATGGGGAACAAAGCAAACTAAACTTGTAAGAGCTTTGAAGAAGATCACACAAACTCCACCTGCTTTAAAATTCTCGGGGAATAGTAAAATAATCTTACAAACTAATGTCAATGATCACTATTGGGGAGTCGTCTTAATAGAGGAAATTTATGGAATAAAATATTATTATGGTCATGCTAGTAGTCAATGTAAAGAAGCTAAAAAAATTACTATACCACTTATGAGGAAGCTCTTGCAGTTAAGATAGGTATCCAAAAGCTTGACTTTCCCCTAAGGGACCATCAGTTTGAAGTCCAAATGGATAATTCCTCTTTTCCTAAAATCCTCAAATTCGAAAATAGGATGGGTCCTGATCCTAAAACTCTTAGGCTAAAATATTGGTTTTCCATATATGATTTCACTGTAAACCATATCAAAGGAACTCAAAATGTGATCCCTGATCTACTATCTCGATGTATGAAACCTATCCAGTTCATCATGACCAAGAATACTTTCCCTCTAATTCTTATGGTCAAACCACTACCAGATCATACCAGATCATGCATCCACAACCAAGAATCTTCATCTAGGAATAATTGTATCCTCTTCACCGTCCCAGCTTAAGCAGTATGCCAGGAACAATCTCTTTTATTACATGACAAAAATCATAAGGAATAAACTCCCAGATCACACTCCTTATTTCTATGACACAACTTTTCTCCTAACAATTTTAATAAAACCAAATGTTAAATTCACACAAAACCATTTATGGTATATCTGGTGTTTCACCATTTTTTATTTTACGCATATTCTTATTCTCACCAAAGTCATGTATCAACACATGATGGATCTTGAGAACCACAAGTCCTTGATTTGGACTACTCTTGAATGGTATTCTCCATTACAAAAACTAGTCATAGACGAGGTCAAATAGAGAAAATTAGCTTTCGAAGCTATTAGCAAACTTAAGTCAGTTTTCTTTCTACACAGGCCCTATCAGATAGTCCATGTAACTAAGATACTTGATTGTAAGAGTTATGTTCACCTATGGGAAACTATTGATGATTATCCTATCAGTCTAAAAATTACAAAGGAGTTAATGGAGTATGTTAAATTCATCAATCTCCATGATCCAGATAACATATCAATGATAATACAACTTGCATAAGTCATGATAAGTTCAGAAGATCAGAAGTTGGAGAAAGCTCAACTCAAACCACACAGCAGAATCCAGATTCTCTTATGGAAGTTGAATTCTCAAAAGGAAAAGTAGAAAAAACTAATAGAAAATTAATGGATCACACTTACATGATAGATGCATACTATTATGGAATGTCAATTTTAGTATACGGATCATACTTACATGATGGATGCATACTATAATAGAAAACATCTAACCATCGATCCATATTATACGGTCATCACTATTATGGAATGTCAGTTTTAATTTTTAGTTTGTGTTATACCTATGGTTGACTATTTGTTGACGATACAGTTAAAGTTGGTTTCATGTTATATATGTGAGACTCTCGGATAGAGTGGTATCAGAGCCTCAACAGAAAGAAGGAGTGCATATGGTAAGAATATAATAAAGAGAGTGAATAAGGAAGAATCAAAATTGTTTGAATTTTAAACAAGAGAACTTATTTAATAAATATGGTAAAATAAAGGATCAAAATTGTAATTAAATCTTTAAACATTATTTTTCTATTGAATTTGAAAGAAAACAAATTGAATCCGCACTGAATCACTCTTTAAACATGTCTTTCCGATATTTAAATTCATTCTCAGTCACATACTATTTACCTATTTTTTACTTACCTAAATATTAGGGTATTCACATTTGAAACTTGGTTTCTGAGACTTATGGTTCCTTAGTGTAACACTTTCGACTTAAGGAACTGTACTAGAAGATAAAGGACATAGATGTAACAATTATTTAACATATGCATAGAATTGACTGTTTCTTATAGCCTGATTGTTAAGGAAGTCCTATCTTTTTTATCCATGAATTGAATTGGGTCACATATTTCATGATTGGCGCTAGATAGTGGCCAATAAATCTTGATTTTTCAATTCTTCACAAAACGTCCAATTTAGTTCATTTCTAGAAATATAGAGGTTTGTAAAAAAAGTTCAATATTCTAAACAAAACATATGGAAACATTCTTTCAAACAAAGCGACAGTCTATTCAGAAGCTAAATTGTGCAATGTGTAGAAGGGCAGAAGCAATTTACTGGTATCAGAATAAAGCGACAGTTTATTCAGAAGAAATAAATTTTTTTTTTTTTTTTTTTTAATATTATATATTTTGTGTACAAAATAATGAGATTAATTATTATGCAGTGTAACCTCTATCAAAACCATTCATAATCATTACTTTAAATATAATTAAAATAAAAGTCAAATATAATTTTAAATCGGATGATTATTATTCACTGACAGTATAAATCTACACTGTCAGTGCATTTCAATTAAATTAAAAAATAATTACAAACAAATCTTTTATTAAAATTTTAAATAATATTTTATTTTAAATAAGAATTTAATTGATATACACCGATGTATAAAGTAGTTTTATACTGTCAATTAATTGTGACCGTTAAATTTTAATTACAATTTGACTTTGATTTTAATTATTTAAAAAATAATCTTTTTGAGTGGTTGTGATACACTGATTCTGTAAAAAAAAATTATATTAACAGTGCATATCAATTAATCTCTTTAAATAATCATTAGTTTTAAAAATGACTTTTATAATATTACATATTTTGTGTAAAAAATATTTAACAAAATTTTCATAGAAATTTAAATAACAAATTCTTTAGATAATTATTCTTAAAACGATATTTTATATATTTTATTAAAATAATTTAAATATAAAAAAAATATTATTTGATTTTAAAGCTATTTCAAATAATTTTTCAAAAAATATAAAAATTGCAATTTCAATTATATTTTTATCTTCAATGTATATTTACGTTATAAAATATAAAAAATAATATTTTCAGTAAAAAAATAAAATTAAAAAACTTATAATATTTATAAAAAAAATTCTACAAAAATCATATTTAAAATAAAAAAATTAAAACAAACTGAACCTAAAATTATCCCAAAAGAACTACCAATAGTTTGTAGTTTACAAATTTATGAATTTACCTAACTTTCATCGAAGACAATAGAATTTACAATTAATAAAAATAATACAAATGAAATAATGTTTAAAATCTCTGATCATATGCTCAAGGGAAATAAAATAATCTTTTAGTTTTTTTTTTCCTTAAGTTATTTTTCATGAATTGAAAATAAATTAACTTAAATCGTTTTCAAATTAAAGGGATTTGTATATGTGAAATACAAGATCCGTATTGCAGATTAAAGAGACATAGATCAAGATATTAACAAAGAAGAGCTGGTAAACATGTGTACCTTTGGTTGATGAATTCCAAACATCTTCTACCAATATTTTCAAAGAGCCGTGGCTTGTTATCCGTTTATCCGTTGTTATTTCTGTATAATCTTGATTATATATAAAATATCAAAGAGTTCTATGATAAAAAAAAAAACATCTTCAATAATGAAGTTGATGATAATAATAAGCAACATGGCATTCACATGCATATGCCTCTGCACTTCAGCCCTCTCCTTCTTATATACTATATATTATTATAAAAGAAATTAATTGACAAGTTTTTATGTTAGAGATGGAGAAACCATGGAAAGTGCAGGTGCAAATGCAGATAAAGGCAACATATTGTGATGACATTGGTAGGTTATGGAGAGATAGTTTCTTGCTTGCTTGCTACTATATATATAGTGAGAAAAAGTACAAAGTGATTTGAGAATGATTTACAGAAAATCTGTGTAAGATTTTGGCACCAATTCAATGAGACGCTAAGAAAATATCTTGAAAGATATATGGGACCATTGATTGATGAATAAAACAAAATGGTCTATCTGTATGGCATATGTCCGTTTACATTTTTCTGTAAACTAAGCCAAGTACCTCTGCTATCGTACCAATTTGTTGTGTCTATTGTTCTTTATGTGTTAATAATAAAATGAATTAATATATTTAATTACAATCACAAGAAAGTTTAGGGCAGGGAGAATAGTAAAAGGAGAGAGAATTGAATTGATTGTGGTGTTCCAGTATGAGGAGATAAGGATTGGTAGATCTGAATTAAAGTTACAAGATTTTGTCCATACATAGAAAAAGTTAGAGAGTGGCGTGCACCTGCGTGTCTGCCACAAACAAACTGGTCATAAGGCCACGTGATACTAACCATGACAACCACGTGGGATTTGATTATTCAGCCAATGGGAACATGACACGTAGGATGAAAGGACAGAAGCATCACTTGAATGTGTGTCTGTGGGTGTGTGGAAAACGACATTTGCATTCCAAACAGTTGCTTTCAATTTTCATCCCTACTTCTTTAATAAAATAGGAGCAATTCAGATGTTGATAAATATGTACCACCCAACTATCATTCATCGTAATTGGTTCAGTGGTTGACGAGAGTTGAATTTAGTATGGAGAATCACATCATAATTTTAATCCGAAACAGAATTGAAATCAATTGATTTTAGAAATGATTCTTAATCTAGGTTAAATGGTTCATTAGAATAGTATTGATGATGAAAATAAAATTATTATCGATTCTATTTTAAATTTATAATATTATTTTAATAAATTATTATAATATGATATCATTTTTACTATTTTAAAATTATTCAAAATAATATACAAACTCCACTTAACCCAAACTAATAGTACATAAAAGACTTGTGAAACAAAAAAAAAATATTATTAATTTAATATATTAATATATTTTATTCTTGAATAAATATACTTTGATTAATTAAAAAAAACTGTTTATACAAATGCGATCCAATTCGAATCCAGCAACATTGAAACATAAATTAGGAGACTATGAGAGAAAACTACATAACTATCAAGCATTTATTATTAAGATAGCTATATACTTTATAAGTTTCTTACTATTCTAACCTCTATAAACAACTGTAACTATCATTCTTTTTCTTATGTTCGTGGTATCCATTTCTTTTCTAAAACTTTTATTATTCTTCAACTTTCATAATTCGTATAAAGTTTATGTAGACACCATTTTAATGACATTCGCTCGGACTCCTTTTCCTTTTTTTTTGTTGAATAATCCATTTTATTTAACTGTAAGACCCATACCTATGTTTTATCTGAACCTAGTGGATCGTTCTGTATAAGCTAGTCCATTTTGACGACTTTAAATTTGATGCACGCGGACAATTTGAGTTGGATTGACTGGTTGAATGAGTGAACCCATCTTACACAAAAGGTATTTTCAGCTAGGTTTGTTATAATTGAAAACGATTGAACTTATTATTATATTTACTATTAGTAATATTAGATTATGTCAACTACAAAAAATGTTTGAACTTAACTAAGTTTCTATTGGGCGAGAAAATAAGAATTCAACTGTCTAAAAGGGGATTTTTGTGCGTGATACTCAATGTTGTATTCTGATAACAACATTTTCCAACGAGAAGAAAGTTATACGAAGCTTTTCCTTGAAGGAGAACTATATTATTCTTATTCTTTCATTAACATAGCTAAGAGTAAAGAGAAACTTGTACATGGAAAAAGTATGAAGAACATGAATAATTTAAAACCTTTATAAAGGTCAATTTTTATTTTCTTTTAAAATTTTATGTTGTATGTCCCTCCTCCAGTTTCTTGTAGAATCTGTCTTTGATTTCTACCAGAAACTTTTATAGTGTATTGGTTATTTCAATAGCAATAAGTATTTTATAACATTAATAAAGTTTAGAATTTAGTTTTTTTATCAGATTTATTTTATAATAATGCTAACAATTAGGATGGAATATATTTTTTTAAAATATTTACAAATTGCGGCGGTTCAAACCGTCGTAATTTACGTTAAAAAATTAATTGAAAATAATAATTTTGTGGCGGTTTAGAACCGCCCTAAATATATACAACAGTTGGCACGACGTTTTTTTGAACCGTAGTAAAACAGCTCCGCGACACAGACTTTAACGATGGTTGAGAAATTGTCACGAAACAAATTTTGTGACGGTTTGAATCATCGTATTCTTCCAAAAAAACCGTTGCAAATCACTTTTTTTCTTGTAGTGTTCGTCCCATTAATGTAGGCTTTTCGAACACATATTTGATCAGATCCATTTTCGAGATGAACCAAGTAGTATGACAGATCATATACTGGCGAAGATGTTTATCTGCCCAATCTAGAACGTAGCAAGTTTTCTCGAGCATTGTGTACCAAGTTTCACAATCGGTAAATTTCTTGCTCAGATAGTAAATAAAATATTCTTTTCTTTTTGTTTCGTCTTGCTGTCTAAGTACACATCCCATGGAGTCTTCCAAAATGGGGAGGTACATAATCAATGGTCTACCTTCAACTGGAGGAGACAAGATTGGTGGCGTCAACAACTATGTTTTGATCTTTTCATAGGCTTCTTGGAAGTCTTCTGTCTAGTCATGACTTTGATTCTTCTGAAGAAGTTTGAATATTGGTGCGCATGTCGCGGTCATGAGGAATATAAACCTTGAGATTAATTGAGACGTCCTAGGAATCCTCGTACTTTTTTCTCCATTTTCGGAGCATACATTTCTTGAATATCCTTGACTTTGTCAGGATCTCTTTTGATTCCTTTCTAACTGACGAAGAACCCCAGGAGCTTTCCTGATCAGACACCAAAGGTGCACTTGTTAGGATTCAGTCGTGGTTGATATTTTCTCATATGTTGAAACAATTTATGCAGATGTTCAACATGTACCTCTTCAGTCTTAGACTTGGTGATCATATCATCGACGTAGACTTCAATCTCTTTATGCATCATGTCACGAAAGAGAATTGTCATTGCCCTTTGATATGTAGCACCAGCATTCTTTAATCTGAACGACATTACTTTGTAACAGAAGGTTCCCCAGGGTGTAATGAAATATGTTTTCTCCATGTCTTCGGGTGCCATTTATATCTGGTTGTAGCCTGAAAATCCTTCCATGAAGGAAAATACTTTGTACTTTGTTGTGCTGTCTACCAGCATGTCGATGTGCGGTAAAGGGAAGTCGTCCTTTAGACATGCTTTGTTGAGATCCCTGTATTCTACACACATTCTGACTTTTCCATCCCTCTTTGGTACTATTGAGGATAATATGAAGTGGCGAGAAATCCTGCGTCGATTTGATTCTGTACCTCTTCCTTGATTTTGATAGCCATATCTGGATGAGTTCTTCTCAATCTCTGATTGACTGTTGAGCATTATGGATTTAATGGTAAATGATGTTCCACGATCTTGGTATCCAACCCTGGCATGTCCTGGTAGGACTAAGCAAATACATCGGGAAATTCTTTGAGTAGTGAGATCAGGCTTTTCCTTTTAGTCGAACTGAGTAGTGCACCGATCTTAACTTCCTTTCTTTCCTGTTCTGAACCCAAATTGACCATTTCCAGCGGTTCTTTCTATGGTTGAATGGAATTTTCCTCGTGTCTGAGTAGTCTGGAGATCTCTTCTGGAATTTTGTTGTCATCTTCCTCTTCAACTTCAAATATCGGGAACTCAAAGTTGGGTGAAGGCATTGGATCACGTGTTTCAATGTGGTTTAAAACAGTTAATATACGCGATGATGATATCGAAAAAACACATTTAGAGAATGCAAAAAGAAAGTTTACGCCGTTTGTTTTTATTTTTTTAGTTGTTTTTAGGGATTACCATTTTCTGAATAAAGCGAAAAGAGAAAACAACAATAAGTGCGGAAATACAGAATGACATTTTATTTATGATTTGTCGAATCTTGAAATACACAGCCCTATAAAACAAAACTCTGTCACTTTGGGCTAAGCGAAGAGGATAATTTACAGCAAGTAAGCCCTATAAAACATTCCTTGTCATCCGGGTGAGATGAAAGGTCAAAATAAAACTAAGCAATTACTTTGGAATGTGAACAATGTTTGGGACTTCAACAAATACCCAATCGTAACGAACTCCATTGGAGATGCAAAAGTCTGGAACTTGTCTTCCTAGAGTGCCTTTTGTAATGACATTAATTTCTGGTGAAGGGGGATCCTTAGAGTCTTCCTTGCATGCAGCTTGCTCGTGCGAGAAATTGTCAGTTGTTTCTTCATCGATGCTCTCAGGAGAGTCTTCCTATCCAGTTGATTGGATGTCTTTGATATATATGCAAGAACTTGTAGGAGTAATATACTTTACGAGATAATTGTATTTTCCACTTAGTTGTCCCAAGATGTCCCATGTTTCTGTGGGAGTTGATGAATCATTTTCAGTAATGACATTCACTTCTGGTAGTGCAAAGTTGAGGAAGTCTTGTCCTGCAATCCTTGCAAATTCATCGAGATAACGTTGCAAGTAACTTGGATTTCCCTGATAATATTCCCATAAGGGTAGATCATCCATTAAGTCTTCGATTGTATGATCAAAGTTATCTGTCATTGAAGTGTCTTCCAATGAGTTGTAAGGAGCAGCAGGTACTTCAGATATTTCTTTGTCATCTGTTTCTGGAATATACTTGGAAATGGAGATTGGAAAGTCAAATGGCATGTGCGCTTCATCCTGACAAATGTATCTTTCCTCATTAAAGTATGTATTCCACTCGTCATCGGGATCTTCGGAGCCTTCATAACTATTTTCCTCGATGGTATGAACCTCTTAAGAGATTAGGTGTAGGAAGCCTTTGCTATGGAAAAAGTTTTAAATAGGACCAAAGTTTCTGCCCTTTGTTGTAGGTTTATTTGCCACTGAAGAACAACCAAGACCTTTTCTGGATTCATTGCTGACGGGAATTACGACTTGACCCCAACCTTTGATATCGTTGCTTTCAAGGGTTTGGAGAGCATCTTTGTAGGAAGTAATTGAAATTCCTATTTCTGACTAATCCCCGTTGCTTACAGAGAGAGCTTGGAATTGAGTTCCAACGACATCTTCTGGTTCTAAATACGAGAATGAGGATAAGTTGCTAACATTCAGGGCTCTTTCCCCGAAGACTGTTACCAATTTTTTATTCCTTACAAACTTCAATTTTTTATGAAGTGTGGAGGTCACTGCCCCTGCTTCATGAATCCATGGTCGGCCAAGTAAAACATTGTATGCCGCACAAATGTCCATGACTTGAAATGTAATTTGGAAGGTGTGAGGTCTAATGGTTATAGGAAGATCCACTTCGCTGATAACTGCTTTTCTAGATTCGTCAAATGATTTGACTATGACCTCACTTTTCTCATAGGAGGACCTTGAATAGCCAGTCTCATCAGAGTGAACCTTTGTATTACGTTCAAAGATGAACCTGTGTCTATGAGTACTCTGGCTAGAGAATCGTCACCTTAGTTGATAGTAATGTTTAATGCCATATTGTGATTCTTGCCTTCTTCAGGAAGATCATCATCATTAAATCCCAAATTGTTGAAATTAGTGATGCTGGAGACGATATTGTCGAATTGGTTCACCGTTACGTCTGGTTATATGAAGGCTTGCTCTAGAACCCTTTGTAATGCTTCTCGGTGAGCTTCTAAGATGATCAGAAGAGATAACACTGATATTCTCGGAGGAGTTTGTAGTAATTGATCCATAATGTTATACTTGCTTCTCTGGACGAGCCTAAAGATTTCATCTTTATCTTTTGTTGCAGGCTCTGGATTACTTGTCTGACCCACTGGCGGGTTGATGACATCAGCTTGAGGTTCCTTTCCCTTTGCAGTTTCTTCAACTCCCTGATTGAATATTCGTCCATTTCTAGTGACTCGGTTGATATCAGCGATGCTGACAATAGATGGTAGGGGTACTTCTTTCCATCCGAAGAACATCGATCCAATTCGAATCCAGCAACATCGAAACATAAATTAGGAGACTATGAGAGAAAACTACATAACTATCAAGCATCTATTATTAAGATAGCTATATACTTCCTAAGTTTCTTATTATTCTAACCTCTATAAACAACGATATTTATCATTCTTTTTCTTATGTTCGTGGTATCCATTTCATTTCATTTCTAATGACATTCGCTCGGACCCCTTTTCCTTTTTTTTGTTGAATAATCCATTTTATTTAACGGTAAGACTCATACCTACGTTTTATCTGAACTTAGTGGATCGTTCTTTATAAGCTAGTCCATTTTGACGACTTTAAATTTGATGCACGCTGACAGTTTGAGTTGGATTGACTGGTTGAATGAGTGAACCCAGCTTACACAAAAGGTATTTTCAGTGAGGTTTGTTATAATTGAAAACGATTGAACTTATTATTATATTTACTATTAGTAATATTAGATTATGTCAACTACAAAAAATGTTTAAACTTAACTAAGTTTCTATTGGGCGAGAAAATAAGAATTCAACCGTCTAAAAGGGGAGGTTGAAAAGACCTCTTTTTGAAAATTTGATAGATTTAAATAATTGTTTATTTCAAAAACCAAAATTCATAAATAATTTGTAGCGAAAAACGTGTGTACATAAATATGTGAGTTTAGAAGGAATATACACAATAGTCAATCACGATACAAAATAGAAAGTAGATGAAACGAATTATCGAAACAATTAATATGTTAATTGAATTGCAATCGAGTTACACGAGTTTGTAAAGTGAATAATTTCAATACAATACGAAATCTAATATCGCAATCTTGAGATTTAATCAACAACAAGAACGATTCGAAGTCAATCTAAAAAAATCTAAGTTTGTCAATGAAATCACTATTGATGCAATAAACTCAAACCACGTGTGATTCTAAGAAAGTATCAAATTAACCTAAACATGTAAACTATATAGAAACCTAAATAGATAGGGATAAATAATATTGCACTGGGATTTATATCGATTCAACAGTTTTGTCCCCTCTTGCGCCTAATCTAATCTCCAATGGTTTCCCATTAAAATTTTGTTGTTCTTCCACTATGATTTTAACAAATTTAGACAGAGGTTTTTTGTTTAATCACAATTCAAATAATGAAAATAAAAATCTTCAATATGAATCCTTGTTGACTCGTACACAATATCTAACATCGAGCTCTTGTGAATTCTTCACTCAACTTCGTCTTAAATATTCTAGCTCTAAGAATGATGCTCCAAGTATTTGTAGTGATCTTTACTCGATCTTACCGGTATCTTGAGCATTAGCCTGTCTTAAGATGAGAAAAACCCCAACTTTGTTTGAAGGCTTTCACACAACTCTACCAAAGTAATTATGGAGAGAAGAACATCCTTCTTTTATGTTGGAATTGACTATTCCATCCACCACCACCACACACAAAGGCAAACCCCTAAAATCTTCAAGAAATATTCAAACAAAAACGTTAATCACAATAATGATCCTCCTCACAAATATAATACCCTAAGATGAGATCTTGAACCAAACAACAGTATTGGAGTTTCGGGCAATATTAGAATAAACAAATCAAAACTGAATCGAAACAAAAACACATATCTGAGTCGAAAAATCAAATCGCGGTGCTTCGGGCAATATAACGACAAAACACCACCGTGCGCGCCTCCTCACGCAGTGCACTGTCGCTCTCTCATCGTAATCGCACCGTCCACATGTTTACCTAGAAAAATGGCAAACAATCGATGTTCCTCTAGAAACCTAAGAAATTATTAGTTACTCTCATGATCGACCAAATTGATCCTAGGACATGTGCTATTAGTTATTTTATATAATGTCTGGTAAAATGAAATAAACACTTCGACGATGTTCATGAAAAGTCTAATATTGAAAGGTAAAATGAGAATGAAATAAAGACTCAAAAACGTTTTAAAGTCGAAAGAGATAAATGAAAACAAGTAAATGAAAGCAAGTAAATTGTATAAAAGGTAACTTGCATGAAAAGTAAAAAAAAACAAGATAAACTCTTGATAGAGAAAACTTAATTAAATTGCATTAAATAAAAAGGGTGGTGTTTACATCACGTACATTCTCATGCTCACTCGTTTCTCTATACACGTGTACTTTGAGTGGAAGATGAGTAACTTGTACAATATTGATTTTCGTACACGAATCCTACTACTAGAATTCTCTATTTATAACAATCGAAACTAACTGCCATTAACGACTAACTATTAGAAATGTGACAAGTGTCGCCTTGTATGTCTTCAATCCTTAGTGTAACTCGATTTTTGTGGTCTTTAATCACTATCGCATTTTTGCTACTTTATGATTTCTTATTTTTTTTCTTGGTGAAGCTGGTTATGGAAGGGAAAAGATATCTTAAACTCACCCCGTTTTGCATACTGTTATTTAACATATGCTCACATGGTTTTGGGTTCTTCTTTAGCTTATTTCAACTCTCTAATTAGTGCAAAATTTGTTCTTTTTGATATTGATGGGGGTTTCTATGATATGGGTCTGGGTATGAGATAAGTGTTGATTGATAGGGTGATGTTGATGTTTTTGTGCTTCTGTGTCATCATAATTTCTGATGTTTTTCTAAGGTTTAGAAACCTAATTGTTGTTTTTGTTTGGTGTGCTCGCAAAGATCTTACGACCTTTTGCCTACGTACCCCCAAAAAGAGAATTGAGGGATCAGAGCATCGTAGTTCCTCCTAAAAGGCTAGAGCTAGGTGGAAAGGTTGATTAGTATCCTGGTTAAAGAACATTATGTGATGCTCAAGTGTTTGATTTGTGTCTTGATTAAATCCCAGGATTGAAGCTGAAAGTTTGTTTGTTTCCTGATCAAAGCCCAGGATTAAAGCTGAAAAAATAGTTGTTTATAACTGGTCGATTGGTTGCTTGCTTGAATTGCATAACTCAAGGCATAAGCTGAATAGTATCTTGATTTTCATAGCTCAAGAAAGTCTAAATAGGTACCCTGAATTGCATAGCTCAATGAAGACTGAATGGTTTGACCTGAATTGCATAACTCAGAAAAGCTGAATGGGTAATCTTGATTTGCATAACTCAATAAAGGCTGAATGTTTAGCTTAGTTAGAGCCCAAGACTATGACTATATTGTTGGGAATTTAGCTTAGTTAAAGTCCAAGACTATGACTGGTGTTAGCATAGTTAAAGTCCAATACTATGACTGTTGGGAATGAGCTTAGTTAAAGTCCAAGACTATGACTGTATTGATGTTGTTTAGCTTAGTTAAAGTCTAAGGCTATGACTGATTTTGAGTGACTGTATAGTGTTTGACTATTTGTGCCTTGATTTAAGCCCAAGGTTGAAGCTAAAAGGTACTAAGTAGAGAGAATTTGTCATATCTAAGGAGGGAATATTTGTTTCATATGTGCCTTGATTAAAGCCTAAGTGTAGTTAAAAGATGAAAATTGACTCTGTTGGGAATGTTATTTGTGTCCTGATTTGGAAGCCTAGGTGTGAAGTTTATTTGTGAGAGACTGACTCTTGATTATTTGTATCTTATATGAAGCATATGATGGGAGGCTAAAAACGAGTTGGGAGACTGACTCTGTAATAAGAGTGTTTTGTCTCTTGGTTTCTTATAAGAAACATGGTCATCAAACATTTCTTTGTCTGGAAGGATTCAATTGTACAAAGCCCAAGAGGAGGCTAGCTTGGTCATCCATCAGGGAGAGGGAGACTTGTATTGTATTTGATTCTAAGGTATATTCCTATGATTTTAGGAAGCCTGAGAAGGTCCTTGTGTTTAAGCCTAAGAGGAGGCTAGGTTACCTGTATGAGGCCCATGGGTCCTCGGATGAAGCCTAAGAGGAGGTTGGGGAAGGTTGAATAACATCTAAGCCTGAGAGAAGGCACCTTTAAGATGCCTAAGGGTCCTTAAATGAATCCCAAGAGGAGGTTGTGTTTTGCCCTAGTTTTTGTTCTAGTTATTCAGAGGTTAGGTCTGGTGACAGTAACCTAATTGTTGAGATTCTAGCAGAGATGCAAGTATAAACAATAAAGATGCATGCAGACAAATAAAAGTGTCAGTGAATGTGTTTAACAACTTTTAATATGTCTTTTGCTATGGTTTGAGTCTTCTTAAGTTATTTTATTAAGAATGAAGCTAGGGGTTACATTGGGAAGCAGAGGCCCAAAATCCTGAGAGTGAAAGATTACAAATGTATTTTACATTGTATTCTCTTTGTCATTAAGAAGAATTTTATTATCTTTGCTTTAGTATGAGGTGAAGAAAGATAATTTTGGCAAACAATTCTATTCTAAGAAAGCACAACAGTTTAAGAAAACAACGAGAAGTTAGAAAGAGAAAAGATGGCTCAAAAGCCAATAATAGGGCTTAAACATAAGGATGTCTATGGAATTTGTTTTGTTGATTAATTATCTGATGATTTTATACACAGAGTAGAACTTGGATGCTGAAAAGCTGCCTATAGCCTAGAAAGCAGTTCACCAGAGTGAAGCTCAGTCTAGTTTCTAGTGTATTAGATCTTTAGTCATAAAGATGAAAAAAAGAAAAGGAAATGAGGTTTGGAAAAAATGCTCATGAATCTCTATTTAGTAGATTAAAAATTGTTTAAGAAATAGTTGGTGGGTTCCAAGACTTATACGGAAGTCTGACAGAGTTTTAAAACAGACCGGAGAAAGTTTAAAACAAAAAGAATGAGTTCTAAACACAAAGGATTCCTCATGACACATTTTGACAATTCATTTTAGAAACTAAATGGTTATGTGTAACGATATTCACAGAAAAATATTCACAGATGAAAACTTAATGCGGTGAAAAAGGTGATCGCGCCGAGTTTTTGAAAATGGAGCAGATGAACCCTAATGATTCATTTTTCAAAAAGGGATGGATCTTATAATCTAATAGATGCCCATGAGTGTGACAAAAGTCAATTGAGGGTGTGAAAGTCAAAGCCCTAATTTTTTGAATATTTTGAATATTTATCTGAAATAAAATATTAAAATATTTGATAAATTTTAAACACTAATGAAAAACAAGTTGAAATCTTCGATCAATGTTTGAAAAATTATGTTTTATTCATGAGACAACTTGAATATCATTTATGTTTGAAAAATCAAGTGAAATAAATGAATTTTAAAATGTTTAGAAACAAATAAAATTAATTCTTTATGAAAATTATAAATATATTAAAAAAATATATTTTTTTGAGATTTTTTCATGGAATAAAATATTTAAACATTTTTTAGAATTAATGAAAAAAGAATAATTTAAAAACTCAAATAATCAGAGAGATTTTAATTTTGGATTGAATTAAATAAAATCACAAAATTCAAATATTTGAATTTTTGAAAAAGGGCGCCAAGAACATGGCAAGAACACACGTGTGTTCTTCAGGTTGCCTAAAAATGGGGATTTTGCAAAATCCCTCATATCTCACTGAATATATAATGATATGAAATGAAATAAACATCAATCTTGCTCGTTTTGATCCCACGAACACAATTGTACCAATTAATTTCATTTATTTTAAGTGTAAAGTGAAAAATCAGTGATGAACACTGAAGAATCCTAATTTGGCCTGAGCCTCATGAAATTCTACATGATGATGATTTTGTGAAATTGATTGAGGGGAATTACATAGAATATGATTACACATATATGGAAAAAAGATAGTGCGAGGAAATATTCATGGATTATGATTTGGTCTAGTTTGAGGCTTACCTGAACTTGAGCTTGCAGTTGGAGGTGTTACAGAGATGTTATGATGATCTGGACAACTTCACTACACCATATGGAGTGTGTTTGAACACTTGGACTTGATTGCAAATGAATTTTTTGAGGTTTTTATGAGTGATTCTGGGTTGGGAGTGTTTCAGAGGTGATCTAAGTGTTTGAAAACATCAATAAACATCATATGTGATGTGTGTGAGCAATTGGTTTGAGCTTGTGCTAGCTCAAACTAAAAAACCAGAAGTGATTGCTTAAAATATTTAGTTTTTAATCTTTGAGAGTAAAGAAGTGAAAACTTAATGATCAGAGGCTTTAGTGTAATTTTATGATGGAATGAGGTCTCTATTTATAGGAAAATATGTTAAACAAACTTGGACTCCAAGATTTGAAGTGCTGAGATCATAATGGTGAGTCATTGTTTATGAAAAATATCTCTTACATGTGAAATGATGAAATTCTCAAATAGCTCAGCTATACAGTAGCAAAATTCACATTCCTCAGAAGTTTGATGCTTGGATTGTGTCCACATATTACTTGTTGAACAAGAGATTCAAGAATATGCCATTTTGGAGCTTTGTGGCCCTTGGATCAAAATTCATAATGTTGGATTCTATGAATGTCGTTTTGGTGAATTCCATGGTGCAATCATAAATTTATAGATTTGATCAGGCTTGTAATCATTGTTTATATGTTTAAATCCATTTGACATTGTACTTTGATTCAAAAAATCAGATTTCACAAGTTTATGAAAAATCTGTTTTTTGCAAAACAGCTTAAGATGCTCACTTTGATCCATGATTTCTTCATGTACAAGCAAGATCTTTCATGCCAATTGGTTCTTTGAATTTTTGGAAACATTTTCAACAACATTGGTGTTTTGAAAAGGATCTAAATCATCTTGGAACTTGGTGAGAAATCCCTTCAAGTTTTGATGTTTTGATGATTTTACACTTATGCATTTTTCTTGATTTTGATCCATCTTCAACTTGAAATCCATAAGGAATTGGAGTTTATCCAAGTTGAATGATTTGTAGTTTGTAGCAAAATCTTTCATTTGTGCTTTGGTTTACCAAAATATGATGGTTGGATCACAAGTTATGATGCTTGGAAGTAGGGTACTTTAACACTTTTTTCAAGAACTTAGAAAATTTTCTAAGTTTCAAAGGTTGCCCCTTTTACAATTTATTTTCAAATTTCTGATTTTTTTTGTGATCAAATGCATTCATGGACCATATATTCTTGAAATATAGTTCATGAGGATCATTTTGGGTGAAAAAGTCAAACTTTGACTTTTTGGTCCAGATGGAAATTACACTAGATACCCTTGGATTTCTGATTTTTTGATTGTATATCCTATGAGGTATTTTGAACTTATGAATGGAATTCCATGATGTATATGAGCTATTTAAACCATTCCATATAGTATATACTCTTGTCCAGATGAAAATTTTGACTTTTGGTTCCCCGATTACTCAAAAACCCTAATTTGGGCATTGTGAAACCATAATCTTGCAGTCATTGATCTCTGTATCTTTTGTACTTGTAAATGGCTTGTCATGGTCATGTCAAAATTCTTGATGATATGTGGGGGCCTTGGCTCCTTTTCCCATGAAAAATGTCGTCTGGATGACACAGTTGACTGAAACCCTAATTGGTGATTGTGATGGCTCGGGGCCCAGATCACTGACACTTTTGTACAGTCTTTTAAAGATTTCTCATCATTTGAGATTCCTTAGCCCTTTGATTGTGATTGAAAGGTTGAATATATTATGTATTTAATGATTGGTTTATTTCCTGAATCCTATTAGGGACTCAGGAATCCTAATCCATTACGGGGATATTGTTCAAACTAGTCTGGCACAGTCCTTTGGTCAATGGATTTCTTCTGATGATGTACATATCTTAGGGTAAAAATTTAGGGTATGATAGATGCCCCTACTTAATATTATTAGACCCGAAGATATGAATGATGAAAACATTGGGATATTCGAGGTACAAGAGGATTAAATTCCTTAGAATACCTAAAATTTTGATCCTAAGATGTCAGGTCGTTCATCCTGTCGACGATCTTGAGGTTGCAAAGGTTTGGTTACGACGTTGCTGTAGAGGTTCAAGTTACCCAAACTCGAAAATCGAGGTTCTATCTAGGAAATAACTGGAGATAAAAATCTTTATCACATGGGATATATGTGAGTATAATTATGCAAATGTAAATGCAAACATAATTATAAATGTATAAATGAATGTGTATGCTGATAAAACAAACACGACACACAAAGTTGACAAGACAAAATAGATAATATTGGGCCGATTTGGAGATGAAACATCATTGTTTCCTGGTTTGATTGCTCATTGTAGAGGGGAGCTCCCGCTGTTTTTGATTTCTAGAGACATGGCTCTGCGGGGAGACACAAGTTCATCCTCGTGGGATATTCCAGAAGTTCGGTTACTTTTGAAGTAACTGAATGATTTCCTTTAACGTACACAGACCAAGGAAAATTGAAAATTTTATTTTGAAAAATAAAAGCGAATTAAATTCATTTTAATTTAAAGAAAAAGAAAAATTATTTTTGAAAATGCCATTTTGTAAAGCAGATAAAAATAAGAGTTGCAAACAAACAGACAAAGGCTCAAATTTTCATATATAGGGTAGTAATCAGCCGAAGGCATGATTCCACAAAGTATTTACAAATTAGAAAATGGTAATTTATTGGGGAAAATGGCTACATTGAAACATCATGATCCTTATCCTTCTACCAATTCTGAGTTCGGAGTCTTCAGAGCTTCTGTTGATGATGACTTCAATGAGTGACTTTCTTCTGATGATCCAATTTGGCTGGATGCAGTTACTTTCCATGAATACCTAACATTTTGCCTAGATTTCTCTAGAGGGATATATTATCATATTTTTTTGAATTGTCTCTAATTTTTTCTGGATCGCCCTTTCGGGTTTTCAATCCACCGAGATGCTCATTTTTGCCTAAGTCCCCCTTTCGGATTTTCAACTTAGCGAGCTGTTTTTTATTTTACTTTTAGGCAAAGTATTTCTTGACTATATCAACATTTGTAGGATAAATGAATTCCTCGTCATCCATTGTTGCGAGTATCAGGTCACCGCCTGAGAAGGCTTTCTTGACAACATAGGGGTCGTCATAATTCAGAGTCCATTTGCCCCGAGAGTCAGTAAGAAATGATTGGATTTTCTTGAGTACGATATATCCTTCTTTGAAGAAACGAGGTCGAACTTTCTTGTCGGATGCTTTCTTCATCTGTTGCTGATATAACTGGCCATGAAAAAGGGCAGTCATTCTTTTTTCTTCTATCAGATTGAGCTCGTCGAATCTGCTTTGGCACCATTCAGCCTCTGTGAGTTTGGCCTCCATCAATATTCTTAAGGATGGGATCTAAACTTCTATGAGGAGCACTACTTACATACCATATACTAGTGAGAAAGGGGTTGCCCCTATTGAAGTGTGAACATAAGTTCGATATCCATGAAGCGCATAAGGGAGCATCTTGTGCCAGTCCTTGTATGTTACAACCATCTTCTGGACAATTTTCTTGATATTTTTATTGGAGGCTTCCACTGCATCGTTCATTTTTGGTCGATAAGGAGAAGACTTATGATGTTCAATTTTGAACTCTGCGCATAATTCCTTCATCATTTTGTTGTTCAAGTTGGACCATGGTCAGTAATAAGTTGACTTGGAATACCATATTGGAAGATGATATTATTTTTGATAAACCGGATGACCTTTTGTCGGGTTACATTGGCGTATGATGCTGCTTCGACCCATTTGGTGATGTAACCAATAGCTACCAAAATGAACCGATGTTTGTTTGAAGCTTTGGGTTCGATCTTTCGAATCATGTCGATTCCCCATATTGAAAATGGCCCTAGTGAAGAGAGAGCCTTGAGAAGTTTCGAAGGCGTATGAATCTTATCAGCATAAATTTGAAATTTATGACATCTCCTCCCATGCTTGCGGCTATCTGCCTCCATTGTGAGCCAGTAATATCATGCTCGGAGTATTTTTCTTGCCATTGGATATCCGCTGGTATGAGTACCAAAAAACTCTTCATGAATTTATTTCATGAGTATTTTTGCTTCGCCGTGCGCAACAAGGAACCCTGTTGTGGCTATTTTGTTTGTAAACCTCGAAGCTGCTAAGTAAGAGGTGGATTGTACTTAACTGAAGCTGCTAAGCAAGGTTAAGCTATTGTAATGGAAGTATGACTTCTGTTTTGGATTGTTAAGTAGGTAAAGAACTGTCAATATCAATAAATGACTGTTGAAGATTGTGAGACATCACTAAGGTGATTGGAAGTAAGGATGTGTTTCTCATATTTAGGAGTTCTTGAGTAGAAGTTGCACGGGTAGTGATTATGTGAGAAGACTGTAAATTGTAGGTGTTTACTGAGAAGTCTTTGAATTGATACTACATAGTATATTTCCTTCCTGGCTTGGTAGCCCCCAGAGTAGATGAGTTAGCATCGAACTGGGTTAACAATTTGATTATGTTCTTTAAAGCTTTTAGTTTATTTTATGTAGTATATATGTTGAATGTCATATCAGATGTCGAAACATCCTGAAGCATGTTTCAGTTCTGATATATCAGAATTCTTAAATATTGTTGTATATGTCTTACCATGTTTATAAGTAACAGATAAGATGTCTCAACATCATATTCGACATCTGAGTCTGTCATACCAGAATTTCAATCACTAAGGCAGAATCTCTGTACATGTGTAAATTCTTGATCCTGAGATCAATTGATTCCTTAATACCCATGATGCAAGCTTCATACTCAACCTCATTGTTTGTACATTGGAATGTTAATCTGGTAGTGAATGGAATGTGGGTTCCACTTAGGGTGACAATGATTTCCCCAATCCCTTTTCCATAAGAATTAACTGATCCATCGAAGATAAGTCCCCAAAGGGATCCTTGTTCTGGTCCTTCGTTTGACAGTAGTTCGTCACAATCTTTCATCTTAAGATACATGACATCTTTGTCTGGGAAGTCAAATGTGACTGGATCCTAATTACTAATGGGATGAAGAGCCAAATTATTAGCTAGGATACTTCCTTTGATGGATTTTTGTGCATGATACTCAATGGTGTATTCTGATAACAACATTTTCCAACGAGAAGAAAGTTATACGAAGCTTTTCCTTGAAGGAGAACTATATTATTCTTATTCTTTCATTAACATAGCTAAGAGTAAAGAGAAACTTGTACATGGAAAAAGTCTGAAGAACATGAATAATTTAAAACCTTTATAAAGGTCAATTTTTATTTTCTTTTAAAATTTAATGTTGTATGTCCCTCCTCCAGTTTCTTGTAGAATCTGTCTTTGATTTCTACCAGAAACTTTTATAGTGTATTGGTTATTTCAATAGCAATAAGTATTTTATAACATTAATAAAGTTTAGAATTTAGTTTTTTATCAGATTTATTTTATAATAATGCTAACAATTAGGATGGAATATATATATTTTTAAATATTTACAAATTGCGGCGGTTCAAACCATCGTAATTTATGTTAAAGAAATTAATTGAAAATAATAATTTTGTGGCGGTTTAGAACCGCCCTAAATATATACAACAATTGGCACGACGGTTTTTTGAACCGTCGTAAAACAGCTCCGCGACACAGACTTTAACGACGGTTGAGAAATTGTCACGAAAAAAATTTTGTGATGGTTTGAATCGTCGTATTCTTTCAAAAAAAACCGTTGCAAATCACTTTTTTTCTTGTAATGTTCGTCCCATTAATGTAGGCTTTTCGAACACATATTTGATCAGATCCATTTTCAAGATGAGCCAAGTAGTATGACAGATCATATACTGGCGAAGATGTTTATCTGCCCAATCTAGAACGTAGCAAGTTTTCTCGAGCATTGTGTACCAAGTTTCACAATCGGTAAATTTCTTGCTCAGATAGTAAATAGAATATTCTTTTCTTTTTGTTTCGTCTTGCTGGCCAAGTACACATCCCATGGAGTCTTCCAAAATGGGGAGGTACATAATCAATGGTCTACCTTCAACTGGAGGAGACAAGATTGGTGGCGTCAACAACTATGTTTTGATCTTTTCATAGGCTTCTTGGCAGTCTTCTGTCTAGTCATGACTTTGATTCTTCTGAAGAAGTTTGAATATTGGTGCGCATGTCACGGTCATGAGGAATATAAACCTTGAGATTAATTGAGACGTCCTAGGAATCCTCGTACTTTTTTTTCCATTTTCGGAGCATACATTTCTTGAATATCCTTGACTTTGTCGGGATCTCTTTTGATTCCTTTCTAACTGACGAAGAACCCCAGGAGCTTTCCTGATCGGATACCAAAGGTGCACTTGTTAGGATTCAGTCGTGGTTGATATTTTCTCATATGTTGAAACAATTTATGCAGATGTTCAACATGTACCTCTTCAGTCTTAGACTTGGCGATCATATCATCAACGTAGACTTCAATCTCTTTATGCATCATGTCATGAAAGAGAATTGTCATTGCCCTTTGATATGTAGCACTAGCTTTCTTTAATCCGAACGACATTACTTTGTAACAAAAGGTACCCTAGGGTGTAATGAAATATGTTTTCTCCATGTCTTCGGGTGCCATTTATATTTGGTTGTAGCCTGAAAATCCTTCCATGAAGGAAAATACTTTGTACTTTGTTGTGATGTCTACCAGCATGTCGATGTGCGGTAAAGGGAAGTCGTCCTTTAGACTTGCTTTGTTGAGATCCCTGTAGTCTACACACATTCTGACTTTTTCATCCCTCTTTGGTACTATTGAGGATAATCTGAAGTGGCGAGAAATCCTGCGTCAATTTGATTATGTACCTCTTCCTTGATTTTGATAGCCATATCTGGATGAGTTCTTCTCAGTCTCTGCTTGACTGTTGAGCATTATAAATTTAATGGTAAATGATGTTCCACGATCTTGGTATCCAACCCTGGCATGTCTTGGTAGGACTAAGCAAATACATCGGGAAATTCTTTGAGTAGTGAGATCAGGCTTTTCCTTTCAGTCGAACTGAGTAGTGCGCCGATCTTGACTTCCTTTCTTTCCTGTTCTGAACCCATATTGACTGTTTCCAGCGGTTCTTTCTATGGTTGAATGGAATTCTCCTCGTGTATGAGTAGTCTGGAGATCTCTTATGGAATTTTGTTGTCATCTTCCTCTTCAACTTCAAATATCGGGAACTCAAAGTTGGGAGAAGGCATTGGATCACGTGTTTCAATGGGGTTTAAAACAATTTATATACGCGATGATGATATCGAAAAAACACATTTAGAGAATGCAAAAAGAAAGTTTATGCAAATTAGTTTTGAAAAACGTTTGTTTTTATTTTTTTAGTTGTTTATAGGGATTACCATTTTCTGAATAAAGAGAAAAGAGAAAACAACAATAAGTGCGGAAATACAGAATGACATTTTATTTATGATTTGTCGATTCTTGAAATACACAGCCCTATAAAACAAAACTCTGTCACTTTGGGCTAAGTGAAGAAGATAATTTACAACAAGTAAGCCCTATAAAACATTCCTTGTCATCCGGGTGAGATGAAAGGTCAAAATAAAACTAAGCAATTACTTCGGAATGTGAACAATGTTTGGGACTTCAACAAAGACCCAATCGTAACGAACTCCGTTGGAGATGCAAAAGTCTGGAACTTGTCTTCCTATAGTGCCTTTTGTAATGACATTAATTTCTGGTGAAGGAGGATCCTTAGAGTATTCCTTGCATGCAACTTGCTCGTGCGAGAAATTGTCAGTTGTTTCTTCATCGATGCTCTCAGTAGAGTCTTCCTATCTAGTTGATTGGATGTCTTTGATATATATGCGAGAACTTGTAGGAGTAATGTACTTTACGAGATAATCGTATTTTCCACTTGGTTGTCCCAAGATGTCCCATGTTTCTGTGGGAGTTGATGAATCATTTTCAGTAATGACATTCAGTTCTGGCAGTACAAAGTTGAGGAAGTCTTGTCCTGCAATCCTTGCAAATTCATCGAGATAACGTTGCAAGTCACTTGGATTTCCCTGATAATATTCCCATAAGGGTAGATCATCCATTAAGTCTTCGATTGTATGATCAAAGTTATCTGTCATTGAAGTGTCTTCCAATGAGTTGTGAGGAGCAACATGTACTTCAGATATTTCTTTGTCCTCTATTTCTGGAATATACTTGGAAATGGAGATTGGAAAGTCAAATGGCTTGCGCGCTTCATCCTGAGAAATGTATCCTTCCTCATTAAAGTATGTATTCCTCTCGCCATCGGGATCTTCGGAGCCTTTCTAACTATTTTCCTCGATGGTATGAACCTCTTAAGAGATTGGGTGTAGGAAGCCTTTGCTATGTAAAAATTTTTAAATAGGACCAAAGTTTCCGCCCTTTGTTGTAGGTTTAGTTTCCACTGAAGAAAACCAAGACCTTTTCTGGATTTATTGTTGACGGGAATTACGACTTGACCCCAACCTTTGATATCGTTGCTTTCAAGGGCTTGGAGAACATCTTTGTAGGAAGTAATTGAAATTCCTATTTCTGACTAATCCCCGTTGCTTACAAAGAGAGCTTGGAATTGAGTTCCAACGAAATCTTCTGGTTCTAAATACAAGAATGAGGATAAGTTGCTAACTATCATGGCTCTTTCCCCGAAGACTGTTACCAATTTTTTATTCCTCACAAACTTCAATTTTTGATGAAGTGTGGAGGTCACTGCCCCTGCTTCATGAATCCATGGTCGTCCAAGTAAAACATTGTATGCCGCACAGATGTCCATGACTTGAAATGTAATTTGGAAGGTGTGAGGTCTAATGGTTATAGGAAGATCCACTTTGTTGATAACTGCTTTTCTAGATTCGTCAAATGCTTTTCACAAACTTCAATTTTTGATGAAGTGTGGAGGTCACTGCCCCTGCTTCATGAATCCATGGTCGTCCAAGTAAAACATTGTATGCCGCACAGATGTCCATGACTTGAAATGTAATTTGGAAGGTGTGAGGTCTAATGGTTATAGGAAGATCCACTTTGTTGATAACTGCTTTTCTAGATTCGTCAAATGCTTTGACTATGACCTCACTTTTTCTCATAGGAGGACCTTGAATAGCCAGTCTCATGAGAGTGAACCTTGGTATTACGTTCAAAGATGAACCTGTGTCTATGAGTACTCTGGCTAGAGCATCGTCACCTTAGTTGATAGTAATGTTTAATTCCATATTGTGATTATTGCCTTCTTCAGGAAGATCATCATCATTAAATCCAAAATTGTTGAAATTAGTGATGCTGGAGACAATATTGTCGAATTGGTTCACCGTTACGTCTGGTTATATGAAGGCTTGCTCTAGAACCCTTTGTAATGCTTCTTGGTGAGCTTCTAAGATGATTAGAAGAGATAACACTGATATTCTCGGAGGAGTTTGTAGTAATTGATCCATAATGTTATACTTGCTTCTCTGGACGAGCCTAAAGATTTCATCTTTATCTTTTGTTGCAGGCTCTGGATTACTTGTCTGACCCACTGGCGGGTTGATGACATCAGCTTTAGGTTCTTTTCCCTTTGTAGTTTCTTCAACTCCCTGATTGAATATTCGTCCATTTCTAGTGACTCGGCTGATATCAGCGATGCTGACAATAGATGGTAGGGGTACTTCTTTCCCTCCATCCATGATTGTTAATCTGTACTTATACAAAATGACTTTCTCCAAAGCATAAGGCATTGAGCCTGGAAAATAAATGACCAAAGGGGTTAGACGAGCCTTTCGACTGTCGAAAGTAACCTCTATCGGTGATGGCTTGTGAATTTTTTCATTGTCAGAGGGAACTTCCAAGCATTTCTTTTCTTCGATCAAAGGGATTATATTGAGAATCTCTTTGTTGGTTTCACAATCTATAGGTTCAACTGCTGGAACTTCCTGTATCATGTTAATGAGTTGTGACTCTTGCAGGCGAGTGACACCTTGCTCCATTTGATCTCGAAGATCCAAGCGTATTATGATACACCCTCGTTTATCTGTTGATAAAACCTCACAGTTTTCATAATTGTGAGGTGGCAAAAGATCGTATCCACTTTATATATGATGCATCTTAACTCTGTCTGAATCTTGTATTCAGGCGTCAAAAGTTTGTCTTCTAGTCGGAGTACCGTTATTGAGACTAATCTGACCAGTTTCTACGTCCATGTAAATTGGAAGCCACCAATGGTCCTATAAAGCTTGAAGATCTCTTTGCACTATTGCACACCATTGATTACCTTCAGAGCAACCTCTGTAGTTCCAATAATCGTGCATTGATAAAAATCTAAGTCTGATGTGCTTGGATTGAAATTTGACTAAACTGGTATTCATTATGCAAATGTCAAAGATTTGAACCATGTTGATCTGAGGATCATCCACTTCACGGTCATCTTAAATCCATTTGTCGTTGAAGGGCTTCATGTTCAAAGGAGCACCCTTGATCATTTGTTGAGCAGACATAGCAACTTTGATAGTCGTGTTGTGGCAAATTATGATGTAAACTTTGTCTGGAATGCATTACAACCAGATTGATATTCATTGTTCGGATGTCAAAGTTTTGAACAAAAGTGGTAAACAAAGCGTTAGAACAAGGAGAGAGAGAGATATCAAGTGTTATATGCAAAGTTATGAAAATTGTATCGGACCGGCCGGTTCAACTGGTTAGACCGAGAACCAGACCCATGTCTGGTCAATTAAACCCTTTAAACTGGTATGTCAAGGTATCATGGCAAAAATTGGAAAATCGGGTGGAAACTGGAAAAACCGATCAAAATCGGAGGTTCGTCCAAATATATGGGTTGAACCGGATTTTAACTTTTTCAATTTTTATTTATTTATTTAAAAGAAAAATATAATAAAAGATTGAAAAATACATCAATTTAATACTATTGAACCAAATGGGTCTTATAATTGAAGATCTCACTCTAACCCATTTAGAATTTGGATTTTCTTGATAATAAAACCTAGAATTTTTTATTTTTTTTATAAATAATACTCTCCAATTTATTTTCTCAAGTTTTGTGTGTCGAACATAATTCATTAATAGTGCTATGATCACCCTTTTCACAAAGTTGACAACGTTAGAAAAAAAAATGTTTATTCTTAAATTCTATTATTTTTTTGTCATAAATCAAACACCATTTAATATATTTTACATAAGATATACAATTTTAGCATCTTTATCTCTTTCTTAAGCTGATTATAGTTAAGAAATTATAAAAAATAAAAGTCATTCATCTATATGATAAAGAACTGATACTAAATCATATAATATATATAATAACAGTCTGACCCTATGTCTAATTTTTAAACCTTAAACTCCAACATATACCGGTTTAATATCCGGTCAGATTTTAATTACCTTTTTTTTATACCAAATAAACTTCATTACACAAGAAATAAAGCCTCGGGGGCTACAAAACCAGATTCCAAATTAGAGAGGAAATTAGACCAAGACCGTGAACCCACGATTTTACCTAAACCCGCCATAAAATGAGTATCAGAGTTTAAAGACCTCCTAATGAAAAACAAATTCGAATTACAAGCAGATTTTAACATATGCCTACAATCATTAACAACCAAATTAATGCTTGCACAATAATCAGAACCATTAATGCAATCCACCACCATCTTCGCGTCTGATCGAAAACAAGCATCGCTAAGCCCGAAGTGATTGGCTAGCTGCATACCCCATCGGATCCCCATCACCTCAGCAAGAACAGGACCAACTAGACTTTCTTCTCGTAACGAAGCGGAATAAAAAACCGTATCATCCGGATGACGAATCACACACTCCAGGGATATGCTTCAATTATCACAACATCCTGCATCCGTCTGAATTTTCCATCTCCCCATAGCATTCTCCAAACTAATACCAACACCAGAATCATCCTTCGAAACCAAAAGAAAATTTGTTTCCTCAACTGCCTTCCATATGTTATTTGCAATCAGAACCGGATCAACCCGGACAACATTGAAAGAAGCTTCATTCCTTACTTTCCAAATGAACCAAAGGGAAGTAAAGATTGTTCTAGGAACAATCTTCTCCTTACTATCCAGTATAACATCAATCCAATCCAACAAATTACCTTCTAATGGAACCCGAATACTCAACGGAAGTGCAAACAATATTTGTTTTACGACTTCACATTGAATAAAAAGATGAAGAGAAGTTTCCGGATAAACATTACGACTTCGCATTTAATTACCTTGATTATATGTTACATGATAAAAACTTTGAAGTCATTTAATCTATTGGTTGGAAAATATGCTAGCGACTTTCTTAATACCTCATTCTAGAAATCATCTAGTATTTAAATCAATTTTTCATATGAAGTTTTCTTTCTGAAAATTTAAAAAAGAAAAAATTCTTAACGCAATAGCAATCATTTAAAAAAAATGAAACAGATGGATCATCATCATTTATATAAATATATAGAGTTCAGTGTATAAATAGAGTTCACAGACAATCTTTAAGACTTTAAAACAGTAAGTTTGTTTTGAAAATATAGGTATTTAATGCTTCAGAAATTGAAAATATACTTTTATATAGAATATTTACTTTATCTGAAATCATTAAAGAAAGTTCATGGAATACTAGTTAGCGAGAATTTTTAATACTCGAACCCTTTAAAATGATAATAAAAACAGGAAGAAAAAAAAACTATGAACTTATATTTTGGCTCGTGCTTTGTCGATAAGCTCTCTTCTCAGGATTTTTCCTGATGCTGTTTTCGGAACACTGTTGATGAATGTAACCCTTCGCAATCTTTTGAAAGGTGCTACCTGCAAACAAAAGAGACAACACAAAAAATGCATAGACACAAGTAGATTAGAAAATACCTCATAACAAATGTTACATTCAGACACCAAGGTTGTTCATTATCATACCTGATTAGCAATAAATTTTTTAATATCTTCCTCTGTCAATGAACTATTCGGTGATCGCACAACATAGGCAACCGGAACCTCACCAGCTTCAGCATCAGGATATCTAAAAAAATAGAAGTAATTCAACTAAGAATTCCAATTACTAATAATATAAGATGTGTTTTTTCGGACGGTAGAATGGCATAAAGAGGACATTTATGAAACTTACGGAATGACGACAGCATCGAGTATTTCAGGATGAGAAATAAGAAGCCCTTCAAGTTCTGCTGGTGCGACCTATGATAGAAGCATGAAGAATATTGCAAACAATTCAGACAGATGATATGCGCAGATCGAAAATATTCTTCATCAAGTATAAACAGAAGGTTATAAACAAAAGGTTATGACATTGAATTACATACCTGGAAACCTTTATACTTGATCAGTTCTTTGATACGATCAACGACAAAAAGATGGCCATCCTCATCAAAATATCCAAGATCTCCGGTATGTACCCACCCTTTTTGATCTATAGTCAATCTTGTGGCCTGTGGATTGTTATGATAACCTGAAAAATTATGCAATAGTTTCCATAAATTGCATTTTGAAAAAGAGCTTACAGAATATAAATTAACAACAAACTACATGTGAAGTAAACAAAAGGAATCTCAATTATACTTTAAACAGTGTAGAGTATAAGAAACAGCACCATGTCTTCTAAAGCCATTGGGAATTTGGGATGCATTTCCATACATCACTGAAGAAATATCCTTCCAGTAACCGTGGTGACATACTTTGATTTTTTTCTTTCCGAATTTGGTGTTTGCTATCGGTGTTCAAAAGAAATTACATGTAAACATAAATCGAGTCTCCTAAAAGACATCACTTAAATTCGTGACGATTGTTATTCTATAAGCCAATGAAACAAGTACTTACAAAAAAGAATCATTCAATCAATGAGTACATCTGGGGCTGATTATAACATGTATCAGCAACTGCGTTACACTACATTTTGAAGGCAAAATCATGGAACGGAAACAAGGTGGTTTAATCACTCCTGGCATCTTAGCAAATCAAAAAGAAAAGGCAAAGCTATATGCAGAAGTCTTGTTCAAATATCTGATGCTTAATCTTACCAATACAATTCATAACATTTCGTCAGACCTCTTATTTAGTTATTTTTTGATTTAGTGCCTAATAGCCGGAATGTCATCTCTTAAAGATGAATAAGTGAGATGTCGGGGGGTTGGAACCCACATCCCTGCAATCGTTACTCATTAGACCTCTTATTAGTATGTTATTAGGCAATAATCCACAGCTCGACCTTTCTAGCCTGAGGCAATTCAGTTATCATTTCCTCATTGGCAATGCGTTAAACAAAAAACCCATTTCTTATCGATAAGGTGGGAGTTTTACGCGTAAATACTACATTGCAGCGTACCTCGCATCATATTCGGACCCCGTACCCATATCTCCCCAAGCTGTCCAGGAGGGAGTGGCTTCAATGTATCCACACTGACAATTTGAGCTTCCACTCCAGCAACAAGCATTCCAGTTGAACCAGTGTGCCTAATCCCCATCCTGGTATTCTCCACAGAAACAATCCCAGTAGTTTCCGTCATACCATAGCCCTGAAACCACAAAAACAAAAAACAACCAACACATAAAATCACTTATAATCAGCTTATTTCATGTTAAAACCACTTCCTGTCATATACTCATAATCAAAATATCAAACATAAATGGACCTGAGAAATAATCGCACGAGGGAATCGCTTCGCACACTCCTGCATCAACTCTCTCCCCAGAGGAGCAGCACCGGAACCAACATACTTCAAAGAAGTAAGATCATACTTATCAACCAAACCATGCTTAGCAAGAGCAAGTATAATAGGAGGCACAACCCATAACTTCGTAACCCTAAACTTCTCAATCGTTTTCAAAACAACTTCAAACTCAAATTTCTTCAACGAAACCACCGCATTACCTCTCTGAAGCTGCGAGTAGGTAATAACCGCAAGTCCAAAAACATGAAACATCGGAAGAACAACAAGATACACATCATCTTTTTCCCCATTCAGTTCATCATCCATTGTAATCATCAACGCAGCAGCAATGAAATTAGCGTGAGTGAGAATCACACCTTTGCTTAAACCAGTTGTTCCAGAGGAATACAAAAGCGCAGCTGTATCGTTTTGTTTCACGTCAATTTTCGGAAACTCTGTTCCAGATTCTCCGAGTTTGACGAACGATTCGAAACTCGTGACGTTCGATATTGGTGTTATGACAGTCCCGGCGTCGGAGTCGGAGTTAAGAAAAACGGCGGGGAGGTGGAGATGTTTAACTTTCTGCCATAATTCAGCGACGGTGACGATGAATTTAGGATTTGAATCTTTAGCTTGTTTGGAGATTTCGGCGGTGGTGTAGACGGGATTAACAGTGGAAGCGATTGCGCCGATGGAAGCAACGGCGAGGAAGAAAACGGGGTAGAGGTAACTATTTGGAGCGAGGAAGAGAACGACATCGGTTTTTTTTACACCGATGTGGATTAACGCGTGTGAGAGTTTAATAGTGAGGGATTTTAATTGAGCGAAGGTAAGTGATTGATTAGAATCAGCATCTATAAGAGCGGTTTTTGATAGGGAAGAAGCGACGTTGTTGAAAAGGTGTGTGACGAGAGAGAGGTTCGGGTTTTTTGGTAAGGTAAGGGAAGGTCTTAGAGAGCGGTATATTCCATCCGAACCGTAGCCTGATCTCTGCATTGGAAAATTTACAAAAATTTAAAAATTTTGGTTTTGATGAAACAGAAAATTTCCAGTTTCTTTTGGGTAATGATTGTGTATCTGTTACAAACTGAAATTGAGGCAGGGATATATAAGGATTTGTTTTTCTTTTTTTGTTTCTCAAATATTTAAAAATCAAAAGATTTTTTTCTTTATTTTTTTATTATTTTTAATGTGATTTTTTTTCCTTTGCTGACTATTTTAAATTACTATAAAAATTTAGGATAAGTATTAAAGGCTATGGATAGAAAAAATTGATATTTTCATTGACTTTTTTCCAATTCAAAATGTCAGTCACTATTATAAATAAATATATTTTTTATAAATCCATTAAATAAATAATTCATTAAATAATTCATGAATCTGATATATAAATAAAATATATCAATTAGTTAATAAATTTATTTATAATAATTTTAAAAAGTATGTCAATTATTTTTTTTTCTAATTTTTAAGGATTATTATATTGATTATTTACTTTTACCATCAATTTTATACTATATATTCTTAATATAGTAATTACTAATATTTTATATATATAGAAATTAGATTTAAATGGAAAAAATAATATTATTTTATTGGCATGAATTTTGTTGTCTTCTAAAAGCTTCCAGCTGTATAAAATATGTATTAATTAAAAGATTTTTATTTTGAGAAGAAGAGAGTAATATCTTTGCGATAGTGTGTGTATGAGAAATTATATAATGATCACAAGTATTTAGAAGCAAAATAGGTTGCAGTTAGGTGTAAAATGCAGGTGAGACATGTTCATAAAAAAATGCTACTAGTATGAAAAAAAATAGGCAAACGATAATGGTCCTGTCTTTATTGCTTGTCCTGTTGTGATTTATTTCGAAAAGTCAGAAACTTTAATAAAATCGTCACCTTATTGAAATTATGTTTGGGACTGATTTTTAGTTGTAGAAAATGAAGTTGTGATGGCGTCGTGTTTTGATTTTTAATTACGTGTGTGTAATTTAAATGTCAAGTGGAGAAACTTGTATTGGATAATGACGCAATCCATGCTCTACCATTGTTCTATTACGCGATTTAAATTATGTGACTAAGATTTAATTGTATATTTAAATCTTAGTCATACAATTAAATCTAATGCTTACTATTTATTATTTTCATCTCACATAAACATGACGTACTTGAAAAATGTTTACCTTGTGTAACTTAACTATCGTATAATCAACCAAGTCTCAAATTATATGTTGGTTTGTTTTTTTGTCCTCCCTCGATTCCTATTATCCCCAATACTTTTAGTACTCACCTTTTCGTCCCATTGGTCATTATTGCATTAATGCCAATTAATATCTTCCTTTTTTTCTTCATCTTAACATAAAATCTCTAAGAGCTCTTGTGACTATTAATTGATGATCCCTTGTTTTTCTTAATGTTTATCTTGGTTATTAAACTAACTAACTTTATCTATGTTCAACTCCACATAACCAACCATTAGTTATGATGGTTGATAATGTTAGATTTATATATTCCTTTTAACTTAAATATGTTGAAAGAGTAATTCCTTGTCAGATTTGATTTTGATTTGATTTAAATCTAAAATAAATAAATTTGATTTAGTTTCAAAATTGATATTTTGGACTTTTATAGTTCTGGACTTTTAGCTTAGGGAGCAAGCTAACCTAAATTTATAAATAAGGAACCTTATTTTGTAATCATTCTGAAATATTATATTCACAGATTTGCAGTTGTAAAGTGAAATAAAAGGTTTTCCACAGTTTGTGGGCAGAAAGGTCTTTGCATAATATTATTCTTCTTCCTTAAACCCTAACTTTTTCTCTTCTCAATTTTTCTTTTAATTTCCGATGTACAACAATCTTGTTCATAAAGATTGATTGAAATTCTCCATATGTTTTGGGGGATTTTCAACATCTGGTATCAGAGCTTCTGTTTGAGAGATTCAAGGGCAAGAATCTTGATGACGATGAATCATCCAAACGGGGCATTTTCCGAAAACCTTCCAATTCTCAAGAAAGATAATTATGAGAATTGGTGCAAGCAGATTAAAGTTGTTTTTTTGTTATCAAGAGTTGTGGGATCTTGTGAAGGAAGGTGTAATAACGCTTGCAGAGAACGCAATATATCAAGAAAAGGTTGCACACAAAGAATTGAAGAAGAAAGATCATAAAGCTCTCTTTATAATCCATCAATGTGTTGATCCAAATAACTTTGAGAAGGTTAGTGATGCATAATCAGCAAAGGATGCATGTGAAATTCTTGAGAAGTCGTTTGGAGGCACATAGAAGGTGAAAGAGGTGAGGTTACAAACTCACAAAAGGGCTTATGAATTGCTTCAGATGGAAGACAATGAAAGCATAACAGATTTCTTCACAAGAGTTACGAAACTTGTGAATCAAATCAAAGTATGTGGAAAAGCGCTGACGAAAACAGCAATTGTCTCAAAGATTTTGAGATCGTTGGTTCCAAAGTTCGACCACGCGGTAGTAGCCATAGAAGAGCCAAAAGTTTGGTCGAAGATGACTAAAGAAGAGCTTCAAGGGACGCTTGAATCTCATGAATAAAGAATGGCTGAAAGGTGGCTACAACAATTCGACTTGTCAAAATCAGTAGGAATAAGGTTGGTCGAATCAAAGAAAACCCTAGAACCAAGGAAACCAAATAGGTGGTGTTGAATGTAGAGGAAGAGGTGGTGGTCGAAAGCCAGACAAAAGTCACATTCAGTGTTATAATTGTCAGAAGTATGGTCACTATTTTAGTGATTATCCTGAAGCAGAAGAATATAAAAGTTGATGGAAAGATGGTTAAACACAAAGAAGAAGAAGAGATGTTGTTGATGGTCATAACAAGAGATGAAGAGAAATTCCAAGATCAATGGTATTTGTACTCAGGATGCTTATCACACATGACTGGTAGGAAAGATTGGTTTGTCAACCCTTGATGAAGAACATGGTGAAATTTGCAAATGACAATACTCTAGTAGCTGAAGGTATTGGTGACGTTTAATTATGAGGAAGGATGGAAAAAGGTCAGTAATTTCCAATATGTTGTACATACCAGGCATGAAGAGCAACTTGCTCAGTATAGGGCAGTTGGTCGAAAAGAATTACAAGGTGACAGTCGAAGACAAGATGAGAGTTATCGAAATAAGTGAAAGGTTGATCTTGAAGACTCCAATGTCTCAGAATAGAACCTTCAAGATCAAACTTAATGTGATGGAGCATAAGTGCCTTGCAACTGCAACTAGCAGAGACGAATGAATATGGCACTATAGACTTGGTCATCTCTATTTCAAAAACATTAGATATTTGAAGAGAAGAAATATTGGTTTCAGGATTTCCAGAAATCGACATCCCAAATGAAGTGTGTGAAGAATGTGTTCAGGCGAAACAACACAAGAATAACTTTAGCAAGGATGTAGGAAGCAAGTCGAAGGAAATTCTTGAAGTCATATACTCTGATGTATGTGGTCATATCCAGGTGGATTAGATTGGGGTAACAGGTACTTTGTCACATTCATGGATGATTTTAGTCGAAAATTGTGGACTTACCTGATTAAGAAGAAAAGTGAAGTGATTGAGGTATTTTCCAAGTTTAAATCTATGGTTGAAAGACAAAGTGGTCGAAAGTTAAAGATTCTGAGGACTGATGGTGGTGGAGAGTATGTGTCAAAAGATTTCGATGCATTATATGTAAAAGAAGGGATTGTACGTGAGATGGTGCCACCCTACACTCCATAGTAGAATGGAATTGCAGAAAGGAAGAATTGAATAATCATGAAGATGGTAAGAAGTTTGTTGAAAGACAAACATCTACCCAAAGAATTATGGGGAGAAGCTGTGTTGACTGTAACATATATTTTGAATAGATACCCAACGAAGAAGCTGGAAGGAATTATGCTAGAAGAATGTTGGTCTGGTGTCAAGCCTTGCTTGAGTCATCTGAAGGTATTTTGATCTATAGTGCATAGACATGTTCCAGATAAGTTAAGAAGAAAGCTTGATAACAAGTCCAGTCAAATGATTCCGATAGGATGTCATTCGACTATAGGTTACAAGTTGTTAGACCCAGTGAACAAGCAAGTTATGATCAGCAGGGACGTGATCATAGATGGGATTAAAGAGTGGGATTATACTAAAAGTGTCAAGAAAAATTCAGTTGGAATCTTATGTGAAGAACCAGCTAGTGAAGTCAAAAGAGATATTCGACGAGAAGAAATTAGAGGTGAAGCAGGCCCAAGTAGACCTTAACAAACAAGACACATGCCTGCAAGGTTTCAAGAATGTGTGATTATATCAGATGATATGGCCAATGAAGAAGGTGAGCTGGTACACTATGATTTCTATGCAGATGTGGAACCTATAAATGTAGTTGAAGCATTGAAAGATTTGAAGTGGGTGAAAGCAATGAATGAGGAACTAGAGTCAATCGAAGTCAATAACACATGGTCACTTGTCGAATTTCCTCAAGGCAAGAAGAAAATTGATGTGAAATGGGTATACAAGGTAAAGCTGAATCGCATAGGGGAAGTGACTCGACACAAGGCGAAACTTGTGGTGAAAGGATTTCTTCAGAAGTAATTTTTGTTCTCCAAAGGCGTGACAACGCGCTCCAAGATAAGTAATTTTTGTTCTCACTTTGCGCTCGTTTCTCAAGTCGAACCTAAAAAAGATAAAGATGCATTACTTGATGAGCATTGGCTTATTTCCATGCAAGATGAACTAAATCAATTTAAAAAGAATGGTGTTTGTGATCTTGTCTCTCTTTCTAAAAATCATCAAGTAATCGACAACTGATGGATTTTTAGAAACAAGGTTGACGAAAATGGATAACCTGCAATAAAGCCCAACGAGTGGCTCAAGGTTATAACCAAGAGGAGGGCATTGACTATGAGGATAATTATTCTCTAGTTGCTTTCCTTGAGGCTAGACACCTTCTACTATCCTATGTTTGTGCCAAAGAATTCAAGTTATTTCAAATGGTCGTGAAAAGTGTGTTCCTAAATGGATATATTAGTGAGGAAGTATATGTAGCTCAAACCCCCGGTTTTGAATGTCACGAGTATCTGAATCATGTTTACAAACTTTAGAGAGTTTTGTATGGCCTCAAACAGGCCCCTCAGGTTTGGTATGAATGACTAAGTAAAATTTTAATCGATCAAGGATACATTTTTCATTAAGCTCCAAGGAAGGAATACTCTTCTAGTTCAAGTTTATATCGATGATATTATTTGTGGATCCACTATCATGCAACTTGTATAGGAGTTTTCTAAGCTTATGCAGGGTGAGTTTGAGATGAGCCTTACAGGGGAGTTGAATTTCCTCCTTGGTCTTCTAATTAATCAACTCAATGAAGGTACATTTTTGTGTCAAACCAAATATTGCAAAGAATTGCTAAAGAGATTTGGCATGGAAGATGCAAAATCCATTGACACTCCTATGACCATAAAAGGAAACTTGGAAAAGAATGAAAATAGTAAGGATGTAGATGTGAAGATTTATATAGGTATGATTGGTTCTCTTCTATATCTTACTACATCTAGGTCGGATATTATGTTTAGCGTGTGTATGTACACTCGTTATCAATTGGCTCATAAGGAATCTCACTTAAAAGTCATAAAACACATTCTTAGATATCTTCATTGTACTTCTAAGTATGGGCTTTAGTATTCTAAGGGAAAATTGTAATTTGGTTGGTTATATCGATTCCAATTTTGAGGGTTGCAAATCAGATAGGAAGAGTACTTGTGGAACTTGCCACATGTTTTCAAATGTATTAGTAAGTTGGGATATCAAGAAACAAGTTTTCCTTTCTTTGTCAACTGCCGACGACGAATACGTAGCGTTCGATAGTTGTTGTGCTCAAATTTTGTTGCTCAAACAACAACTAATTGATTTTGATATAAAACTGCAACATATTCTTATTATGTGCGACAACGTTAGTGTTATTAATCTAACAAAAAATCCGGTGTTACATTCTCGCACTAAGCATATTGAGATTTTTCACCGCTTCCTATGTGACCATGTTGAAAAAGGAGACGTCGTATTTGAGCATGTTGATCGTAAAAATCAACTTGCGGATATTTATAAAACCTCTTGCAACGATCCATTTTTCAACAATCGAAGGGAATTAAGGATACTCGATATCTCAAATCTTTCCTAAAATGTGACTTATTGCATGCACTTTATATACCCTTGCTCTAAGTTTCCTTAGAATTTCTATTACTTAAGATTGCATCCTCCATCACCTCATAAGCGAGGTAATATTGTTTTGTTTTCCTTTTCTTTTGTAAGGTTTTATTGTTGCATGTTGCTTGTGTTCCAAATGATTGATATTTGTGATGTATGAAGTAGTTCATGAATATTCACTTCCAAAAATTACTATTGATATATGTCAGTTATATGATTATAGTGATTTTGTGTTATTCCATCTATATGCTTGAAATATACTCTTAGTTCCTTTACCTTGTTATGTATTCTTGCATGAAATATGGTCGAGAACCTTGTTATGTACCTTGTTAGCAAAATTCTTGTTGTGTGTCATTGTTATGATAACATCTCTATTTTTAGTTTGAGTGATGATAAAAGCACATGCATGTGCAACATTTCAGGAGCACAAAAGGTATATGTCACGTAATTGTGTCGCTTTTGTAGCAACTCAAGATTTTGTGATTTTATTGTATCCTTCATTTTTAATGCTTGTGTTATGTTATTTGGCATAAGTTTTGGCAATTATGTTCTATTGTTGCTTACTATGCTTGTATTTATGTTTAGGCATTCTTTTTCAATATGAAAATCATTATATGTGAGTGATATCGTATTGATGTTCTTATCTTTTCAAATCGCCACTATATGGTATATTGGTTTTGTATGTGATATAAGATACCTTTAATTTTTTTATTTGTATCTTTTTGATGTTGTCAAAGGGGGCGGGGAGCATCTAAAGAAACACAAAGTTGGATGCATATATTCAGGGGAGTCTTTATGAAGACACGAAACGTCACAAAACAAATCGTCTCAAGTTTTTTCTTCATAAAAGAGGGGGAGTATGTGAGTGCAACTTTTTATTAGATGTATTTTACATGATGTCAAAACTAGGATTCTCTAGCATTAATGTATATTGGATGATATCCTCTGATTCTATATGTGTATCTTAACATTAGGAAGCATTAAAATGTTTTGGAAAAGTTCATTCATCAAAAATTGCATTGAAAACAAATTTAATGAAGTGCGTTACGATACATGTCGATACAAGACCTTCATATGTCAATGTATAACTATCATATGTCGACTCATACGATGCATTTTTCCAAAATTCACAATTTTCTTCATTCTTTTGCATTCCTTTTGCTTTCAAACTTGCATAATTATGAATACTTGATATATGCATCATTTATAGTAAGGTTCTAGAGTAAACCTATACGAAATTGGGGTTTCAAAACATTCTCATCATCTTCAACCTCTCTTCTATGCATACACACAATCAAACTACACATAATCATTTTTTGATTGGGTGACCATCTATATTAGAGTCGATAACATCCAATTAGGTTATTGAATCAATGATATTGGGTTGTGTATCCTTACGTATATTCGAGATTTTTGATAGAGGTTTGGTTAGACGATTCAATTCGGGTTGTTTTCGTTGTGCCATAAATCTTTTCAAAACAATGTTTTCCAAAAGTTTTTAACTTGTGATCTATTCACCCCCTGAATACTCTCTCATACAGACTATGATTATTCTTCTTAGCATGCTTCACCAACTCTCCATCTGAAGCCACTAAATAATTAAAGATAAGATCAAAAAGTTTTACATGAGAAAATAGCACACAATACAAGATCAAAGAACATTTCCATTAAACTGGTTTTTGTGGAAAATGACTGTAATATTGTACCCAAGGCCGGATTTGGGCTTGTTCAGTCTGGCCTACTGCACAGGGGCTCACAAAAATCTAGGGTCTCCAATTTTTAGTTTATAATAGATATAGATCCAGCCCAATAAATTAATAGTTTTAAAAAGAACAAGTCAATTCAGAATAAAACAAACCGCGTATAACATTGGCCAAACCCATAAAACACACACTGTATTGATTATATATAATATAATATGTTATTAGGTTATCACTTAGACTTAGTAATAGCAGCTTCACTACAAACCGTACACTGTACACGGCAGTGAAAGTCTTCAAATACAACAATCAACATAGATGAATAACGTTTCACTGCATCAATCAAATTAAAAGGTTTGCAATTTACTATGCATATATAATATATTATATAATATATTGCTTAATCAATTTCAATTTAAAAGTAGAAGAATAAACATGACTACTTTTTTTTAATCATTTTTATTTATTTCTGGAAAAAAATTATTGTTTATATTTTAGTAGGTAATATAATTTAATTGTTAATATTTTTTTGACATGCTATAACTTAGTATTATTTTTTTCATTATTATTTCTCTTAATTTTTTTATCATCTTCATTATTAATTTATTAATTTATGATTTTATTTGTTAATTACTAATTTTTTAATTTTATTTATCTGTTCAACTTCAACGTTGTTTATCTGGTGCAAATTCTATGTTGCAGATTCGATCAAGAACAGTGAGAAATTTTAGGTTCTAACTTTTTTCATCTTTCTAATATGTCTTTTAAATTGCCTCCAAAGACTAGAGAGTTTGATTCTAGATATGAAAAGCGTAAAAAAAAAAAAGACTTGATGAGTTAACTCAATCTCAATCAGGAGCTCTTGATAAATTCATAATAAAAGAATCAAAAGTTTCGGTTGAAAATCAGAATGTTGTTAATGTTGATGTAGGCATTATTGAAAATATGGTTATTTCAGAAAATATGAAGAATAATATTGATCTTAATGATGCTACTGAAAATATGGAGAATAATATTGATGTTAATGCTACTGAGAATGATAATTTAGATCCTGAAAAGGTTAATGTTGATAATGTTAATGACAACGGGAAAGATATATTTGATCCAAGAATTTAGGATTCTCTTGAGTCTAAAATCATTGATTTATTAGATATGAAAGGTCCTAAAAGAGATTTAACTATTGTAAAGGATCCTAAAGATAAATCATCTTGACACTTTATGGCTAATTTGTATACTAGAGTTTTATCAAATGGAGAGAAGTGTGATAGAGATTGGCTTGTATATTCAAAAGAGCTTGATAAAACATTTTGTTTTTGTTGTAAGGTTTTTAAAAAGGGATCAGTAAAGGTCAATTAGCAAATGATGGTTTTGGTGATTGAGCACATGTTGGAGAAAGACTTAGAGGACATGAAATTGACATGGAATATGTTAAGAATATGACTACTTGGTATGAATTGCGCCAAAGGATGCAAAACTTTCAGACTATTGATAAAACATCTCAAAGATTAATTAACAAAGAAAAAGATCATTGGAAAAATGTTTTAAAAAGAATTATTTCAATAGTGAAATTTCTTGCTAATCATAATTTGGCCTTTCGTGGTTCTAATGAGAGATTGTACCAAAATAACAATGACAATTTCTTGGGGTTAATTGAAATGTTAGCTGAATTTGACCCAGTAGTTCAAGAACAAGTTAGACGTATTACAAATAATAATATTCATGATCACTTTCTTGGACATAACATCCAAAATGAGATAATACTTTTGATTTCTTCTGCAATTAAAACTAAAATCATTAGAAAAAATAAACAAGCAAATTATTTCTCAGTGATACTTGATTGTACCCCTGATGTTAGTCACCAAGAACAAATGTCTTTGATAATACGATATGTGAATGTTTCATCAAATTCAGTTTACATTGAGGAATCGTTTTTAGGATTTCTGAATGTTGATGATACAACTGGTCAAGGACTTTTTGACGTGTTACAAAATGAATTGAAAAAGCTTGATCTTGACCTATTTGATGTGCGAGGACAAGGATATGATAATGGATCAAATATGAAAGGAAAACAGCAAGGTGTACAAAATAAATTTTTAGACATAAATTCGAGAGCCTATTATACTCCATGTGGTTGTCATAATCTTAATTTGGCTTTGTGTGACATGGCTAACTCGTGTATTAAAGCTAAAGTTTGTTTGGCCTTATTCAACACATTTATACTATTTTTTGCCAATTCCACTAAGAGATGAAAAATTCTGAAAGATGATATAAAAGGTTTGACTCCAAAATCATTGTCATCTACTCGTTGGGATAACCATGTAAATAGTATCAAAGCTATAAAATCTCAAATGTAAGATTTTAGATAAGCATTGCTTCAAGTGTCAGAAATGAATCTTGATTCTAAAATAAGAAGTGAAGCTAAATATTTAGCAACAAATGAGCTTGGTGATTTTGAGTTTTTAATGAGTATAATTATTTGGTTTGAAATATTATATGCAATTAATTCTGTTAGCAAGATTTTACAGTCAAAGAACCTGCTTATTGATGTTGCAATGGAAAAAATAACTGGGCTGGTTTCATTTTTTGAGAGTTATAGAGAAAATGGTTTTGATAAGGCATTGAATTATGCTAAAGAAATTTCTATTGAATTGAATATTGATCCAGTATTTCCTCAAAGGCGTTTAATTCGAAGAAAAAGACACTTTGATGAGAATTTGAGTACCTCATCAGTTGAGTTGTCTGAAGTGGAATCTTTTAGAGTTAATTATTTTCTCTACCTTGTTGATCAAGCCATTGTATCTTTTAAAAAGAGATTTGAGCAATACCAACAATATGAAAGTGTCTTTGGCTTCTTGTTTACTTCTCATAAGTTACAATCATTAGATGATGCAACTTTGGAGTCATGTTGTAGTCATTTAGAACAAAGATTAAAACATAATGATCAATCTGATATTGATGGAAAAGAACTGTGTGTGGAGTTAAAGTTACTAAGAAATTTCTTGTCTGAAGAAATAACAGGACCTATTGATATATTAAAGTTTTTAAAAGGAATGAATTTTTTTCCTAATACAATTATTGCATATCGAATTTTATTGACTATTCCTGTAACAGTTGCTTATGCCGAAAGAAGTTTTTCAAAATTAAAATTGTTGAAGTCATATTTGCGGTCTACCATGTTACAAGAAAGACTTAATGGATTAGCACTAATAGCAATTGAGAATGATATCTTAGAGACGATACAATATAAAGACTTGGTTAATGAATTTGCTTCAAAAATTGTTCGAAATAAAAAAATTCATATATTTCAAAAGCAATTACATACAACCTTGGTTTCTCACCAAGCACAATAACTACCCATTTACATTAACAATTTAGCTAAACTATCATATACTTGGGCCTCATCCACCCTCTATTCATTATAACATCAATTATACTCTTTATAACACTATTTGTATCAATTTGATTCCTATCATTATCAAAATTAGCACTATTCTGAAACCTTCATATGCCATAGATAGTTTCGATTACCACAACTTTGAACAAACTTGCTCTTCTCCCATTGCTTTTACACCTCCTTTTTATCCATTCCAAATCCATATTATTGTCTCTAGCATAGTTCAACCAGTTAAGAGCCCCATTCCAAATTGGCTGCACTTTCCTACATTTAAAAATAACACGGTGATTACTTTCCTCTTCTGTTCCACATAAGGCACACTCATAATTTTAAACCATACCCATTTTTCTCAACTTGTTCTTAGTAGCAAGCCTTCCTTGACACGACAACCAGAAGCACAACACAACCCTAGGTCTTTCCATATTATGGCACATCATCCTATTCCAATCCATTTGAGGTTGATCACCCATTAGACTTCTATACACTTGGCTCATTGAGAATTTACTAACATTCATCAGTTTCTGCCACACAATTTGCATATTAGGAATCTCTACTCTACTCTTGAGAATCTATTTCATAATCCATTTACAATTATTCTTGATGGGGACATTCCACACATCTTCACCTTTTAAGTAATAACTATGTACCCATTTCACCGACAAGTTATCAAGATTCAAGTTGATACTCCATAGGCACTTCAGCATAGCCACTCTGTTCCAAATGTCCAGATTTATGATATTTAAACCACCATTCCTGCAAGGTATACAAGTCTTCTCCCAAGCCACAAGACTTTTTTTACTCGGAGCATCTTTCCCCGTCCAAATAAACCCTCTGCAGATAGATTTTATCCTCTTCAAAACAAATTTAGGCATTGGGAGGCAAGCCATCCATACTGAACTTTTGCCATACAGATACTTTTCACAAGCTGGATTCTTCCTGCAGTACTAAGTAATCTAGCAAACCAATGCCTAATCCTACTTGTTATCCTATCCACCAGTGGCATGTAATGATTAACATTCAGTATTTTATCAGTTAGAGGAATACCCAGGTACCTTATAGGGAGTTGTCCTTCTTCAAAATCTATTATCCTATTGATATTTTGCACCATTGTAGGCTCAATACCACCACAAAACAACTTACATTTTCTTGGGTTGACTTTCAGGCCCGTGGAGTCAGAAAATTGAGTAAAGGCTTGCATCATTAGCTCCACTGATATCATATCCCCTCTACTGAAAAGAAGAACATCATCAACAAATGACAGGTGTGTGATTGATAACTTCTCACATCTTCTGTGATGGTTGAAATTTGGATTATTCTGCATCTTCCTCAACTTCCTATTTAGGTATTCCATCATAATGACAAACAACAAAGGGGATATGGGATCCCCTTGTCTGATCCCTCTTTCAGCCTACATAACATCAGTGAAACACCTATTAACATTAAACGTGTAGCTCACTGTACTCACTGCTTTCATTATCCAGACAGAAAATTTATTTGGGATGCCTATCTCATCAAGAACTGTTCTCAGTGCAGTCCAATCCACCATATTATATGCTTTGTGGAGGTCTAGATGCATCATACATCTAGGTGGTCCCCCTTTTCTAGCATACCCCTTCAACAGTTCAAAAGCCAACAATATATGGTTCTGTATGAGTTGACCTGGCATAAAAGTTGTCTGGCTCTGATGTACAATCTCAGTCAGAAATCTGCTTAACCTAGTGGTGAGGATCTTAGAAATTATTTTGTAGAATGTAGTATATCCTGCAATGGGCCTATAGTATTTTGCATTGTCACTCTTGGGAATCAAAGTAACCACTGTACTATTAAAAGCTCTAAAAAGAATCCCTTTATCAAAGAATTCCTGCGCAGCTGCCACTACATCTGCTTTAATAATACTCCAGCTTCTTTTAAAAAACTTAGCCCCATATCCATCAAGACCAGGAGCTTTATGGTCCCCTATATCCTTTAGGGCCTTAAAGGTCTCCTCTTCACTCACATCAGCCACCCAAGCATCCCCCTGACTTCTACTAAGTTCAGGTCCAGTTCTCATTGCCTCAATGTCAACTTGTTGCATATTGGCCTCCTTCTTTCCCATTAAAGACCCATAAAACTGCATGACCTCTTGCTTTATCTCATCTTGCTCATACAAAATACTCATATCCTCTTTCTTCAAGCTCTGTATATTCTTGTTGTGATTCCTACTCTTTACTATAGCAAAGTAGTAGGCATTATTAGCACCCCCTTTCCTGAGCCAATCAATTTTGGCTCTTTGCATCAAGATCTGCTCCTCTATCTCATTCATGGTTATAACATTCTCAGTACAGTTTTTCACAATTTCCATCAGCTCACTACTCATTCTATTACCTCTGAGATTTCCCTGAGCTATCTCCAAGTCTTGTCTAGCTTTGATCACCTTCTGATGAATCCCTAGCCATTTCTTGCTCAATTGGTTCAACTCAGGTTTCAATCTCTCTTCAAATTGTTCCAAAGTACATATATAGGGGATCCTGAGATAGGCATATTTCAGTTATTATTAACAACATCCTCATACCCTGCAATCTTAGTTAGATAGTTATAAAATCTGAATATTCTTTTTTGTCTTCTAGGATCTAGCTTCTTGTTTTCCACATACAGCATAGTATGATTTGAAACACTTGGATGCATAATAGTAAGCTTCATATCAAGGTTATTACTAAACCACTTCACATTATCAATGACCCTGTCAATCCTGGAATATATGACACCGATATTATGCTTGTTGCACCATGTGAAATGATCTCCCACACTTTCCATATCATTCAGCCCAACTTTATCCATCATATTTTTCATATCAATGTACTCAGATTCCATGACCTTCCTGCTTCCAATTCTGTCATTTGTTGTGGCAACATTATTGAAGTCTCCCATTGCACACCAATGACTCTAGGTACTAGGCTGAAGTTTCTCCATATCTTTCCATAACATCTTCCTCTTCTCAATAGTATTATGGCCATAAATTTTTGTAAGCCAATATTTAAATCTCCCCATATTATCTTTTACCTCACAGTGCCTAAACTGATCAGACATTTTCACAATTTGAATATCAACTTTGGTAGCACCCCAGGTAACCCATATCCTACCATTCTCATGTTTAAGATAGTTGTCAATGTAGTTCTCATACAAAGTCATCTTGTCTCTTATCTTTTTTGGCTTTATCTCTCTTAACTCTGGTTTCAATTAAAATCACAATCTCAGGCTTTAGTGACTGGAGACGGGAGCTAATCTCCTTTACCTTGTCTGGTTTATTTAACCCCCTTACATTCCAAGAGACTAACATGGTCCCATATCTAAGGTGACTATGGAGTCATTCACAACCCCAAGCACCTCAAAAACATTCCCACAATTAACATTGGATGATGAACCAGTTAGTATTCTCTTACCTTTATTCCGTGCAGAAGATCTCACCATATTCCATACACCTTCCTCCTCAACTACCTCATGGATAACTTGATCCTCCACATGAATAGTTGTATCCTTAACAACTGGTTTCACCTTCCTCTCTCCTAATTGGTCTGGAGTTTTTGCTTTGACCATCCACTTCTTGGTACTATTAGCTCTGCATATGTGTCCAATTCCTTGGCATTTGGTGCAGAATAGTGGCTTCCACTCGTATTCAATCTTCTGCATAATCTTTTTCTCTTTACTATCATTTATTGCTACCTCGGTTACCAAATCCTTTGTAATATCAACCTCAACAAGAATTTGAGCATATGAAACTCTCAATTTCCTTGATGTACATTCATCAGTTGCCAAAGGCACTCCAATGGCACTCCCAATTTTTCTTAGGCTCCCCCCCCCCCCCCCACAGCTGCAGTGGAAGTTGTGGCAACTTCACCCATAAGGGGATTGCCCTCAAGAGGTCCTCTTTCATATCAAAATCTTCCTTCCACTCCTTTAGCATCAATGAAACATTCCTGATTGAGTACGGCCCTTTCATCATAACTGCATCTTTGTCTTTGTCGCTCCCGGGATTTTCATCCTAGTACAAACGCGAAAGTGGCGCGGAAAAGTTAGAGTCGCCAGCCAGACATTTTTATCCCGAAGGAATGAGAAAGGTAATGTTGCACAAACCTAAGGAAGAAGGAAAAGGACGAGGCCTTGGGAACCAAAGATCTGGGTCCGAAAGTCGGTTACAAATTGGGAAGGTATTAGCACCCCAATCCGTCCGCCGTACACGACGGGATCCACGCTTATAAGTCTGTTTTCAAAGGGTGAGAAATAATATGCTGTTTGAATAAAGGAATGGCTATCTGGAATGGAATGGAAATGAGAAAATAAATGGAATTGACAAATGGAAATAAAGGGGGAAAATGTAGGGAAAATAAAGATTGTGCTCGAATGGGCCCTACCCCACTGCCTACGTACCTCATCGAGAAAATGAGGATCAGAGTCGTCGTAGTTCGTCTAACTAAGGAGGGAACTTGTTTGTGATTTTTAGGATGACGTTGCCATAGCTCTAGCTCAGGTGTTACCGCCTCTGACTCGAGGGTGTTTATCGTATCGCTGTTTGAACTGTCGAGACAAGTCGCATTCGTCCGCAAAGAGTATGAGATGGGATGAGAAGACGTGATGTCTTGGTTTGTTGTCTTTTAGAAGAAGTGTTTTGAATTTGTGTTTTTCGTATGTACAACACTAAAGACTATGATACAGGAGCGAATACTTTCCAAGATCGCCCCCAATGGAACGTTTGTAAAGCATCCTAGAAGAATGAAGGAGACCTCCACTAATCATTTCCCGTATAGCTTAAGGCTCTTGGTGCATTGTACATATTTATTTTATTAAGTATTTTTTATTTTTCTTTAAGATGAGGAGTGAGACTCAAATTATAAAAGGAAAAAACTCTAAGGGAAACTAGACTTACCCTAAGTTAGTTGAGTTTAAGGATAACCTATGGTTAATGAGGTTTGAAAGATTAAATCTACCTAAGAGATACTAGACTAGTAATGCAAGTACAAAAAGTAACAGTGAATAATATGGTCCTCCTAAGTCATGGTGGGTAAAAACGTGTATGAAACGTAAATGGGATGAAACGATGGATCGGGTGGGTCGGTTGCGTGGTGCTAAGACGCACGACTTATAGTGTGCAACATACAAGGCTTGCTTTTGGTGTAATGGAATGGAACGATGGTAATCGAGGAATCCTAAAGTCACATGAAACTTTATTTATTTATTTGAAAAATTTACTAGACGTTGGATCGAGTATCTTATTTTTGTTCTTTGAGATTTTGGTTTTCTATCGATTCGTTTTATCTTTTCTATCCTAGTTATAGAAACTATACAAGAGTACAAGTTCTAAGCTATTACATCACAAAAATATAATCGAGGCATAATAAACATAATCCAAGTCCATAAGCAAATCCTCGAAAAATACCTTGCACAAAAAGGGAAATTGTTAGTAAATGAAATGAACATGAATATGCAATAATATGATGGAAATGAATTAAAATGCCAAAAATATAAAAAGTCATGGAAAAATGTGAAATTAATTCCCTAGGGTCTCAAACCTGACTATAATATTGTGTTAAAAAATATCTTAAAAATTCAAAGTCTAACTATGTCAAATGGTCACCTAAATCTACCTAAGGTTCAATCATAATTTTGCACAAATCACACTACCAAAATAGTGGATAAAATGGCCTAAAAAATATGCCAAAATTATTTCCAGGTACTATTATTTGTCCTCTAATCATAGCAAAAAGAATGGGCCAAACATGTCACAGGAAGTGGGAGAAATAAAATATACAAATTTATGTGTCCAAGTGAGAATTCAATACAAAAGCAATTAAATGAAAAATCGAAAATAAATTGAAAAATGATTAAATTCAGAAAGTAAAAATGTGGAATGTTTCTAAATTGAATTAAGATTCTATCATAATTTTTGGGGAATTTTATTATTCATTTTAATATTTTTCATGTATTTAAATTGAAATGGCTTTAAAATATAAAAATAAAAAAAGAAGGAAAATAGAGGGAGGTGAGGAAATAAAAATAGTTAGTTAAAACTACTGATGGGCTTGAATTGGTGGTGCAAATAGCAATTGGCTTAGGCCCACACGCACAGAAGCCAGGGGGCTCTGAAGGCAGTATTTATTAGTTTAAAAAAAACAACTGGGCTTAAGTTAGGGTGCGGGTATCAATCCGAAAAAAGGCCCAAACGCAGGTAGCCTGAGGGTGTATGGTAGTTGCAGTGGAGAGAAGTGCATGGGATTGTGAAGGGGTGGTCCAACCGGACGGTGACAAGTGTCACTGCTGGAATGGACCCCTAAAAGAGAATCTTATCTCTTCATTTGAATTGGCGGTGGGAAGTTAAGACATTTATCAGATTTAATGACTTTTATTAGTTTTTAATGATACTAATTATGGAGATTATTCATGATTCTAATTCTTTTAATCCCAAAGATCAATATTAACTCAAATTAACAATTATATAATCAAATAAACAAAGGGCTGAATGCTTTACCAAAAACCCTAATGCTCATTCATCTTCAAGCCGCAACGCCTTCATCCCTCTCACCCAGTCTCTCTCTCTCTCTCACCCTAGGTCTGTCTTCTTCGCCCTCTTGCCTCCGATTGAACTTAAACGGCGCAGCCACCACGAATCAACCGGAGGAGACAACAATCCACCTCTCAATCATCGCCTAAAACTCACCTTTACCCCCAAATCCGAAACCCCAACCCTTGCAATTTCAAATCCCTAAATACGAATCCTAAGCCAAACCTTACTTCGCTCCTAGTCCGAGACCACGTGACGTACGGATATCCACTTGGATTCACAACCCTGAACAAACTCCACAATAATTCTATGTGTGAGATGTAGGCTCGTACCTCGAATCGAAAGGAGATTGATGTAAAATCTGTTTACAGAAAGACGAAAATGCAGTGATGAAGACGTCAACGACGCGAAGAGGAATGTCGTGAGATTTCGTCAAGGTATTCACTTCGACCTCCCTTCTCGTCCTCTCTTTCTTGTTACGCTTTCTGTGACCAAACCCTTGCAGCTTCTTGATGTGGCTCGAAGAAAATGTTGTTAAATTCTTGTCTTTGATTGGTTTTGCAAGTTTGGTGATGGAAGAAATGTCTTGTGCAAATATTGATCGGTGATGCGCGTTGAAGATGACTGATGATATCGAATGAGAGGCGCGATTGATGATGCGGGGCTGAAAATTGAAGGTTCTCGTTGATGCGCGGATTGACGCGGAGGATCGTCGAGAGAGTATGAAGGTTGAAGTGAGGAGAGGTTGGAGAAGGTATGGACAGTTATTTTAACCTCTGAGTTTTATCTTTTTCTTCACAATTCTTCCCTGAATTGTTCTACTTCTGAGTTTGTTGTTGTAGAAGTCTTGATTACTGAATTTACCAGGTTCTTGATTCCTTTTCTTGCAATATTTGCAGTGAAAGATTGGTGATGGATTAGAGAACTTTGAAGGTGATTTAAGGGTGAAAATGAAGAGGATGAAAGGTATTGAAGGTTGGATAGTTCTTCAAAAGTAAAAAGGGTGGAGGAATGGTGAAGAATGATGAAGATGGATTGACGAAAACTGAAGATGAGGATGGTGGTGAAGTTTTTGGACTAACACAGAGAGTGATGATTCTGAATTTAGCAGTGATGAAGATTGTTGTTGGAGTTTTGGAGGAATGAAGATGGATTGAAAGGAGAAGAAGATTCTGAGGAAGAGTGAATATCAATGGAAGAAGATGCAAGCATGAGAGTGGAGAAGAATGAAGAATAGTATTGAAGAGTGAAGGAAAGTGATGAAGAAGTATGAATCTGAGGAGGAAGAAAAATATCGACAATTCAGCCCCTCAATTTGCAGCCAATTCCTGATTTTATAGAAGAGAGATTGAAGGATTCAATGGGAATTTCAGGTAAAAATGGTTATGAATTCGGTTATATTTTCTGTTATAAGTGTACCTGAACTTCTATTAGCATTCCTGCAATTCTGTTTTCAGTGAAAAATCAGTTAGAAGTGGTTAGGGATTTTGTTAGTTTGTTAGATAATTGGTTGGAAATTGTAACTGTTTTTTGTATTGAACTCTCTCCTCCTCTTTTCTTTTTCTGCAGGTTTTCTGTTATATGTGTTTTCGTGGATAAAGAGTTCGATTGGAAACGAAATTGGCGAGAGGGATCCAAGAGCGACGCGGCTGACGAATATGTCTTTTTTCCGTTTTATCTGTTATATCAGTCATGATCATGTAGCTGAATTTTTAACTGAAATTGAACTGTTGCTCGGATCTCTTTTCCGATGATTTTCTCTGATTTTGACTTTCTTGTATCTGTTTTATAATCATCATTTGAAAGTTGTTTCTGAATTTTTTGGAATGAATTTTCTAATGAATTCCTGAGTTTGATTTTGTAAATTTGCTTTTAAAATTTGGTTATGGTGAGTAAGATCAATGCTTTTCGCTATGCAAAGCTCATTGTACTCCTTTAATGAGAGGATATCTTTCGTAGCATTCTGCAACCTCAATACTAGTAAGTCGTTGGATTGATTTATAAGCTACAGCTGTCTCGAGCGCTGAAATTTTTCATTATTCACGGCCTGAATGTTAAGACTAGCTTCAAACAGCGTTTCTTGCAGAGCCTTCGAAAACACATCTGAGTATATATTCACAAAATGCATCTGGAAAATTTCTTCTTCAATCCGCTTGAATAACCCCTCTTGATATTGAAGTGATCTTTTCAAATCGCTTAGTAAAATGTCTTCACCCAAATGTTTATGAAAGGAAGAACTATGATTTTGACGTAGCAATTGATTAAAAGCATGGCCTTCTGAATTTTTAGTAGAAATTAAAATAACTTATGCAGAAGAATGTAGGTTGATGCGGCTCCTTATAGTCTGGAAATGACTTTAGTATTAGAATTCAACATGTGAATCATGCTTTTCAAAAGAGGACTAGCTACGGTTAGAACCCGACAGTCATTGGTTCCCCTTAGACCCTCATATGCCTGCTGCCAGAGTGAAATAACTAGTTGAAGCATTGACTCTAACGACGCCTCAATTGGGCCACATATTTTACCACTGAAATCTGAAGCATTGGCATCATTATCACCACATATTTCCTTCTATTATAAGTCGTTATCTCAAAGTCTAAGCCAAATGTATTAAGTTGGAATGTATTGCAACATAAATCCATTGGACTTGTTCTCGAATTTCTTCGATAAACAAACTTTAATATCTAAATAATCTTGCAAATAAAGCTTCAATTTTGTGCACCTTAATCTTGGCTTAATTCCCCAATTCAACACAAATTGGTACGACGAGATGGCGATATAGGGACAAATAGCCTCAAGCATAATGCATTTCCTAATCATGTCCTGCAACATGATCCATATTTATAGCACCTCAAACCACAAAATCCAACAATCTTGAATTTGATCGCCAAGTGAACATCTTGATAAAGATAATCTGAACACTTGATGAAGCATGAAACCCATGCTCATGACCATAATAATGTTTTAAAGCCCCTCTCCCAACTTGAGGAAAATATCACTAAAAAAAATCAAGAAACAACTGACCCATAGAACTCCTGATCATATACATGCTTTGAGAAAATCGATGATATGAATTATTGTGAAAAGTCAATGAGATGAAAAATTTTGGGGTGTTACAGTCTTCATGTGAACTGAATCTGATGATAAACTAGACATCATTGTGATAATACAATTGTGGTAGGCTCACAAAATTCCATGTTTTAATCATGTAGTTCTTCACTGTATTCATACTTAGATCCTAACCTAGGGCATACATAATGAGTTAGCTTTCCCAAAATGCAATCTCCATTGATGTATCATCTTCAACAATTTCAATCTTCACCACACCGTTCACCAATTTGGGGGCAACATAGTGCATTGTTAATCCCTTCGACGGATTCCGATTCTCCGATAGAACATCCACCCACAACTTCTGATCAACATGCTTGCCTTGACTATTCAATCAATTGCGCAATTCGATACTCTTTAGCTTTTCAAGGGTTTCCACGCTCGAATCCTCAACTTCCACATCTTTCACACTACTTTCATTTGGTGGTAACTCCTTGCGTCTTGTAACAATGGGGGATTCTGGTGTGAAGGAGGTGGAGAAACGGTTACTAGTGATGCCACATGTGGTGGCCTTCCCCTTCCCATTTTCCCTCTCGTTCCTCTCGTCCCAGACCACATATCCTTCTTAAGGATGACTCTTTTTAAGTAGACAGAATGTTAATGATAATATTTATTTGAAATTTTATTTTGACATTATTGATTAAAATATAACTATTTTTAATGTTATGTACGTGGATGATTGATTTTGATGTTATTATTGATATTTACCATTTAATTGGAGAATAACTTAATTTAATTTTTTTGTATATTTATTTATGAAGGGTGCATTTTTAATATTAGAACAGGGTCTCTAAATTGTCTGAGACGACCCTGATTGTACCAATGTGTCTCTCATTTTCACAGACCATTATGCCATACAATTACATTTGTGTATTTCATTTCTATCCTCCAACAACTATTTTCATTGTATATATAAAGGAGTCTTAGAAGAATGGAACAATGTCAACCCTAAAAGAATATCTTCTACGTGAATATTGCATACAATGAAATATTTGAGAGAAAGAAAAACAAACACACAAGGAATTCTTGTTCATACATTTCTTAAAAAATATTTTTGTGTGAAATTCATTTGTTTAATCTGCTTTCTTAGAAGTATCTTGTAACACACTTTGTAGTATGCTTTTGTTTGCGTTGTGTAAAAAAGTTGAAAGGGCTACGATGATATTTTAAGTAAAGAATGATTTTTTTTAGTAAAAATTATGGCTTCTATTTATTTTTTTAATAAGAATTATGTCTTCTTATTTTTTAATGAGAATTATGACATATTTATTGAAATTTTATTATTATTATTATTATTATTATTATTATTATTATTATTATTATTATTAGGCTTAAATAGTGTTTTCGTCTCTATAAGTTAGTAAGTTTTTGGTTTTCGTCCCTGTAAGTTTTTTTTTTGGTTTCATCCCTATATCTTACTTTTTGCTTGCAGTTTAATCCCTAAAGTCAAAATCCACGGGAAAATTTGCAGGTTTCCTGCGGATTTTGGTTTTAGGGACTAAAACAAACGCGAATGTGAAATATAGTGATGGAAAAAAAAATACAGGGACGAAAACCAAATTCTCGCTAACTTACATGGACACAAATATTATTTAAGCCTTATTATTATTAGTATTTACTACTATACTATTTGTAATACCCCAAAATTTGCCCTCATATTTTACCACCAATAAGTGGCTTATACTTCACATACATATGCATTTCTTTAGGTCATAACAAGCATACATGCATAATTGGTCTTCCCAAGGCATGAGATCAAAGTTTTATGTCATGTGTATTCCTCAATAAAATAAAAAGTTGTTCAAAGAAAGGAGGATGAGATATCCTCAATGTCGTGATCATTCAAGCTACAAAGGCTTCATAGGCCTCAAGGCACCTCTTCTGATTTAGTGCTTCATCAGATGTTTGATGTTTGCAAGAAATTTGAAATGAATCACATTCTCATATCTTTAGGTATTTAAGCTAGGGTTTTTGATTATTTGAGTGTGCGACACATTCATGAGTAATAATTTTGGATCATCATCGTCATCATATTACACAAGGCACATGTGTTCAAGAGATTCTCAAGTTTACCCAAAGGAATTAGGGTTTTGAAAATGTGTATTCATCTCCTATCTTTTTCAGCTAAAATTAGGGTTTGTGATAAAAATCAGTTTATTTCTGATTCTGTGAGAAAAAAGTTGATTCCATGGCCTTCTATATATCCCTAAATGTCTATGTGTGTAATATTGGTCATCAATTTTAATCAGAAGAAGTTCAATTGATCAGATGATAGTTGGATTAATTGAATTAGGGAAAAGTCAATTATGTAGGAAAACGTCAACTCCTGACTTTTTGAGGTTAATATTGTGTTTTTCAAGTCAAATGTGACCAATGGATGGAATTTGATCAATAAACGTCAAAGGAATCATAAAAAATCAAAACTTGGGAAAACTTGCCTAATTTCGAACTTAGGGTTTTAAAGAAACTTTCTATTTTTGGCAGGTTTACATGCATAGGTCAACTACTTTCATGCCCATTTTTCTCTATGATCAAGGCTTTATTTCAAAATATTTTTGGCACCAAAGTTGTTCATTCTTATATGATATTTCTAACCATATCAAATTCATCATCATTGGATCATTATTGAGCAAGTTATAGTTGATGAAAGTTGGGTGCTTCAAACTTGCAATTTCAACACTTAGAATATTTTTCTTTTTTTTGGTTCAGTTTGAAATGCATAACTTTGCTCCATTATATCTTTTCATACAAGTTTTCTCTTGAGATGTTTCTTTCACCAAGTTTGTTTTGAGTCACAAGAGCTTTCATTTGATACCAAGTTTTTCTCCTATGATTCATTGTACATCAAGATATAATCATTCAAAGTAGCCTCCATGGAATGTGCACCATTCTTGCAATTCATGTCCAAAGTGTTCAAAATCGTGCCAAACTCGTAGTGTACCTTATCATGCATATTATTCTCATTCCATATGATCAGAATCACTCCAAATGCTTCACAAGACTTGCCTAAAATGGCTAAAAACACTACATGCCATTAAGAGGGAGAAATTGGCCAAAAACATAAAAGAGGAAAACTTGCAAATTGGATCATTGTGATATCAGTGGGTTTGTACTCTTGGTTGGCCCACCATTGCACGAATTTAGACTCATTCCAAGCCATAAACCAAGGCAAGAGGTGCCAAACCAAGTGGATCTGAACCTACACCATAGAACATGAATTTTTCACATTTTTGAAATCTCCAAACCAATGCAACCAACTCCAAGTCATGTGGTTCATTTCCTAGACTTGTACCAAACCTAAACAGCTCATATATATTGCAATAAACTCCAAACCTGGTCCATACATCACCATTTTCAGATCTGAAGCTCAATTTTCTCTTAAACTTTCCTTCTTCGAATCTCTCTTTTCCTTACATTGCTTCCTCATTTCTTGGTTGATTCATCATCAATCAAGTATTTTCTACCTTCTGTATGCAAGAGAGTGAATATGGAAGCACTACTTTGAGAATATTCAACTTCATAATCTTCATCATCAACTCAAATTTGGTTTAAGTGTTTGAAGAAGAATCAAAGCATTTCAAGCCTCAATCTACTCTTCCTAGGCTCTAAGGGATCTTTCTGCAGCTTTTGGTGACCTATTTGTGAGGATTGAAGAGGCAACGAACCTTCTTCGTTAGGTATCCCCTAGGTTCTTTTGTCATCCCTCTTTCACGCATCATTTTAGGTTTTATTTGTTATTAGAATCATACTGGGAATAACATGAGCTGAAGTCCTATGAAAATAGGCTCTGAATGTGGATTATATGTGTGTTTGTAGTTTTTTTAGGGATTATGTATTTGCTTCAATTCAGTGCCTTAACATGTTTATAATTAATTTTTGAGGTTGGATTTGGATTGTATGCAAAATTTCAAGTGGAGTAGTGGTCTTGTTTTTCATTTCTGGACATTTTAATGTAACTCCAATGACCTGCTGGCCGAAGAAGACGACCGAAGCTAGAGCTCCAGCGTCTTTAGGCTGAGAAATGGTGATACGCCGTTTGTGTGTGTTTTTAAATTTGAATGGATTGCTTTGTGTTATTTTAATTAGTCCACGTGGTTTTACTTTGCTGATTGTTTTAATGAAGGTGATGTGGCATTCTAACTAACTGCAATTATTAGTTTGTGCATCGCGTTTTTGATACCTTCACTCCCTCTATTTTGGCCCACTTGCATTATAACCTGACTCTAGTTCATGTCCAAATTGCTTATGTACCCCATGGATTCATTTATTTTAACTTTGCTTCTATTTTCATTTAAATTTAGTTTTAATGGTTCCTTTGAAATAATGCCTTGATGTTTGACTTTTCTAATTGATTATTGATCCAATCTTTAGCACACATTTAGGCACATATATGTAGGAAATTTTAATGTTCCCTTGAAGTCTTGGTCATGTATTTTAGTCCTTGTTTGAATTACCTCTTGATGCCCAACTTGATTGAATGATTACTTGTGTACTTGCCTAATATTTGAGATGATTTGAGCACTCTTTGTATACATTTTGAGACACTCATTTTAGAGAAAATTGACTTATTGCCTCCTTGACGCCATTATCATTTTTCCATAATTTTAAAAGCCTTTTTAACTATTTTTCATGTGTGATGCATTGTATGCTTATTTGTTGAGAGGTGTTCTTGATGTGTGTTTGGAATTAGGGTTTGAACTTGATACCTTTGTGTGAGAATTCTTAAGCCAATTTTCTTGACATGTTTAGGCACATTCATGAGAAAAATTTGCATGCAATTGTGATGCTTTGATAATGAATTTTTGATCATGACCCTGTCTTTAATTTGAGCCCTTGATGCATGTCTGATTCTTGTTCTATGTTTTCCTAATTGATTTGATTTGATGGTGCACTTATGCAATCCTTTTTGGAATCTCTTGATCATTGATTCTTGTTTGACATGGCATGAGGTAGATATTTTTAATACATTTTTATTGACCTTTTTCATATTTTATTTTGATGCTTCAAAGTGATAATGTTTGACTTGTCTACACATGGTGTTTGACCTAGTTTTGAATCTTCTTGATTGCTTGTGTGTGGATGATGTTTATGATACTTTGATGAGATGATTACTTACTGCCTTGACATGTTATGGTGCTCTATTGTGTGATCAATTTCCTTCTTTGCTTTCCATGTTTGCTCATTGCTTTTTGAGGATAATTTTGATTGAGAAATATATGATTGTTTGTGAACCTATTGAACATGATGCTTATGAATTTTCTTTTGACCTCTTGTCACTTGTGTCTAATGCTTACTCTTATACACACTACTTCCAATCTTTGTCTTATGCCTTCACATCCTTTGTGTGTTCCTTTGAAGTTGATTTTTACATGACTTATTGATTGACAAATGATTGAGTGTTGACATGATACATGACTTGAACTCTTTTGCTCCTTCTTTGATCATTAACATGAGTTGAATGCAATATGACATAGCTACTTCCCTACCTTGTTTATCACATTGTTTGGATTCATTTCACTTTGTTTGATGGTTGATAATATTCCTTAGGTGATCTTAAGTTATTCGTGTATGCATTGGTGCATTGTTTTTCCTGGTTTCTTTGACTTCCAATCTTTGAACTTGGTTTGACATGTGTGCATATTCATTGCTTTCTTGACTTTGTTTCACTTCTTCAATTTCGTTAACCTTTTCTTTTGGAGAATGAAGACTCACTCAACTTCCTTGTAGTTGAGATCACAACATCATTCTTTTCTTGTGGTTGACAAAGAGACACTCAACTTTGCTCCATAGTTGAGTTCACGACATCGTTAGTTCCTTTTCCTTTTCCTTTGTTGTGAATGAAGAGTCACTCATGTTAGTTTTATAATATGAGATCACAACATCATTTTGTTTTGTGTGTTTTCTTCCGTTTACATGTTACTTTAGGATCACCTAGTCCAACTTATTTTTACTAAGCTTGGATTATAATAAACATTAGGTTAGAATCCTTTGCATGCCAATATTAGGTAGAATTTCCATTTCTTCATCCTCAACTATGGGATCAACATTGCATGACAACTTCTAGGATTGAGTCTCCCTTAGTGTTTTTCTTTTAACCTTTGAGTCTCTCTCTTCTCTCTCCAAAAAAAAAATCAAAACACTTAATAAATAAATATGTGTAAATTAAAGTGCGCCACGAGCCTTAATAACATGGGAAATGATGAGTGAAGGTCTCCTTTGCTCTTCTAGGGTGCTTTAAAAACGTCTTATTGGGGGCGACCTTGTAAAGTATCCACTCATATGTCATAGTCTTTAGTGTCATACACATCACAAACAAAAAACAAAAACATTTCTTTACAAGACTTGAACCAAGATTCAATCGTCTTCTCTTCTTATGTTATTTTTATTCCTGACATAAGGACATATTAAGTCTGTTCTACCGCAAATAAGTATACACATAAGTCTCGATGCAATGAGCGATAACACCTAACTTCTAGAACGCCACTTTAGCATCCTCCATCTAAAAAACACAAAAACATTATTGGTAACCCGTAGTTAGCTGAACTACGTCTGCTCTGATTCTTCATTGGTTAATGGAGATACGTAGGTACGAGACGTGATGTCTTGGCGAGCACACTTCCCACAATCCCCTCGTTCTTTTCAGAACTTCATTGAATCTGATTCTCATTCCCGATGAGATACCTAGGCATGGGATGCAAGATCCTTTTGAGTACTCTTTTGTCCATTCCTCTTTCGTTCTCTTTCCTTTCTTGTTAACAATAGAGCTTTAGATTTTCTTATTAGAAAATGTGGATCCCATCGAGTACGGTGGACGCAGATGGGTGCTAATACCTTCTCTTTGTGTAATCGACTCCTGAGCCCTGACTTGGTTATCAGACCTTGTTCTTTTTTTTTTTTCCCATATTTTCTTCGATAGTTTTCTTTCCCTGTTGGGATAAATAACGTTCGGTGGCGACTCTCTGTTTTTTGCACTGGTTGTTTTCGCGTTGCAACATTTTATAAATATTATTACTTATTATTAATTAATTAGCTTTATAAATTGAAATTTATAGAATATATTAACCGTGCAAATTATTATGCAACAATTAACCCATATTAATTAAATAAAATATTTTTTATTATTTAATTAATAAATAAATTATTTTTTTATAAAAATAAATAAATATATGTATGTTGGAGAGATTGTCACCAAAATTTTATGAGTGTTGAAAAGAGTAATTTTTTGTTAAAGAAATACAACATTCAATTTTTTTTCTAAAAGTGTCTAAGGGGTCATGTATCTAATATATCTAAAATAAAAGCATAACATCGTTTAAAAATCTTCCCCATAGAGATTTTAGGGAGCATGTTTACACTATTTAAAAAACATTGACAACAACAAGCATAAAACCTTGTTAGAAATACTTCTAGGCAACATGTGTAACATGTTTCACATGTTACCTAAATAAGTGTTGGAAGAGACGATAAATATTATAGTGAGTTTAGTGTAATGGGTTAAATACAATGCATACGAGTGAATTTGGGATCTTGTCATTATTAAGACTATTATAGTCACTCTTTATTGATTAATGTTTGTGAGAAATCAAGAAAAGCCTAAATGATGGTGTCACATCTATTCTCAATTTCTTAATAAAGAAATCTCAAGCACCCTTTAACTCATATTCCACTAACACACAAAAGAGACATGAAATATGTTATTTCTCCAAAGCTTTGTAAAAACTATCAACACTTTTTATTTTTTACTTTCCATGCAACCACGTTCGATCAACTTGGACAACAAATTTGCGAATGAAAAACATTTGATGCACGAATGAAAAGTCTAAGTTAGACAATAGAAGACTTTGCAACAACTTACTTGTATACTGACACTTGAATATGCTAAAAACTTGTCCATTGATACAAAAATTTTAGGATGAAATGAATGCATCATTGTCAACCATTGTAGATTATCGTTGTAAAAAGTTTCCAAATTCTCATAGATTTATTGAATCATTGTATTCTTTAACATCCATGTCTTTTTGTACCTGGTGTGGATCTATGAGCTTACATGTAAAAAAGAATAACATCTGGAGTTTTGATGACGACAACGCAAGACAACAACCCTCAACCTTGATGATAACCAAATCATCTTATAAGAGAATTCAAGATCAATTGTTTATACAATCAGATACTATCTAGCAAAGTCTTGAAGCTACTATGGTAAAAGGCATGAAAACTCGCCACATCATGTCTATCAGTCTGTCTGAGTGAATCGAGTATTATAAAAGAAAGGTAGTAACTTAAGAGTACTAAGGCAACTCACACACACTTCAAAATATTTTGCTAACTTGAAAATGATTTTCTAAGCAAGAATCAAGTGATTAAAAAGTTATCCAAACAATTTTTTAACCATCAAATCGATTATAAAATTATGCCAAACGATTGGTAAAACTTTTTTATCGAATGGAACAATATGCTAAGCGATTAGAAGGGTGCAAATCAATTATAAAATCAATGAATACAACATTTGACTATACATCCAAACCTTTCTATTTAGGCTTGTCAATCGATTGTAAATGAGTTGTCTAATCAATTAAAGCTTTTTTGCCAATTACTTAGATAATCAATTCGACCCATAGATTATTTTATTTCTTGGTTGTTACAAATACTATATAAGAGAGGCTTTCTCTCATTTCAATCTACACTAATTTCCAACGTTTTTATATTTCTTTAGAATTTATCTTTCTCCCTCTTTTCGGAAAACTATTTCTTTTTACTTTGAATTGCCTTAGTGCTAGTAAGCAAAGCTTTACTTGTGTGGAATACATTTTTGTAAGTCATCGTGTTGGTGGTTTATATTCTTAAGGGCACGATACCTTTAAGAGATTGAATTTGCTTCTTGAGATCAACCTTTATAAAATATATTTTTTCTTGATTTATTAATCTTTGTCCGAAAAGCTTTAAATAGTATATCAGAAATTTTGAAATTTTTGATAATGTAATTTTCTTTTTGTTGGAAATTAAAGAATTGTTTTTAAACTCCGATATTTTTCATGTTTTTTAATGGAAATTTCGAAATTTCTAATAAAAAATGAAAATTAAAAATTTTCTGACAAATGCTACAAATTTTTCGATAAAAATAGGTAAATTTAAAAAAAAAAATCTGATTTTTATAAAAGATAATCATAAAAGTGCTTAAAATGGGAAGTGTAGGGGTGTCAAACTAAATTCCTGTGGTTTCATTATACGAATCAACAACTAGTTGACCCACATTGATAGATGATTTCCATAATACAACAAAACCCAATAAAATTGCTAGACACACACACAAAAGGCCTACTACCTAACTCCCCATTTTCTCAAAAACCAACTAACATCATATTTCATCAACCAAACAATTACATGGAAACACTCACAACATTTCTACTTCAGCCCCTAATTTTCACCAAAGTAACTACTAGTGCTACATGACAATCACTGAAACACATAACTCATACACTACAATAAAGATTCACGTCAAAGAGTTATTTCAATTTTTATAACATTGATATAATCATCATTAATATTCATTCATTGCTTAATATTCCCTTCGATTCTTTTTATAAGAAACATTTCACCTTTTTAGATTTATTAAGTCATTAATATACCTAGTATGTATTATAGACTAAATATATTAATTATTTAATCAATTTTAAAAAGTGAAATGTATCTTATAAAAAAGACTAGAGGGTGTAATATTTGGATTTGATATTCCAGTATATACCATGTATTCTTCAAGATTCTTAAGGATCATTTCATTAATAAAGTGTTTAATCTCATATTTTTAAATAATATGAAACTTCAAATTTATAAGTAGGGTCGACCCAACACATTTTAATATCTGAGGTAAAATTATTTAAATTATTTTAAATTTATAAGTAGGGTCTCCCCTTTCATATATAAAATTATTTAAAAGTTTTTTATATAGAAAAAGATAGTTAATTAGAATTGTATAAATAAAAAAACAAGGCACTTGGTTATGCCTTAGTGGCTTAGGGTCAGCCCTACTTATATTAGTAGGAATAGTACAGACAAAAAAAATCTAATTCTCAGTCTCAATTAGAAACTACTCATCCCCTTAAATTTAAGGTTCAGTTTAGTTCAATCAAGGAGAGGAGAGGGGAGAGATTTTATCAAGGGGATGGGAGGTGATGAGAAAGGAGGGAAGGAGTTTTAGTTATATATATGTTTAGTTCAAATTTCAAAATACGAAAGGGGAGAGGAGATGAAACATTTTATTTACAAATATGTTTGGTTCAAAAGGGGGAGAAGAGGTATTTTAAAACTAATTTACATTTTTATCCTTCTAATTTTATCATAAGACTCGCGATATTTATCGTTTATAATTAAAATAAAAATCCATTGATGAAATATAAATATTCAATTAGAGAGCATCATGAAAAATTTTATAAAAATTATAACGATTATAATATATAATTTTAAGAAGATTATCAAATATAATAAAATCTAACAAAAAAATATTATAAACAAAAACATTACAATAATTAAAAAGTAACAATAAAATATAATAAATAAATAAATAAAAATTTAAACACATATAATGATAATAAGATGAAGATATAAAAATACAAGAGATATAAAAGGAAGATAAAATTTGTTCAAAATATAATTTTTAATATTTTAATAAGTTAAATTTATATTTAAATAAATACATAAGGGTAAATATATAAATATAATTATGATTAAAGTGAAACATCTCCCCTCCCCTCCAAATCTCTCTAAATTGGGGGAAACAAAAAGTGGATAATTAAGGAGGGATTTTGGTTCCCTCCCCCTCTTATAATTTGAACCAAACACAAAAACTATTAAATATTTTCTCCTTTCCCTTCCATTCTCTTCCCTTTCCTTCCCCTCCACTCCATTTACCCCTAACCAAATAGACCCTAAAACAACAAGCCAAAGGAAACATAATAATTATATAGGCTAGAAAAAAGACAGGAGCAAGGCAACGAAACATAAAATCTAACTAGTTAGAGATCTTACTCATGCAACATCCTCTAGACTTATTACTACGGGAAACTCAAATAATCATGATGAACCACATGAAACAAATTATTAAGTGTCAAGACGTAGCGACTAACATGTTAGAAAACCAAACATTATAAATATGTTTATTTCTAACTTTTTGAACATTTTCAGAAATTTCTCGAAATTCTTCTTATGTTGATCATTCTTCTTCACTCTTTGAGGATAAGGAAGTATGATGATTGACTTAGTCAGCTTCTTTTTATCTCTAACTAAATCTTTGGGATACTTAATCTTTTATGATTCATTTTGTTATGTACTAGAACCAAAAAAGGAATTAGGATCGGAGATAATGGCAGATCTGAGCTTCTGGTGCGCCAGTGAAAAAGCTAACTTGCAAGGTTACCATTCAACGCTCAATTCAGTATATGAGGGAGATAGTGATTTGAAATTGAATATCTGAATTGATGCCCTCTTTATTTATAGTAGAGGGGAAATAAAAAAATTGTTATATATTAGACGTGGATCACAGACAAACATTGGATGCATCTGAAGACAATATCTTATATCACCACCTATATGGTGGTTTTTGTGCGTTGAGAAGGTTCTAGGAGGATTGTATCTTCTTTAGAGGGGCATGTAAACACCCCAAATTTGCCCTCACTCGTTTCACACCATGGCTTGTGATCTTTCATTTTTGCATTAACATAAGCATTACATCTCATATTGCATTTTTTGCTTCACTGCATAGTTCAAGTTCATCTGCATCTAGGGTTTGTGATTTGAGCAATCCAAGAATTCATCTGAACCATCCCAAAGGCCTCAAATAATTCCAAGGGGGTCCATGTGTGTTCTATAATCATATTATGTCCCTCAAAGTTCATGGAAGTCAAGGAATCACAAGAACTGGCAAGGCATGGAAGCAGAGCTAGGGTTTTCACTACACAGATGACCAAAATTAGGGTTTTGGTTTCAGAGGCCTTAACTCCAAATTTTTGGGCCATTCTTGTTTCTAATGTTCTTAGTATGTTTTAAGGATCATGTGTACCAAGTTTGATGAAGAAATTCATTGTGGAAGTCATATGTTCACTGGGTAACTTCTTGAGCAAGTTAAGTCAAAATCAGGGCATCTGAGGCCCCCAACAATGGAACCAAAGGGGTATTTTAATCAAATTGAAATTATATGATCTTTATTTGATCTTAGAAGAGGTTGGAAGTTCATAATATTGAAGAATTTTGAGCCATTTGAAAAGATGCAAAAAATGGAAATGACTTGTAATGGAAACTTTCCATTTTGGGAAAGTTTTTCAACCTCCTCTTTCTTAACCAAAAATGCTTCAAATGAAAAATTATTGGTCATGAAAGTTGAAGATTAGGTCTTTCACTTTTCAAAAAGTACAAGAACATGTTTTGATTCATTATGGAACTCAAGTTATGATCCTTAAAAGTTGGCAAAAATCCTATAATTTTCAAGAATGCACCAAAGAGGATTTTTTGCAAAACCACTTGCCAAGGTTTCTAATGACTTCAGATGTGTACAAATACTTTATGACATGATACAGAAACTTCAAAAACTCAGAATTGGCCCAAGAATTGGAAGGTTTCATGCCTTGAATCGCAAGAAATGTCAAAGAGGGAAAATTGCATAAGACATGATATCTCTTAATCCAAGCCATCCAACTGTAATCTTATGATCCAAAGGCCTTCCACAAAGCCAGATGAGGCCAGACATGCCTTGGAACCACTCCTGCCATGACCCTACCCATAGTACACATAACCATGACTTTTTGCAAATGAAGCCATACCAATCAGCGTAGGCCATAACCACTCTTCTGACCTATCAAGACATGATATGTGGACATTATGCAAGCCATAACACACAACACATTGGCCTAAAGCTGATCAGAGCTCAAGAATACCAAAAATCCTTCAAAATTTCTCTTCTTCGATTCTCCCTGCTCAAGCATCAAAACTTCATACAAACTTCACCAATCATCTCCATACATCCTCAAGATTATTTCCCACCATTAAACAAGCCTAAAACCTCAAGAATCAAAAACACGATTTTTGCTTCCACAGAACCAAAGCTCACAAACCAAGTCATATAAACTCTTGCAAAGCTTCTCAACATCATCAAGGAGTTCATTGGAGTGGATCTGCACAAGGGAGAGGTCTAGAAAGTACCAGGTTGCAAAGCTCCAGCTCAGGTAGTCATCTTCAAACTTTTTTCCAGAACTTGCATTTCTTGTTTCTAAATGAATCTATGAGCTCTCCTGATCACCATGATGTAGTTTGTTTTGAAAATGATTGAGAAATAAGGATGTATCGTGCTTCTGAAAGTTTTTGTGAAATTTTCCGTTTTGCTTTGATTCGTGTTCTTGATGTAAAATAAATGAGTTTTGGGGTTGAATTCATGTTTAGGGTTGTTAGATGTTTGATTCTGGAGAGTTTGAGAGCTTTGGGTTGCGTTTTGAGTGAGATAGTATAAAGGCGGTGCCGGGGAAGATGACCGGAGCTTGCTCCGGTCACCTGAAAGTGATTAGAGTTATTAATTAGGGTTTTAGCCAGGTTTGAATGTGTGCCCTTGGATCCATGCTTCGTGCGCGTACGAATGGTCAGGATTGCACCACTTAACCCTAATCTTGATGAATTAAATTAATTAGGATTAATTAATTTGAAATTGCCAGATTCAATCCTAGCCATCCAAACGCGCGCCAGTCAATTCCCACCAAATTTGTTTGAATCTCAGCCACTGGATTTGCATACTTCCCATTTTAATTATTTTTATTTCATTTTACTGCATTTCTTTTGTTTAATTTATTTAAAATACCAAAAATCATTTTAAAAATTTCATTTTCTGCATTCTAGTTTCAAATATTTTTCTCAACCTAAAAATAATTTTTATTTTATTTTTTGCATTTAAAAAGTATTTTTAAAACATTTAAATGTTTATTTTAATTAATTAATGGAAATTAATTAATTAAAATAACATTTAGGTTTCTAAAAATTACCAAAAAAATCATGTTGCATCTTAACACATTTAGAAACATTTTCAAACCCTTCATACAAATTTCTTTTTGGTTTTGATCATAACTTGACAATTTTCTTTGAATTTAGGTTCATAAAATCACATTTTTAAACCCTAACCTTTGAAAAATCTTTTCTGCCTAACCATGAAGGGTTTGAAGATGGTTATTTTTGCATTGTTTTACACATATCATGTAGTATCTAGGATATTTTTGGCATGAATTTATCTTGCATTTTCAATTTGATTTGCATTTGTCCTTTTGAAACACCCAAAAACCCTAGCAAACTTAGAAAAATCATAACTTTCAATAGGTTAAGAGTTAGACCTTCTCCTTTGGGGGTGTGATATCATATGGGATTAGGGTTTATTTGAGCGCATTTGCAATTTTTTATCATGTCATATGCTTCTGTTGTGACCATTTGCATCTCATCCTTTCATGTAACCCTAATTTTGCATTTTTACTTGCATCTTCCATTGCATTGCATGAACATATGAACTTGCCATGCCATTCTAAGAATTTATATGCCATCTTAGACATCTTAAGACATTGATTGAACATTGCTTGATCATTTATCCATACATTTTCCATGCTTTGTATCCATTTCATTACATAAACATCCATGTGTTCTCATGTTTCTTACATGCTTCATTTGCATTCATCCTCTTGTATGAACACACACATGCATCTTGTATGCCTTTGCATCATATCATAGCATCACTTACATCATGTGTATGCTTCTGGTCTTGGTCTTTGCCCTTGCATATGCATTGTTTCATTTCATTTCTTTCCTTATGCATCTTGTGCTAACTTTTCAGGTTAATGGTAAGTTGTTTGCGAGGTGGATTTGCCTTCACCTCCCACCTCTTCTCATCTCTTCATATTTCATTATTATTGAATTTTTGTTTGTCTTTGAGTGGGCTTGCCTCACTTGTGCTTCTCTTCCTTTCTTCCTTTAAGTTACTTATCTTCTTAGGAAGTAAGTAACTTATTCTTCTGCTTCCTCCTTCTTTCATCTGCTTCTTCCATTGGTGGCTTCCTTGAAGATATTTTTCAAGCCTTACAAACCATAGGATATCCAAGCATGATAATAATTAGGGTTGTGATTAGTCCCCCTTAACTTTTTACCTTTGAGTCTCCTTGAGTCTCTCTTCTCATCTCAATAATCAGAGACTAAACTCTTAAAGTTTTAGGACTTTGGAATTAGGGTTATGCTTGCATCCGTCTTTTAGGATGGAGTGTATAACTTTAATCCTAAGTGTTAAACCTTTAATTTGTTTAAACCTCTTAATCAAATCATCTTAATAATCACTAAGACTTCATCTTGTAACTTGGGCCTTACATTAGGGTTCTAATTCTTCCTTTATGGTTAAGAAGGACTAACCCTAGTGTTTAATGGACAAGTCCCCCTCAAGTTGTCTTACAAACCATAAAACTCATTTCTTAATCTTATCCCTTAATTAAAATCCATTTAATAAAGGCTTGTTATATAATGAATTTAATCCCTAACCATGGATTAAGTTGAGGTATCTTCCTCAGCTTAAGTGTTCTCATCTATTATCCTTCTATTAGGATGGTGTAATGAGCCCACTAATCTGTGATTAGAGATTAAACTCATTACTTAACACTAAACAAAAACCCAAAAACATCTAATAATCATAAGTAGGTTAATGATCTTAATCCTACATCATCATGGTAATTAAGTTGGGATGCTTATCTCATACTTAAGTATTCTCATTATCCCTAATCAGGGAGGATATAATGAGTTTACAAGCCCCTTGATTTAGGCTTAAGCTCATTAACTAATGCAAAACACCAAAAACAATAACAAAACTAAAAACACAAAAACAAACAATAATCGTCTCCTTTGGGATTCTTTTCTCATCACACTCATTCATAAATGAGAACTTGCTTCTTCCGTCTAATGCAAGACAGTTAGCACTCGAGCCAGACGAGTCACACACTTGCTTCATAAGTCAATTTATCTTTCAGTCTCTTTGAGTCGAACTACGGTGTTTTGACTTCCTCATTGCACGAGAGGATACGTAGGCATAACTTAATTGTTATCGAACAAAAGTCTCTATGTCTTCCCCCTCTTTCAGCATTCCCTTTTACGCCTCAGTCCTGAGCAATTCACCTTTTGCACTGACACTTGTACATTTCTCTTCCAGCTTTTGCACACAGATAACACATACACTACCCCTTTAAACACAATCTTTTAAGCATGGATCTCGTCGAGTACGACGGACAATCTGGGTGCTAATACCTTCCCAGATTGTAACCAACCCCCTTTCTCAGTTTCTCTGGTTCGCAACCGTCTTATCCATCTCTTTCTAGGTTTATGTAGCATTACCTTTCCTTCGGGATAAAAATGCCTAGCTGGCGACTCTATTCATCTTCTCCTTTCGCCGACCGTTCGCGTCTGTACCATGTCTGACCTGGTGTCTTTTCGGGGGAGCGACAGGGCCGGACGGGATCAAAGCATTTATCCTAGAATAATTTTCCCCAAGACTTTGTCCGTGCATGGCAAGGCAAAGGTTTGTCATATTAGTTTCAGATGTCGGCCCCTCTATTATTTATCTTTGGAAGGAGGAAAGATAAACATTTCAATTTCTTGAGGATTCACGCCTTTAATTATCCTTGCTTGAAACGTCCTTTCGAAGGCACCATTATTATAACCCCAGATAACTGAAACACCTGCGTGTTACATGTGAGTGGTTTGGTACGTTTGATAGATTATACTTCCTTTTGCATGCTAAAGTATGATTCATGAAAAGATGGCGTGGAATTCCTTTAAGTCATTTTCCCAGTTAGGGTTTATCTTCTTTTCTTTTTGCCATTTTGATGCCCTATGTCTGGAAATGTTAGTACATCATGGATAAAAAACACAGAAGAGTGCTAAAAAATCCCAGAAGAATGTTTAGTCTTCATGGGTGGACTTTATTTACTCTTTAACCACATTTATTTATAAAGACGTTAAACATGATGGGCCTTTCTCGAGGTTGGCCCATCTTCAGATTTGGATTTCTCGACCTCTAACGAGAATGAAAGGATATACAATGAGTATTGAGATTGTGTCATACCCTTTTATGAATGAACTTTCTAAATTTTAGTTCTTCACCTACCTTTCACCTTTTTTGAGATTGAAGTTCATAAGCATCTGGTAATATCCTCTTTGCAACTTCCTCCAACAAGTTGGGCATACATGAAATTATAATGATATTGGTGCAAATACTTCAAGGAAAAGATTTATGTGGCCCTTTTCTTTCATATCTTTAGATGTCAATGCTATCCTGTAACTCAAACACCGAGTAGAGGACTAATTTTGATGGTGCCCACCGTACGAGGCTTTACGACGAATCTTCAAGAGTTCCAGCCTTTCGAATTTTGTTTTTATCTGGTTACCCTTATCCACCAAGAGGCTTACGCAACAGTTTGAGTTGTTTAGAGCAAAATAAATGGTAGATGTGCTGAGTTGTTTTCCAAGTACTGAACTTTATGGTAAACAAGGTGTACCGTATATAAGGAGGAGAACCTTTATACAAAATATTTGTATCAGAAGAAGTGGTTGATGATCTTCATCAGTGAACTGGGTTACTTCGGGGGTGGTGTTCCCTTAGAAAAGACCGATCGAAAATGCTTGCAACACCTCATTAATATTCAATTCCTAATAGAAGTTTGTTCCTGGGAAGAAAGAAAAATTATTTTTGGTAAGTTTTGGAAGCTCTTGGCTTAGTTGTCTTCAATTTTCTTAGTCATGTCATATTTGCTTTGACAATGATTGTGGACAGATTTGATGAATGATATAGTACATTTCCGGCTCTTAAGGCGGGAAATATGGCTTGTAGGGACTGAAGCAAACCCTTATTCTAATTTAGATCCTTCTGGAAGTGATGCATATTTTATTGCTCTCTGGAGGTTGTATAGTGCTTCGAAGATGGGACATCGCTCTTCCAGAGAACATTAGGATTCTCCTCTGGAGGACGATCGCTCGTATCTGACCAATCTGTCCGGGAGTTCACAAGCGGAAGAATTGGAAATTTTAACTCGGCATGCTCGTTATGCCTCTACTTTTATGGCCCTCAGAGGAGCCGGTGGTTGGGACGCTATTTGGTCTGACCATCAATGCAAGAAACCCATCAGTTGCTAGAAAGTTTTCCCAAGGATGCTCATAGTTCCCCAAAGAAGAAGAAACTTATGAAAGAATGGAAAAGAAAATATGCACCTGTCGTGAAGACACCGCCAATCAGTCTTGTGAAGGATTTTGACTTGAATCAGACTGATCGAGAGATAACTCGGGATAAGAATAATGTTGTACTTGATCAACAAAGCCAACAAGGATAACCATGAAATGAATCAAAGCCAACAAGTTGAGGACGAGACCAGAAATGAGTCATAGAAAAAGCTTGAAATAAATGAAAATAGTGAAGAAAAAGAAGAACTTATGAAAGAGGAGAATAACAAGAGGAAACTGAATAACTGTTTGTGGATGAAAGCCTACCAAGATACTATTCCACCACTGAGGAATCCTCCTCAGGATCCTTCAAGGTGGAAGAAAAGAAAACTAAGGAAGCAGAAGCTGATGAGGATGAAGCTGATAATGAGGAAAGTAAGGATGCAACAAAAGATGTCACCCTAGTGGCAACTCATGTCGCAACACCAAAGAAGAAGACTGTAGTAGGGGAGAAGATTGTTGATGTGCCTATACTCAGTCTTCAGCCAAAGATAAGTTCCAAGAAAAAGGATGAAAAGGCTGATGCAAAGGAGCCAACTCAAAAGGAGCCTATTCAGAAGGAAAATGTCACTGCTGAAGTTGACAATGAACCAATTCAAAATCCGGAGAAACATGAGGTTGTCAAATTTTCTATCCAGAAAGAATCGAGGAAGAAAAAGAGAGAAGATGTAGTTGTGTGCAAGAGCATAAGGCGCAAAGCCTAAATGGGTATCTTCTGAAGGTGAGTCCAGTCTTGCCTTCCTTTGTCCTTTGACAGTAAGGACACTTTTATTACTTCAAGTTTGGGGGAGGTAGACAAAGACTTAACCTTCACAACCTTCTTACATATTACTTTAATTATATCTCCTGCTTAGACTATGACGTTGTTTTGCTGCTGGTACCATGAAATTTTAGTTTGCTACTTGTTTGAATTGTTTGGTTAGTTTGAATGTTTGATGTTGGATTTGGAGGCCGTGTTTGGCCATGTTTGATTAATGCCTGGATAATTAAATTTTAATCACCTGATTTTAGGTTTTGTTTAATTATATTTTAGTTTAAATTCACTTTTACTTTGCATTAATTAGTTTAGTAATAGTATCATGTTTGCATAGTTGTGAGTAGCAAAAGGAAGTAAGTAAAAAACATCCAAGGATCAAGACAATCCTGAGAATAATTGGATATTGAGTATGTGGAAGCAATTTTTGGAAACAAGGTCGTGGTGAGACTATGAGTGTCACCATAGAGGTTGCTGACAACCTCTTTCCCTCCTCTGCTAGTCAGTTGTGTTAGCCAATTTTTTTAAGAAACTGAGTTGTTTGAAATTGAGAGGAAATAAGAAACCTTAAGGAATCACCATGAGAAGGATGGAATAACTCAGATAAAGACTTAGATTGTCACAAAAAAAGGACACACTCCACATATTTTGAATAAAACACACAAAAGAGTGTAAAAGTGGCAAATACCACTCTTATAGAGAAAGTTCATGTGCCCGAAACTAGAGGAACAACTAGCATTTTCATCACAATAGCTAGTTGGACTCATTATAAGTGAAATCTCGTTGAGTGAAAATATGGAATGTTGATCCAAAAAAAAAAGAAGAAAAAAAATAAGTGGAAAGTGTGATCCATAATTGTTGAAGTCAAAAGTTAATAGAAGAGTTAGAACAATAATTCCCTCAAGATACCTGAAAGGATGGGAACTTAATTCACAAAATCATTCAAGTTGGAATCAAAGATAAAAAAATTGGCTCATTCTTTTGAAGAATACTGGCATGACAATAGGGGATTGATAACCTCTATACGTGATATCTTGAGGGCTAATGCAAGGCTGAGTTGTTCCAGTCATTCTTCTACACAGACCATTTATCCATGATAAAAGTTGATCTAATTTCTAATCTGATCATGGAAGGTTGTACTTGAAATTGTTCTTTTGTCATTTATTGTCACATCACCTGAGGACAGGTGATAGTTTAAGTTCGGGGGAGTGATAACATTGTTTTAGTGTGTCATTATGATCCATTTATCTTTTAGTTTTAGTTTAAGTTTAATATTGGTTTGCTTTATTTTACTTGTTTTAGCCTTAAGCACACTAGATGATCCTTTTATGGTTTTATGTGTGTTTTTGTTGTGAAGATTGTATGTCAAAAGGCAAGTTGAGGTATGACTCCTCAAGACAGAGTCTGGGGTGGAAAAAGGCTGAAGAAAAATAAAGTTGTTGAGGACCCCAATCAACAACTCATTCAAGAGCTTGGAAGGAATTTGCATTAGGGCACATGTGGAAATAATTTGTGTAAAGAAAGGATTGAAGCAAGAAGATAAGATCAAACTCACATATAGACAAAAGGGTAGTTTGGTGGAGACCACCTCTACAAAAGCGCATTCTATATTAAGCCACCCACCGTCTGTTTCACGCCACTCCCAGCTGCAGTAGTCTGACCAAGGCGTTTTGTCCCCCATTGTTGTCTATACCAGATAACTTGTTCATAAAGGAAAATGGACAACTTGAGTTATTCTTGATTTGATATGAGTTGATCCTTAATCTTATCAAAGGCCTACGATCCAAGACCTCCGAACTTCTACCTCCACACTCAAGTCTATAAAAGCAAACATTGTGCATTGAAGAAAAGAGTCGGAGATTTTCACACTCAGAGTTATTAGTTTAGTTTTTATTTTACTTAGAAGATTAGAGAGTTTTAGAGAGTTTTCTTCTTCTCATCTAATCTTGTATTCACTGCTTGGAGCTGAAGTGACTAAAGGGATTAATTGATGTTTACTCAACGCAAAGGATCTTCAAGTCACTACTAGGTTGTCATTCTTTTCACATATTTTTGTTAAAAGTATGTTTCCCTGTAGTGTTATCCCAATAGTTTGTACTCAATTCACCATGCTCTAAATCCTTGTTTGATGAGCAAGTGAAGTTAATATAAAGTTGTTTTTATGTTGAAATGATGTGTTGTGAAAGTGTATTATTTTTTTATGTGTTTTTATGCTACATGTCTGATTCTTAGAATGATCAACTTAGAATAAGATAAAAACTTATTAATGTTGAGAGGTATTTAACAAATGAGTTTCATAACAAAAGTGGTTAATAAAGTAGGATAATAGATATTCACTTAATTTAGCTTGCTTAGAGATAAAAAGTTAAGACCATAAAGATTTTCAAAATTAAAATCAGACATATTTTAAGGTTATAAGTGAGACTTAGAGATTTGTTCCCTTGCCCTAGTTATACATGCTTTGATGTTGTAGAGATACACCACAAGATCACGTTCAGACCTTTTGAGACACGACACTTCACATCAGGATTACATTTTAGCAATGAAATATTAATGGATCTTAGCTCATTAATCACTCTCTTTGATATTCTCACCTCTTTTGTTTATCATTTTAAGTTTATTGTGTGACTTT